>JAQNBH010000004.1:14342904-14597230 GCA_028752905.1 Cladorhizidae sp. MBARI D1340-BT2 | reverse complement strand
TTATTATTTTATTTTTTATCATGTGTATGACGATAGCGTTTAGGAACTCTTGTCAGCCAATTACTACCTAGCTCAATGTTTGAAATGAAACAATTGTAACACAATGACTCAGCCAATAACATGCGTCAGCACAATAGCGCAAGACTGGCTTGGCACTGCGCAAGTGCATTGCTTGAAGTTTGCAACTTGAAATAAATACAAGTCGTGACTTATATTCGAGTGAATACGGTATATTCCAATAAAAGCACATTGCACCAGATGGTAGCAGTGCAGAGGGTTGGCCACATCTTGTGCTGGACCTGCTAAGAGTGGCAGGAAGTGCTGCAGTGAGGGCAGCATTAGTGTAGAGGCTTGGCCACATCTTGTGCTGGACCTGCTAAGAGTGGCAGGAAGTGCTGCAGTGAGGGCAGCATTAGTGCAGAGGCTTGGCCACATCTTGTGCTGGACCTGCTAAGAGTGGCAGGAAGTGCTGCAGTGAGGGCAGCATTAGTGCAGAGGCATTGGTCACATCTTGTGCTGGTCCTGCTAAGAGTGGCAGGAAGTGCTGCAGTGAGGGCAGCATTAGTGCAGAGGCTTGGCCACATCTTGTGCTGGACCTGCTAAGAGTGGCAGGAAGTGCTGCAGTGAGGGCAGCATTAGTGTAGAGGCTTGGCCACATCTTGTGCTGGACCTGCTAAGAGTGGCAGGAAGTGCTGCAGTGAGGGCAGCATTAGTGCAGAGGCTTGGTCACATCTTGTGCTGGACCTGCTAAGAGTGGCAGGAAGTGCTGCAGTGAGGGCAGCATTAGTGTAGAGGCTGCAGGAACTAAACAAACACAAATATAAGCAGAGGGAAATATTTTGTTGTGTTCTGTAATTAGACAGGCATGCTGAAGTTATTATTGTCCCCTTGGGGGTCATGCTGTTCCCTTCACCAGTCTCTTCTTTACTCTTACTCTTATGATTGACTTTCCCCTCCTCTTCTCTTCTTTAAAGAACTCTCACATTTGTGATGATTACATGTTAGACGTACACCAGGCCAGTTGTCTTCCCGGCTGAATAGCTAGGACCTTTGCCAACATCACGGACAATGCATCTCTTCATCTTGGACATATTCTGTTATATGGAATTGCTTACAAGAATGTTTAACTAATGACATCATAATCCTGGCTAGCTACCATCATGATGACATCAATACTGTACAGATGAGTGCTGAGTCAGGCCCTCAGTTGGGGCCAGGGCAATGCCAGGGCAATGCCAGGGTTAAGGCTAGGGCAATGCCAGGGCAATGCCAGGGTAATGCCAGGGTTAAGGCTAGGGCAATGCCAGGGCAATGCCAGGGTAATGCCAGGGCAATGCCAGGGTAATGCCAGGGTAATGCCAGGGTAATGCCAGGGCAATGCCAGGGTTAAGGCTAGGGCAGCAGCTGGACCAATGCCATCCACACGGTGATGTCATGCTAGGATATTTATGTCCATGAGGAAACTGTTCCCTGTTTTGTCTTTAGTTATATAATTTTAGTTCACTTTTGAGTGAATGCACAACAATGCCTAGGCATAAAAGTTGTGTTTGATATAGTCTATCTTTAAATGCTTTCCAGGAAGAAATCAACATCTGAAGAAAGGAGTTGATCCAGGGAGAAGGAGAAAAGTAGGTAGGCAGCTCTGTCAAAGTCAGCGAGATGATACAAACCAGATTTTCATGCTTTGGTAACACTTTCTAATAGGAAGGGGAGAAGGAAGGGTGTGTTCCTGTTAAGATACTAGATAATAATACCTTAAAAATACTCCAAGCTTTGCCTGTGGCCACAACAGTGCTATAGCAAGCATTGGCCACATGCCCACCTGCTTAGAATACTGCCAGCTGATGCTGTGCATGGCAACCAGCCAAAAATACTAGAATATTGTCAAGGCACGTGCCACACTCGACTTCTGGTAGGCAAGTGAACGCAAATGGACTATAGACTGACACTACTTTATTAATGCTCAACTTGCATTGGAATATGCTTCCCATCCCTACAGGACGTGGCAACTTGCTGAGTGCGTGCAGGTCATCAAAGATGGTGAGTGACTTATATTAAGGGGGTCGGATGGGCAAAAAAAGGATTTGAATGAATTTTTTTTTCTTCTTCCCAGTTATATTATTGTCATAGCATTGGAATACTTCTTGCAGTGCTGAAATGCCCTATTTTGCACACACACACCACTACAGCGAATTATCGGGATCCCTTCCTGATTTTAATTAGGATTTTTACCTCATAATTTGTTGTGATTACCTCCAACTTTGGAGCTTCATATTTTCTATATGCTTTATTGTATGAACTTGATAAATAGCTTTAAAGATAGATCTCTCTGTCTGCTCTTATGTGACGTTAAACATATTACATACATGTAGGTGTACCTATGCTAAAGTTATATACAGTTGAAAAAACCAGGCCCTAAAAAACTATGGGTTAGGTGCTAGGTAAGGGTATTTCCGGAGTGATTAGACTTGTAGTGCTATAAATTGAACTGAGGTTAGCTAAACCTGTACTCTTCAATTAGAGTGTGTTCATTAGGCTGTACTAGCTGCTAATGACCTGCCATGGCATGCTTTAGAAAAATTATTTTGTCGACCTCTTACCAGATATAAATTATAAAACCTAAAGAGAAGGTGAGTTATTCATTTTACAAGGGTGTTCATGTTACACAAAGGTGTAGTTAAGGGATGGGGTTGGGTGAGGGGGGGGGGGGGGGGGGGGTGGGGGGGCTAACCACCTTCCCCTCAGAATTAATAATAAAGTGCTGTTACTGAGTCAGTGCAATGTGGCTAGCTAATGCTTTGTATTGTTAGCAAGTCTCAGATGGAAAGACCATTGGTGGAGTACGACGCTTGACAGACACCTTAATTAATTCTCTCCAAAACTACCATGGAGATGCGATCAGGAAGAGTGTTGGGGATCTGGATAGAATGATCAAGTCTGTTCAAGCAGCCCTACTCCACTTGAATTCCACTGACGAGAGACCCTGTCATCACCTTTGCTCAACTGGAGAGGCCTCTTGGTGCAAATACCAAGTGGCTCAGGCACGGCATGAAAACATCATCACAAGCACACCCCCATTCCAGAAGCCATTGTTAAGCTTTTGAAAGCGATCTATGCCCGCCTGGGAAGTAGCCTCAAGTAGGACACTTCTTGAGATGTTGCTAGGATGAAGAAGGCAAGATACAGGGCAACGGAGCGAGCTAAAACTTTGAGGAGAAGGGCCAGGCGGGTGAGGAAAGGGTTTGAGGATCAGCAGCAGAGGAATGGGAGTGTAATGCTGCTGGTGCTTTGACACTGCTACCCCATGCCCTAGCAATCAGCCAAGGCCTATATAGCAACCAGCCAGGACCTAGCAGGGGAACTGGCAAGCGACTCATGAATCGCGAGCTAGGATTGGAAGAGGAAAAAAACAGTTTAGTTACTCTTGTATGTGTTGTGTTCTGGTATAATTATAGTGCCATAGTTTGTTGTGTCATTTTGGATGATTTTTGTCGGTATATTCCTCCCTTTTCAAACGTTTAGTTCAATGATTGAACTGCCTTTCCTTTCTTATAATGCCTATATATTCCCGAAAAGGGATTTTTTGGCCTTAGGACGGATCTCCCTGCTTTATACTTGGAGTAAAGAGGAAATATTATATATATTCTGGTTCCTCTCAATGAGATCTACGTAATGACATTCTTAGTTTTTCATTTTAAGCAATTATATTTGAATTGGCTTTAGAATAGCACAGAAAATATTTTTCATGACAAAAAAAATTATTAAAAATCATCAAACACACCTTTTCACAAAAACTCCATGTAGTTGCGTTCTTTGTACTTGCTAATTTCCTTGTAGTAAGTTGTGAAATCCTAAAGTAAACACTACTCCAAATATGGCTGTCCTGGCCAAACCACAAAAGGTCACTTAAATCTGGATCAGTTTTTTTGTTGTTGTTTTTGCCCATCCGACCCCCTTAATAGAGTGATGCTACTATGACTAGGAATATTTATTAATGATGTACGTACTTACATTTGAACATGTCTCTCATCTCTATCTGTCCAACCTGCTCTCTGTCCTTACCTTAGGCGGTGAGTTACAGTATTTACACGACTAGGATGACCTGTTTTGATCATCTTTAATTTATCTGAACACGTCTCACGGACTCTCTGTGTCCCACCTACTATCATTATTATCAAGGAGGTGAGTTAGAATATTTCTATGAAAAGATTTGATGTCTTTACTAATTGATTTATTTGAACACATCTCTCTGGCTCTCTGTATCCCACCTACTAACATTATTATCATAGGCTATGAGTTGCATACATTGCTAGAGTATTGCAAGAACTCTCGAAGGTCTATTCACATTTCACTTGAAGTTGAAGTTAAATGTGCAATCATTCAAACGTGCGCTGAGTAGCAATAACATCTTCATGAGAGGCGCGTATGTAAAAGGTGATGGACTGGCTGCTAATGGAACTCATAATAATCAGTGTGGCATCTAATAGAACAAAAATATCTAAGAATACATTTTATCAAACACTATGTACTGCTATGCACTGAGCCACACAACATGTGGAGGAAGGATTGAAGTCAGATAAACGCCTGTGAGGTGCTTTATAGTAGCTGTCGGGTGATTAGGAAGAGGCATTTGCTTAAGAAGTGCTGGACAGCACTGAGAAGCACAGTGAGTCTATAAGCTGCTTACCATATGCCACCGACCTTTACCCCCTGCATCCTTGTTGCTGTTGTATTGACACTCCCGTCTAAGAAATACTGAGAGTACCAACCCGATGAAGTCCCCTGGATCTTCATGGTGACTCTAGTGTGTAGAAAACAAGCAGGAATACTTTATGCACATATTTATGAAGGCCTGCAAGTGGTTAGTCTGTAAGATGAGGGAGGTGGCTGGATAAGGATGAGTGAGGTGGCTGGGTAAGGATGAGGGAGGTGGCTGGCTAAGGATGAGGGAGGTGGCTAGGTAAGGATGAGGGAGGTGGCTGGGTAAGGATGAGGGAGGTGGCTGAAGGATGAGGGAGGTGGCTGGTAAGGATGAGGGAGGTGGCTGGGTAAGGATGAGCGAGGTGGCTGGTAAGGATGAGGGAGGTGGCTGAAGGATGAGGGAGGTGGCTGGGTAAGGATGAGGGAGGTGGCTGGCTAAGGATGAGGGAGGTGGCTGGGTAAGGATGAGGGAGGTGGCTGGGTAAGGATGAGGGAGGTGGCTGGGTAAGGATGAGCGAGGTGGCTGGTAAGGATGAGGGAGTGGCTGAAGGATGAGGGAGGTGGATGGGTAAGGATGAGGGAGGTGACTGGGTAAGGATGAGGGAGGTGGCTGGTAAGGATGAGGGAGGTGGCTGAAGGATGAGGGAGGTGGCTGGGTAAGGATGAGGGAGTTGGCTGGGTAAGGATGAGGGAGGTGGCTGGGTAAGAATGAGGGAGGTGGCTGGGTAAGGATGAGTGAGGTGTAGGTGATGTAACTGGTGCATGTGTATACATGTACACAATGCTATTAGAGAATGTGAATAGTGTACTACTTGCTGTACAAAAGCTTATCTTCTTGTGGCTCACCTCCCCAGGAATGATTCTGCCCATACTCATATTGGTGCTACTGTTTCTCATGCCACACTTGGGGAGCTTATCTTTCTAGTTATCTAACAGTAGTATCTCTTACTTACCCTCCTGGATCACTCTTAGAGCAGCTAGCTCCTACATAACGCCCACATCCCTGATGCCACTGCTAAGATCTCGCACTACTGTGGCCCAAAATCAACCCCAGTCTGTGAAAAATGTATCAGGGATCACCAGCTAATTTAATTTATTTTGCAGAATCGGATAAAAAAAGAAGACGAACATTTTAAATAGTTCATGAACTCTACAACTTATTTTTTTTTTAAGTGCTAGCGTATCTCCTTATAAGGAAGCATTCCTTCAATAGTGACCACAACTTCAGCTGCGATAATGCTTCAGCTGAATCATGTAAACTTTATATCTAGAATGGACTGGCTAACCAGATTAAAGACAAAGCTTTATTCTATAGAATGCAAATGCAGCATGCTTGAGTTTGCTTACCAAAAGCCAGGTCAGACTAGATCTACAAGGTAAAACTTACAGTAAAGTAGTCTGACTGGGAGTGCCTCCTTTCTCAAAGTCCAAGTTTCCAAGTCATGGCTGAAGTTCCAACCTACTACACCTAGAAGGAAGTTTGAGAGGCTGCCTTTTAGGGGAGCAACCTCAGTGCTCAAGCAAGGCTGACAATTTGCATAACCTTTTTAATCTAGCAGTAGAGAAGTTTGAATATATGGCTGGTCATGTTCCCAGAAAGATATATTCATCTGCTCTCTATTTTTATGACAAGGTGGAGTGTCCATTGCTTAGTTGCAGGTGCTGGAGTGCACATTGTCTTGTCCTTATTGAAGTAGTGTATCAGGGCCATAGGAAAGATATCGCCAGCTAGCTGAAGGTCTAGCAAAATTTTATTGTGTGGTGGCTGAGGGCAATCAAATTTTGTTTATCTTAAAGTGATGTGCATATTTATAGATTATTGTTGTGAATTTCCCACCAGCCAGATTAATGTGAAAAGGCTTTAGAAATACACAGCTTAACTTTACTATACATTTATGTCTCTCATCACTGTCTGTCCTTACTTTATATTAGGTGAGTTACAGTATTCTGTGGCTAGGATGACAACTAATTGATCAACTTCAATTTATCTGAACATGTCTCATGGGTCTCTGTGTCCAACCTACTTCATGAAACCATCGTAGAAGGTGAGTTAGAATATTCCATGTCTAGGATGACATGTGTTGAGTGCTTTAATTAATTTGAACATGTCTATCAGCTCAGTGTCCAATCTACTGATGTTATGTCTACATAGTTTGATAGTTCCACACATTGCTAGAGTATTTCAAGAACTAAAGTCAATTCAACTTGACTTGCAGTGGAAGTAATATGCCCAATCATGCACTGAGCAGCAAGATAATAGTCACTAGAAGCACGTGTGTAAAAGGGTATGTAGTAGCCACTAATGGAGCTAACTAATGTGCAAGGTGGTGTCAAGCCTAATAAAAAAATTAACATTAAATCTATTTTATTTACCATCATGCACTATGCAATCCAAAAGGTGGAGAAAGGGTTATAGTCAGATAAACACCTGGTGCTTTACAGTAGCTGTCAGATGTTTTATCTGATCATGAAGAGGCCTAGTTTGTACTAAGAAGCTCAGTGGGTCTTTAATAAAGTGGGGGAGTAGAGTATTTTGTGGGTTAAAAAAAAAACATGTCATAACTATTGAATGCTTAATCCATTTCCAAATATTATGGTCACAAAATGTAGCTCATTCTAGGTACTTCCAATGACATTTAGAATAATTGTGTTGCAATAAACTAGGTCTGAAACATGGGAAAAACCACAAAGGTCCTTTAAAATGTTTAGATGTGCTCCTGTACCCGAACCATTAGAGTGATCACAGATACGTGTTTTGTACGGTTTGTTTAATTTTATTCCCCCCAACATCCCCAATTTCATTTTTATGCTGTCACTGACTTATCTCATCAGAAAATGACTGGATTGATTATAAATGTGTATAAAACAGAGTAATGCAAGAGCTTTCATAATATATAAAAATTATTTACTACAGCCAAAAATTGAATGAGTTACACATGGTATCATGTGATGTCACTACATGAAAATTACATTTCATAATAAATCAGTTTGAAAAGTACAACAATAAAATAACATGAAAATATTGATGAAAGAGTTATTTTATGATAAATTGAGTATATGAATTTCAGTTTGGGGTTCAGCACTGTAAGTACAAGCATCATCATCACCCCAAACACCAAGAGACGTCAATGGGGTAGAGCTCGCTCAATCATACCCTCCAGGTTCATAAGTTACCCTCTCGACATTTATATGTTCACTCTCATATTTCAACCTAGCAATTCTCTGTTTATGCCTCCTTTCCTTCTCCCACTGAGAATCATATAGCTTAGACTTATAAAGCCTTGAGCTATCATCACTTGCAAGCATTCGGGCACAGAATGGACTAGGCTGTGCTTGCCCTCGTTGTTCAAATATTGGCAGTAGCGAGCACCTACCCTCATTGAACGTAAGCACAGCCAGGTGAATAGCCACCTGTACCGAGGTAGGAGAACAAAAGTCAGCTTTGCTACAACGGTTCCAAATGAGTACATTGAAGGACTCATTTTGGTTCTGTATAGCACCATGCACACAACGAGCTAGAAGGGCACGTTCACAAAACGTGATTTTTACGATCGGTGCGAGATCAGGGTATGAGTGGTACTTTGTCAGGCATATTATCCAAATTGTCCTCAAGTACAGCACGATTATACCAACACCAGGTACCTACCTGGGTCAGTAGGGCAGTAATCATGCTGTGGATGACCGTCATGTGAGCACGAGTGATAAAAAGAAGCCCAGCAGGCACGCACCATCTCATCTAAATTGCCGACATTGCGCCTAATATTATTTCCATAATATTTCTGAAGCTTACATATCAACGCATCAGTAAGACGCCCCCTAAGAGCAGGCAGATCTTTCAGCTTAGCTTCAGCAGAACGCAAAACACCCAATTTTGTATCGACTTCATGCTGCAACTCAGAGATTTTACCAGAGTCCTCAAGTACCCCCTTGTGAGCGTCGCTGAACACCCCTTTGGGAGCCCCCTCTAGAACGTACTCCGACTATGTCTCCATGCAGCTAGCTTGCTTTTAGCTGTTGCAAGTTTATCTTTGGCAGCTTTTATAGCTGCCC
Source organism: Cladorhizidae sp. MBARI D1340-BT2 (assembly GCA_028752905.1). Taxonomy (NCBI): domain Eukaryota; kingdom Metazoa; phylum Porifera; class Demospongiae; order Poecilosclerida; family Cladorhizidae; species Cladorhizidae sp. MBARI D1340-BT2. The sequence continues at coordinate 14,588,479 of JAQNBH010000004.1, read as the reverse complement.
TAGCATCTTTCAGAAGGGGTGCAAATCGGGACCTTAGCTTACGAATGTGCGTGCCTGCGCTTCTGAACATGTCCCACACACTCGTGTTTTACAATCTGGAGTTCTCCATAAACCTTTCAGCATTCAACATCCTAACAGTTTTGGTGTCGCCATCACTGATGACCGTTTTATACTTAACCCTTTGAACGCTGAGTTCCTGAACCTTTTGTAGCCTATACACTGACTTCCTGGAAGCAAATTTCACAAAAAATGTAAAATAACATTTCAAATGTTTTCTATTTGTAAGTTATTAGTTTTAAGCACTATAAACAAGAATCCATGAATAGAAAGGTCAAAATAATTGTCCTTTGTCCTTCTTTTGTGGGTGGGGTTAATGCCAATATTCCACTTTATGGTGCCAATCGTACCAACAGTTGGTGCTTGGACTACCAATGCACAAAAAGTCCTCGCAGAATATGCAGAAATACACAGTTTTGCTTCTCTTGGGTAGGTCCTTGTCGTTTGCATCAGGATTAGCCTTCTTGGCCTTGAGGTACTTCTCTCTGCAGACACGGCAACGATTGTTTCCAGTGGCATGTGCTGGATTCTCGATGTCATGATGAGCATCCCTTTTCAGCCTCCTTGTGTCTGAAACAACATCCGAAACACGTCTACCAAATCCTGTTTGCTTGAAACGTTCCAACAAATGAATGAATACGGGACGAGCCTTGTATATTTTGTCACCCTTATCAAGGGTTGGGTCGTCCTCATCTACACAATGCAACATCGACCAGATAGCTAAAAATTTGTCCCTGGTCATAGTCTTAGGAAATCCTGGGGTCTCACAAAGTTTGGAGCCCTTTGTCTTCCAATAATACTCATAACGGTCCTTGTAAAGTAACATTTCCATGGTACACCGAAGTCCAAAGAATGCCTTCGGTTCATCCAGGGTGAGGGACTTTTTCCAATTTTTAGCAATGTAGCTGTTTGGTTTGGCAGTAATCAGAACTTGAGCCCGTTTATTAGTCTCAGTCAAAAATAAATCCCAAAGCTCAACATCCCAATATAAGGACAAAAAATCAGCTGGTGTACTGTCAGCATTTATCTCACTGGGTATATTCTTTGGCCCTGGTTTCTCATGTGGTGTAAACTGCCGTTCAGCAAAATGACTAGTGTCCCTAGTCCATCCTACAGATGGAGAGAGGAGCCTAGGGGACCTATTCCCTTGGCCACGGACAGGAGCATGACCCCTACCATGCCGAGCACGTCCACCTCTAATACGAGCTCTGCCTCGCACCCTAGCTGGAGCTGGGGCTTTATCACATACCTCTGACTCATTATCCTTGTCCTCATGATAGCTCTCTCCAGAGGATTCATCATGTTCATAAATAGTGCCTTCACTCTCAAAGTCACTTTCATTGCCATAATTTTCACCCTGGATGCACTCATCATCATCACTAGCAGCAGCAAGCTGAATTAGCACCTCGTCTCTTGTCATTCTTCTAGCCATTGCAGCAGCAAATCAACATCTAAATAGAGTGCACCAACTAATAATGCTGTAATCAATTTCCTGCAGGATGCTGTAATCTAATTTCAGCCGGAATGCAGGCGAAAACTCATTTTCAGTATTATTGTAATTAATTTTATTTATAAAAAAAAATAATAATAAAAAATAAAAAAATCTATATATAATTATTGGCGGCCGATATATAGACCGCTCGGACTTCTAGCGGCAGTAGTTGACGGCCGCAACAACGGCCGCCCGTGTTCAAAGGGTTAAGGTTGTACTTTGAAATAGACCTCGAAAAGAGTTTCCTAGCACAGGCGACCTCCATTGCCGGAGACGAACCTGTGTGTGTAAGGGTGCAGTGACGCTTATGCCCCTCATATCACTGCTCATACTCGGGACCCTCTTCAGGCCCTTTGTATAATTTGCAACCCGATTTTGACAGCACTGCAATAACTCCAGAATGCAATCCACTATGAGGTTGAGTTTTGTGTTAAAAAATTTCTTTTACTAAGGGTACCCCCTTGAATCATCAGATATAATAGCTTGAATGTGGTGTCCTTGCCAGTTGAGCTAAGTGCCCTTTGTCTGGTCTCTGGTTCATTAATGCCGTAACAGGTTGTAGCACCATTCAGGCATGCAAATGCAAAGGTAGACACTGGAGATAATTTAAAACAGCCTTTAATCTGGTGAGCGCAAATTAAATTGGTATTCAAAGAATAGTTTGAATACAGCAATAATTGATATTCTAAATGATAACAAAACTGGAGTTTGAACAAGAAGTGACAGAGATTTATACAAAAGCATGTTTTGTGGAATTGGGGTTCAAAGTCTATACTCCATGTTTTTTGGTCATTTCTATCTAGCACTCCAGCCTGTAAGAAATGAAGAAGATGCACGCATAGAAATGGCCATAAGTATGGAATGGAACCTTGAATTGGAAATCCACTTCAATTGGAAATCCAGCGTGTCTATGAATATAGTTACCAGTTTATTGAAAGTATAAAATGTAGGCCCTTTAAAATGATGGACAGTTCCTAAGAAGCTCATTGGGTCCTTAACTCTTAGAAGTTGGAGTCTATACATGCCAATTGAAATTTACTTTGTTGCTCAGCTGCTTATTCTTACAGCTGCACTTCATAGTTTATCTGAGAGATCTGTTATTGTTCTTTTGACAGGATACAGACAGCTAGCTGGCTGTTGTGTTTTGTTTTAGATGTTCTTTGAAGTAGGCAAGTACACTGAAGTGAGTTACAAATGATGGAGAGACACATGTTATAAGATTATTAGATGCTGAAGACATTAATAATCCATAAAACACCCATGCGCTTGACCGCGTACTTAGATTTTAACGCCTAATGAAAACACTTATTGCATAGAGTAGGGCTTCCTCTAGCCACTTGTACTAAGCCACTTGTACTAATTTCAAATGTTTAGCACTTTGCAATCTGGATATATTTATGTAGAGGTTTCTGATTCAGGTTTTGGGGGTTCCTCCACTTTAGGTATTGTAACTTGCCTATAGTTATACCTATGAAAAATACTTTAGTATCAAAACAGAGCACACAGAGTGACCTATCTTTTGAGCTATATATCAAGTCCATACATTGAAGTATGCAGAATCTACGGAGCTCTAAAGTGGTAACAATAAGTTGTTGTTTTTAATTAAAAAATGCAACTGTCTCCCTGCCTACACCAGTAAGCTGACCTTTTACCCCCTGCATCCTTGTTGCTATTGCCTGTGGTTAGGGAGGTGATGTAACAGGTGATTAGTTACAGCTGCAGCAAAGTGCATGCATGTGTATATGTACACAATGCTAGTGAGCAGTGGTGGAGGAAGCTATTTTGTATTGGTCAGGCAAAAATTTAGGTAGAACATGAAAACAGAACTACTTTCAATGACAAAGGAATACTAATAAATTACAGTGAGTCATGAGTTTATTTAAAGCTACCAAAGATTCGAAGTCTGTGTTCATTACCACAAACAAATTCATTGGCAATATCGGTAAGGTCTACTTTATCCAACATATCCTTGTAGATATTTTTAGAGTCATAATATGGTTCAACCTTGGTTGACTCATTGTACTACGTAAGTAGGTCTTCAATCGCTTCATAGCAGAAAAGCTTCTTTCACTGGCCGCATTTGTAGAAGGCAAAACAAGGATCAGACGGGCTATCCAGCAAACTTGCTTGTAAAAAACCGTTTGACCTTTAGAGAGACCTTGCAGAAAATGTAGAATTTTGTGTAGAGTGATAATCTTGCTTTGTTCATTCCTGGGAAAGCTTGAACTGAAGACTTGCAAATGTGTTGAAAGCTCACTCCCATTGAAGTCATCACCATAAAAGTCAATGACAGCTTGCAAGTTAGTTGAGTAGTCCTTCCTATTAACTGCTTTCATTAACACTTCCTCAAGGTTCTGGTAGACAGCATACCCTGGCTGATCAAAATGATCTTGAATGCTTGAGATAGAGCTTGCGATAGTGATCTTCAACTGTAGGACTGTGGTAACCATCTCCTTCACCCACTTTGAACCTGCTTGGTGCTCTTCTTTTCCTTGGCAATGAGGGCTCTTCAACGTGTGTACAAACACAGAAACATTGAATATGCTTATAAAAGAGCTCAGACAACTCATCACTCCTCATTGCTTTTAAAGTTTTGACTGTATGATTCGCAATAAATTGCGCTTCTGATGCATACAGAGACTCTGTTTGCAATGTCTTGCTCAAATTATCTGTAATCTTTAAGATGCATTCACTGAGATGCAGACCAAACAGCAAATTAAACTTTGCCATTTGTGTTTTCACTCCAATTATTCTTCCTTTTACATCTGGGTCTAATCTTTTATCTAAACATTCATCCCACAACTGATTTAAAATGGTGTAATTCTCAATTATACTGCTGATCGATTCACCTCGAACGGTCCACCGGGTATGGCAAAATTTTCGTATGCCCATGGGAGTATCTTCATCACGATTTTCAAACTTTATTCTATCAAAAATATCAAACGCAGCATTTCGCTTTGGAGAATACTTTATCAGCTTACAAATCTCAAAAGCTGTTTCTAGGGCATCATTGCACACCTTGGATTGCTTTATAGTACTGCTGACAGCCAAATTTAGAGCATTCCCATAACAGTGTGTGTAGACTGCACGCTTTTCCTCCGAAAGTATCTTTGCCGATACACCATTCCTGATGCCACTCATATTTGCACCATCATAACATTGGCCTCGGCACTGAGAGATACTGAGATCTGGCATCCGAAGTATAGTATCTTTGATGGCATGGAACAGAGTGTCGGAATCTATGCGGTGTACTTCATAGAGACCAATGAAATTTTGCTATAATCAGTACATTCATCAGCCATGATAGTGAAGCAGTTACTCTTACGAATGTTTTGACATCACCTCCCGGATAATCTTGTTTGCCATAATCTGCAGACATTCGTTCTGAATATCATGCGAAGTATACTTGTTGGTTTTCTTATCAATCCATGCAAGAATTTCGGGACGATCTAAACTTCGCAGGAGTAACAGTTGGATAAAATTGCTTTCAGTCTCCTGACCATGACTACCCCTTAGTGGCAATCCCTAGCGAGCAAGGAACTTAATATTCTCGAAAACAGTTAAAAGCATTTTTCTATTGACTGCCTTGTTTTGTTTGCTCAATACTTCACCAATATCACCAATGATCTGTTTGGGGAGTGTGACTACAGCTTCAAGTGCCTCCAGATGACAGGCACTGGTCTGGTGTTTCTTAAACGAGGATGTTGCTTCTTTCCAATTTGTGTAACGTTTGCTAAGAAAGGATGGCTATTCTCTTAGTGCTTATCAAGAACTTCCCTTCATGTTCAGCCCTCATACATAGGTAACAAAAAGCAGAATCAAGTGGTACATCATAATGAAGCCAGGAATACTGTTGACACCACTCAGCTCTGAATGATCTTTCATATTTACCATATCTCTTCTTTGGGAACTTAAAACTACTTCTTGCTCTGGAAAGCTAGTGTTAGCTGACAGTGAGGCAGAATTTGAAGCCATGGTAACTGATTACACACAGAGAAAGACTGTCATGCAATCCTAGAAATCAAAGCTAATGATTGCCATGTGCTCAGTGCTCACCTGCTCTGGCAGTGCACATGTATTGCATGCAACATTAAACAAGTCACTCAGTGACATCATCATCTCATGTAACAATCAATGACTGGTTTAAGTGGGTGTTAATTTTAAATACAGCTAGTGACTGGCCACATGTAAGGTAAAATAGTACTATTTTAAGTAAACAATGCTGCACCAGTTCCATAATTATTAACACAAGATACAGTTGGTCCAAAATATTGGTCAGGTGGCCTCCCCCTCCGCCCCTCCCTGTTCCTCCCCCCCTGGCTGAGTGGTAGTTTACTGTTGGCTGTGGCTCTCCTCTCCATGATTGATTCTACCCAACCTCATATAGCATCCCTGTTTATCATGCCACATCTGTGGAGCTAATTCTCTAATAATTAGTGGAGCTAATTCTCTAATAATTAGTGGCCACCTTATCCTGTATCTCTCTGTTGAGGACTTCTTACTAACTTGAATCTGCCTGGCCTAACAGGTTCTGAGTGGAGATCTCGCTTCTATAGTAAATGACTAGTTTTGTTAAACTAACAGTTGACTCTTCCAACTGATGATGCTTATATTTTGTAAGAATGATTCTATTTCAGCTTAAGGGGGAAAGAAGGCTGCGTATCGCGTAGTCTCATATAAAGTACCATATCTTTGCTCGCATTCACTCTAGTTTCACAATTTATATATCAAATTATAGCTTGCAGTCTGTGCTTTCTAATGGTAAGTCTCTTTTGTCATTTAGTTTTGCCATAATTTTTTCCTGGCTCATTATAGGCTCTTCCAGTGCGGACCGTAAGCCGTTAAGTAAACCACGTTGCAGTAACGACCTTTGTGAGGCTCTTATTCGGTCTATTAGTCAATCATAATTAGCACTACAAACTGCGCGTCTTGAAATTTCGAAAAAAAGTTTTTTTGTTGCATTTTCTGAACATAGATTTATGACATCACGTTAAATTTCCATCTATAGGTATTTTTTAGTAATCCTATCAAACAAAAACTCTCACGCAAGTTGTAGAATATAAAATTTGCTTTCAAATGAAATAATATTTTTATGAAAGAATAAAAAATATTCAAGTTATCATTTGAACGGTTTTTCAAAAATCACTTCAGAGATATTGAGCCTTGATGTCCAAGCAGTTTGTAATCACATCCCAGCTGCCCCTGCTTCACTAGAATACATCCCCTCATTACTAGAATTGTGTGTGTACAAACAAAATGTTGAAAGCAACCAATTGACTTTCACAGTCCTTTATTTTTTCAACAACAGCAGTATCCTACATCCTAACTACAACTTCAAAACCAACAATAATTATATATATATACATACACATAAATTAAAGACGCATCAGACTTGTTACGTTGCTTTGCTAATATTGAATTAGCAAACATAAACACGTCATCATTTGCAGGGCTCCCATGCCCAGGTCCATCCATCGTCGCCCTCCACACATGTCTTCTGACACCCTCCAGTAATCCCTGAAAAACAATAGAACACAAACAAAAGTCATCCTCCAGTAATTTCTAAGCTTGACAAAAATACACATAAACAAAAGTATCTTCCAGTAATCTTTGTTTGAAATCTCTGTTTGACAATAGAAAGCAAGACACAAACAAAATAAAAATGTTACAGGTCCCCCTTGCCAGGACCATACAATGCTCCGCCCTCCATTGAAACTCTGCTGCCTCTCGATGGCAAGCCCGACACTTGTTGCACTCCCGTTTATGTGCATTTGTATACCCATCACTAATTAATGTGTGTGTACCTAAGCTTCAGTCTCTCCACTGAATGCTAAAAAAGTTTTTGTGTTCCTACAACTTCCATAGAAACCGAAGAGCCTTCAAAATTGGCTTCACAATTTACCTTGTGACCCTCAAACCATTCTGTGTAACTTGCTTCTGTTTCATCTTCAGGTCTTCGCGCACAAGCTTGAAATTAGACATAAGATAATAATCTAAAACCACTCCAGTGTCCCAAGACATCACCGCAACCAAGCCATAATTTGATTTGTGGCCCTGTCTAAGCCATGTGCCGTCAACAGTAATACTAACATCAATGATGTCTTCATGCCTAACCTTATAAAAATCATGTAACCTATGAGTGGCATCCAACATAATACTCTGTTACTGCATTTGCGTCACTCCCTATTGACCTAGTATATTTTAAAAAAACAAGTGGAACTAAGAGGGGGCGACATATCCATGACTGCAGTGATGTCTTCCAGACCAGAATGACTAATTCCAGCAATGCGAGCACCCAGTACTGACTGGATGTTCAAAGAATGCTTCTACAGATACAGGGTTTGAGATGTCTCGAGTGTTACTACAATTTGAACAAAAAGTAAACCATGCCTGCCCTACGGGCTTCAGTTGCAAGGGAGCTCAGTTACCAACTTATTACACCTTTCTATGACCTCTCTAAGCTTATCTAAGTTTATTATACGATTACCCTTACCTAGTTCTCCAACACCACCCGAGTCCAAAGAGGTAGAGCCAGTAGATCCAGTAGCAACAGCCACAGAAGCAGCTGAACTATCCATGAGAGCCAACTTCTTCCTGGTCATAGTCACTTGTCATAGTCACCAATGGAACTGGCCTCTCTTCAGACATTTGCAATTGATTGCAAGGTAAGTGAAGGTTCACAGAAGGCGCTACCCCACCCACAGGATCCAAGAGACTCACTAACAAAGGAAAGGAAACAGCTAGTAACTTTTTAGTATGGAGATAAACATTAAAACTTGCCTTGCGCGGCTACTGTGACAGGCTCAACAACAGCCGCCTGTAGGGCTTTCTTCTTCTTGTCTTCACTCTTCTTGAATCCTTGGCCTTTCTGTTTAAAATGCTTCTCTGTTCTCTTCCCCATAACTCAACAGTGTAAAAGTTTCAAGTGAACCTTGACCTAAAAAAACGTGCTCATCTTAGCGGTTGCGCACTACCCCCCCACCTGGCCAATTCATTGCGCAAACGACTGGTAAGGGTCTCCATGAAATTGGCAACATTTTGATATATAAAAACTGTATTTTGGGTAGGCGATCATCGCCGCCCGCCCGATTGTAGCCAGGTAAGACTGGGAGAGAACCTCTTCCAATGTGAAGTGAAATGAAATGAAATGGAATAATAATGCACTGTATAAAAATGGCTATATCTTCTGATGCAAGTATTCACTTGCTCTGAAACTTGAAACTCAAACTCCAGACATATTATGAACCCGTTTGGGCCCATAAAAAATTTTTGGAAAAAATATGTGTTTTCAGCCCTCTTCCCCCCTTAAGTGTTATAAACATAGTCTAATCATTGATAACATTTTTGAAGTGTGTAACCCTGTATAAGTGTCATGTAACATGGTCTCTGTTTCATGATGGAAAATGATTCTCTCTTTGCCATATTTAATTAACAGATTTTATCTGACATATCTTCAAATTGGAACATTCGTCAAAATGTTTTGTAAGACATGTGCTAAAAACAGATTTTTACCTGCACATGTGCAGAAGGCTACAGCATTATTATATAAAACTTTATTGTTCTGGTTTATGTGAGTGGGCGGAGGAAGTGATAACAATATAACAAATAATAAAACTTACTGACAATCACAAATTGCCACATAAACAGTCTCTTCCTTACCTTTACTGCTGTCTCTCTGCAAGCCAATTAAAGCTGTATAGGCACCATGCTAGCCTGAAATCCCCTCAGAATCTCTTCATTCCTGAGAATAAAATGCACTCCTGGATTTATTTCTGCATCGGCATCTAGGAGGGCATGGCATTACTAGGAGCATTTGTAGGAGCTAGCTGTTCTGACACCAGTAAGGGTAGCAATACCTTTACAAGATTACAGGAACCCATCCAAGGAGAACAATGTCAACTAACAGGTATAGCATACTTGATCTCAATGGAAGCAAGTCAGCGTTCTTCTCTGTAACTAGCTCTGTAACTAGCGATCATTTATACATGAGCCAAGAATTGATAAAATATTTACTAATACCCACAGAGATCAGATTGCTCACTTGACTGCCATTAAGCTCAAGTGTACTGTCCCTGCGACATCCATCCATGTGAAGATATTCTAGGGATACACAGCTGAACTTTACAATATATTTGTTTCAACATGTCTCTCATCTCTGTCTGTCCTTACTTTATAGCCGGTGAGTTACAGTATTCTATTGCTTGGATGACATGATTTGATCAACTTCAATTTATTTGAACATGTCTCTTGGCTCTCTGTGTCCAACCTCTCATGAAACCATCATAGTTTGTGAGTTACAATATATCTAAATCTAGGATTATATGTCTTGATCAACTTTAATTAATTTACATGGCTCTTGGCTCTCTTTGTCCAACCTACTTACATTAAACCTACTTACATGAAACCTCCATTAGTGTATTCTAAGTCTAGGTTGACATGTGTTGACTGAGATTGATCAATTCTAATTTATTTGAATATGTCTCTTGGCTCTCTGTGTCTAACCTAATGAAACATAGTTCCATAGTTACTTACATTGCTAGAATATTGCAAGAACTAAAGTCTATTCACATTGGCTTGCAGTGGAGTAAGATGCCCCATCATGTGCTGAGCAGCAAGAAAATGTTCACTAGAAGAACATGTATACAATTGAATGTGCTGGCCACTAATGGAGCTAACTATTGTTCAATTTGGCATCGAGTATGGTCGGAAAAATATAACATTAAATATATTTATATCTACTGCCATGCACTAAGCGACACAAATGGTGGAGAGAGGGTTAAAGTCTTATATAAATACCTGTGATGTGCTTTATAGTAGTGGTTGAAGTTTTATCTGATTAGGAAGGGGCCTAGTTTGTTTAGGAGCACAGCTTAGGCTGTTGCTTAATTAAAGAAGTGGGGGGCTTTACACCCGGCACTGCAATAACTCCAGAATGCAACCCACTATGAGGTTGATTTTTGTGCCCAAAGATTTCTTTTACTAAGGGTACCCCCTTGAATCAACAGGTAATAGCTGGAATGTGGTGTCCTTGACCAGTTGAGCTAAGTGCCCTTTGTCTGGTCTCTGGTTAATTAATGCTTATTATCATAGTAACAGGTTGTAGCACCATTCAGGCATAAACACTGGAGATAATTTAAAACAGCCCTTTAATATGGTGATAGCACAAAGGAAATTGATATTCAAACAATATGAAAGAATAGAACAATAATTGATGATAGCAAAACTAGAGTTTGAACAAGAATTTCACCGAGGAATTGGGGTTCAAAGTCTATACTCCATGTTTTTTGGCCATTTCTATCCAGCACTCCAGCCTGTAAGAAATGGAGAAGATGCACGCATAGAAATGGCCATAAGTATGGAATGGAACCTTGAATTGGAAATCCAACTTGTCTATGAATATAGTTACCAGTTTATTCAAAATCTAAAATGTAGGACATTTAAAGATGATGGACAGTTCCTAAGAAGCTCAGTGGTTCTTTAAGCCAGTTGGCTGACATTTATCCCCTGCATCCTTGTTGCTATTGCCTGTGGTTAGGGAGGTGATATAACATGTGCAGCTGGAGCAAAGTGCATGCATGTGCATATGTACACAATGCTAGTGATTGTGAGTAGTTTACTGTTTGCTGTGACTCTCCTCTCCATAATTGATTCTACCCAACCTCATATAGCATCCCTGTTTCTCATGCCACATCTGTGGAGCTAGTTGTCTAATAGTTAGTACCTCTAACTTATCATCCTCATCTCTCTGTTGATGTCTTCTACTTATGCCTGGCCCAGCTGGTTCTGAGTAGAGGTCTTGCTTTTACTAGTTTTGTCCCAGTTGATTCCTTGCTAACTGATGATGATTATATTTTGTAAGAATGGTCTATCACAGGTGAAGTGTTGTGAAACACAGTGATTAATATTTTATACGGTGGTAACGTGGTGTAAGTGTCATGTAACTCAGTCTGTGTTGTGTTAGGATTAAGAAGCAAGCTATCAATTTTGAATGCAATACCATATTTCATTAACTGATTCACCTTTGAAGTAGATATTCATTAAAACATGTATAAGATGTATGCACTAAAAACCAGCTGCACATGTGCATAAGGCTACACATTATTATATAAAACTTTATTTCTTGTTCTGGTTTATGTGAGTGGGCGGAGGAAGTGATAAAAATATAACAAATAATAAAACTTACTGACAATCACAAATTGCCATCATAAACAGTCTCTCCCTTACCTTTACTGCTGTCTCTGCAAGCCAATGAAAGCTGTATAGGCACCATGCTAGCCTGAAATCTCTTCATTCCTGAGAATAAAATGCACTCCTGGATGTATTACTGCATCAGCATCTAGGATGGTTTGGCATTATAGGTGCTAGCTAGCATCAGGAGGGAAAGACTTACCCTGTAAGGCTTCTTCTGGGATGGTTGGGCATTACTAGGAGCTAGCTGTTCTGTCACAAGTAAGGGTAGCATTACCTTTACTAGAGTATACAGGATTCCAACCTAGGACAACAATGTCAACTAACAGGTGTAGCATACTTGATCTGAATGGAAGCAAGTCAGCGTTTTCTTCTCCATAAGTAGCAATCATTTCTCAACAGACTTACTTCAGCCAAGATTTGATTGTATACTAACACCCACAGAGATCAGAATGCTCACTTGGCTGCCATCAACTCAAGTGCTGTCCCTGCGACATCCATCCTTACTCGTGGACTAGATCCTGGATCAACTATTGAAGGTTAATGCTATCTTTACTGGTGTTTAAACAGCCAGATCCTTCACAAGCCCTACACCCCAGATGCCTCTGCAAAGATCCCTCTCTATAGTGGTTAAAATCAACACCAGACTGTACAATGTATCAAAGTCATTTCTCAAAGTCAAAGGTATTGAGAGAGTTTTCTGGTGGGCCTATTGTAGGAAAAAATAGCTTGCAAAAACAGCAGGATCACCCATAAAGAGTCCTTCGAGGACAGTAGTTGTGATCAGTGATTGCCACTAACAACCTTTTTCTTGTCCAACCAGGCTTGTTAATAGCAACTTCCCTCTCAATTGAAAACAACTTTCATGGCCAGAACTAGATAGGGAGTGGCCAGATCTGGATAGAGAGAGTGAGCTGCAGGCAGACAAGGCAAAGTCAGGATCAGCCCTCATACTTTTCAACACAATAAATATGCAGCTACTGTATGCTATTCTACACTGTAATTGGTATCAAACCACATTTATAGATTTGAATTTGAATTTTTGAATGCATGTAACATTAACAAATCATATTGAATTCAGAAACTTGAGGAATAGCAGGCTAATACAATATCTAGATAGTTTCACAAACCTGAGAAGTCTTCCTGATCCATGTCTTCTTCTCCTGAGAGCTGGTCATCTCCACTAGCCTGAGCCTGAAAGACAGAAAAAGGTTCGACAAGCTATCCCAGAGAATCCACTGTTCCACGGCCAGGAAAAAAATTTCCCCAAGAAACAGTATATTCCATTACCTTCATCTTCCTCAGAGTTATACTCAGAAAATGCAAAGTCATCGCTAGTAACTCTAGAAAGTACTTCTTCAAGTGACAAGCATTCGCACATTTTGAGGTCGTCAAAACTGTGAATTGTCAGTTGGGCGAATTTTTTACTTAGTTACCAGGAGTTTCCGGACTTCATAATTGGAAGGCGTGTAGAGGATAAATTCCGATGATATGCTAATAATGTATATACACCGAGCGATCGATTTATTATCGTTTTTTTAAAAACCATTCCGCCATATGGCGCTTGTAACGGTTAAGGGTTAAGCCTCTCATGTTAGTTTGCCTAAAGTTGATAATTAAATATCCATCCTGTCATTAACAAAAACACCATTATTCGGCATCATTATGGTATCTTGTTGTGAAATTATGATCTCGAAGTGTTTCCAATTTATGACATGTGAACAAGCGTCAACATTGTAATATGTTTCACAGAACATTGAGCAAGAATTTTGATAACATAACCATGCCTATTTATAGCTGCAATTGTCTGTAGTTGTCCACAGTTTCCTAAAGAGTATCTTGCTGCTCCATTGCAGGACACTTGTAACCTTTCCCCCAGTGATCTAGCAGTACAGGTAGCTACTCCTGCATGGCCTCTAAAGTTCCAAAACACTTTCTACATACCCTATGATGAGATACCTGAATCATAACAGATGCCAACATTGCACCTGTCACAAGAATTGTTCTCATCTTTTGCTAATAGCAATTGTTGAAGTTCGCATAGTGTTGTAGATAAATATACTTCTCTAAGTATGCAAAGAATGCACGAGAGACCATCTCTAGCTTGTTATAATCCCAGAGGCCTTGCTCCTGAATTTAATATGGCTTGGGAGTCTGGATATTTCTTATGGTGGCTTGAGAGGATAGCACATTCTTCAACAGGCTCGCATGAGTAATTCCTCGTTAATCAAGTGTAAAAATTGTTTATGCTAAGTATTTCTTAAATTTTTCTGTGAGTGAGATATTTTCAAATGTGTTTAGTGGCACGTATTTGCAGATAAGTGGCTATATTTCTTGTATGTTGAGGTTAGAAGTGAGGCTCTAAACAGACAGAGTTTATGGTATGCTCACTTACCACAAGAAATAAACAACAGAACCAAACAGACACTAGTTATTGGCAGACATAACAATGGCCTCTAATAGCAACATAGTCCATGCTTTCTACAGTGGTAAGGTGAAGGTTTCTTGCATTTGGTACGCCAGAAAAAAACTAGTTATATTGACCATAACTTGATATGTGATAATAAGTAGTAATTTGCAACAACCAAGTATATCTATCTACAAGCACTCCACAAGACTCTACAAACACTAAACGTAAAATGGATGGTGTGCCTTGCCAGCATTGCCCTGTAGAGTGCTCATGCACTAGACCCTTCACCGCAAAAACTGTTTAGTTAAAACAACTAAACTGGTATATTGCTCTAAACATAGCTCTCTCTGCGTGCTCCCTCATGATGCTAAATATCCATAGATTCTGCATATTTCACTGTAATGGGCTTGATATATAGCTCAAAAGATAGGTATCTCTCTGTGTGCTCTTTCTTGATGCTAAATATGTTAGCTCCATAGATCCTGCACACTTCACTGTATACCAGTTTAGTTGTTTTAACTAAACAGTTTTTGCGGTGTTGGTCCATGCTTGTGCATCACATCTCTTTAGTAGTATACACAGAGGGTGTTTAATTGTCATTAGGAGTTGGCACCTATTAAAGTGATGTGCATATTTATAGATTATTGTTGTGAATTTCACACCAACAAGTTCATGAGAATAGACTTTAGGAATAACAGCTTAGCTTTACTCTACATTTATGTCTCTCATCTCTGTCTGTCCTTACTTTATAGTGGGTGAGTTACAGTACTCTATGGCTAGGATGACAAGATTTTACTAATTGACCAACTTCAATTAATTTGGACATGTCCCTTGGCTCTCTGTGTCCAACCTACTTCATGAAACCATCCTTGAAACCATCATAGGATGTGAGTTACATGGAATGTGTTGACAGAATGATTAATTTACATATCTCTTGGCTCTCTGTGGTCAACCTACCTCATGAAACCATCATAGGTGGTAGAATACAGTATTCTATGTCTAGGATGACATGTGTTGACTGATTGGTCAACTATAATTAATTTGAACATGTCTGTTGACTCTTGGTGTCTAACCATTATACATGGTTTAATTTTTAATTTAGAGTGGGGAGGGGGGGGCTGCTCCCGCTTGGACTTTATGCCCCTACATGGAAATTGTATTATTATTGATGTTGATAAGTGCTTTACAAAGTGTATGAGCAGTGAGAGTATGCACATGTAATGAGATAAGAGTCTGAATGATAGTTTACAAAGCAATCCATCTACCTTTTGTACTCCACACGTCAACAATATCTTCCAAATCACTATCAGTGAGTTTTTTGGGGAGATTCAATTACAATTTTCGTTAAGTCAGACAGGCTAAGTTCAGTTAACAGTTACGAAGGCGATTCTTTATTAATTTCAAGTCTGAGAAACTTTGTTCCGCTGATGCTGTATAAATGGGAATAGACAAGCATATGGTTGCCAGTTTATGTAGGTTGGAGAATAATGCTATAAGCATGCCATTGGTGAGTAATTCCTTCAGTTGCATGGATGTATCATCTATTGGCTGCTTGATAAAGAGCTGATGATACGTTTTCCACTCTGTGCTGAGGTCAGAACAGACAATAGCTGCCTTCTCAAATTCAGTTCCTTCCAATGATTTAGCTGGTAAATCTCTCCCAAGCTATCCAATGAGAGTTTGAATTGAACTCTCTCCATATAAAGTTGTAGCTCATGAGTAGAGAGGCTGGGCACTTTCTTCAGATCAAAAATACTGAATACTGGTAACACATATTTTGAGGAGGGTCTAAACCTGCTGGATATGTTATCTCTGAAGAGTCTGATAAAAGGCTTTCCCCACTCTTTCTTGAAAAGAGCATATATCTAAATGAGTGACTTCAATACCTGTTTCTGCTTTTAACTCTTCTCTTGCATCTTGTAGCTGTAAAACCCAATTTGCTGAAGGCAGTATAGCATAATCAAGTGAATTAAATTCACTAGACTCGAAATAAGGGAGAGGACCAGGTGCTTGGTCTTTAAGGCACGGCTAAGCTTTGCCACTTGAGGAAGAATGTAGTCAAGTAGGTACGTTGCTGCTATTGTGGAGTGACTAGAAAGGGCTTTACTTAGTCCGGAGCTTCTGGTTCATGTGATGTTTCATATATATTTTCAAGAGTAAGAACTTTTGAGCTATACTAGCTTTTACTGCTTTGACACAACGCTCATGTGCAAGCCAGTGTGAGAGATCTCACTTATGCCGCTTCAACAATTATCTGTCAACAGCCAGCCACAAGTTTCACTCCACGATACCTGATCCTACTAACAGTCTCACTTCACTGTCAGCCTTGAACAAGTCTAATCAGTTAGCTCCTCGGTCTCTGATTCTTCCCCTTATAATATTCACACTCAAGGGGGTCTAGCGCTTTGCTAGCCAATAGTAAATCACAAATGAGATAGGTTGGTTTGATTGGACAACTTCACAACAGTTTCACAATACAACTTAAACAATGCATAAGTTCAATAAAAAGCATAAGTTCACTTTTGAATAACACAATAATCCGTATCTCTGGTAACAGCTAAAAACGGTCCCTTTTATAATTTACGCGCTGATCTTAGTCTTTACGTCACCGTCCTGTGACGTCACAGACCTTCTAGAAGGAATTCAGGGATTACTGCTGCCAAGTCAGGTGACTCATTAACCTCCGTAAACACACGTTCTTTTGCAGGCTTCTGTGGTTGCTTGACAGGGCTTCCCTCGTCCTTGCATTCATCACTTCCAATGGGGAGTGTCTTTACTTGGTCACATGCCATGTTTGCAACATTCAATTGTTCTTCTTTTTGTGCAGTCAGAGTGCTCATCTCTGACATTCCTTCCTCCTTATGAAGAGATCCCTGATCTCTGGAAAGGCCATCAGCGTTTGCATTAGCATGCCCACTTCTGTGAACCACTGTAAAATCAAAGGGTTGCAAAGCCAAGGCCCATCTTGCAAGCCGACCATGGCTGTCCTTGAGGGTAGAGAGGTGGGTAAGGGGGTTGTGGTCCGTCTCCACTTTAAACCGCGTCCCTTCCAGGTAGGTTCTGTAATGTTGAATACCCTTTACAATGGCCAAGGCTTCCCTCTCAATTGCGGAGTAGTTACACTCCCTCGGCAATAGTTTCTTGGATCCAAAGGTTATGGGGTGTTCCTCGCCCTTCTCATCCACCTGACTGAGTACAAATCCTAGACCCGTGCCAGACGCGTCGGTCTGCAGCACAAAGGGTCTTGACCAGTTCGGGGTGATTAATACAGGAGCCTTGGATAGGGCTTCTTTTAGTGACTTAAAGGCCTCTTCACACCTTGAGGTCCATCCTACTGTTTTTGGTTGGTCTTTCTTTGTAAGATCAGACAGGGGGCTGGCAATGGTGGAGAAGTTCAGGATAAACTTCCTGTAGTATCCGCACAACCCCAAGAATGACCTTATCTGCTTCTTCGTTCTGGGTTGAGTAAACTCCTTCACCGCTAAAATCTTACATTCCATGGGTGCTACCAAGCCTCCTCCCACTACATGCCCCAGATACTCACATTTGTTCTGGGCAAAATGGCATTTCTTTTGCTTCACTCGGAGTCCAGCTGCTCTTAACCTCTCAAAAACTTGTTTCAAGTGTCCCACATGCTCCTCCCATGTTGCACTGTGGATCAAGATATCATCCAGATAGGCCACCGTAAACTGGTGCAGCCCATGGAGTATCTGATCCATCAGTCGCTGGAACGTTGACGGAGCCGACACTAGCCCAAATGCCATGGTACAAAACTGGTATTTTCCGTATGGTGTAATGAAGGCTGTCTTCTCTCTGTGATTGGGGGCTACCGGTACCTGGTAATACCCTTTGGTTAAGTCCAACGTGGTGATATACTTGGATGCTCCAATCCCATTTATTAGCTCTTCTATGTGGGGTAATGGGTACGGGTCACCGATGGTGATGGCATTAAGCTTTCTATAATCCACGCACATGCGTTGGGACCCATCTTTCTTTGCCACCAACACTATCAGTGCTGCCCATGGACTCTTGGATGGTTGGATTATCCCTTGTTCTAGAAGGGTACTTATCTCCTTTCTTAAGAATTCTTGTGAGTGGTGGGCTAGCCTATAAGGTGGTAATCTGATAGGTGGGACATCCTTGGTTGGAATTTCATGACACACCAAGTCTGTTTTTCCAGGCACATCCTGGATCACTTCTGCAAACTCTCTCCGCAGGTCTCTCAATTGACTAATTTGAGGGGCTGTCAAGTGGCTTTCCTCTTCACCTTTCTCTTCAAAGTCTTGTTCGTCGAGGGACATGAAGGCAGCCGGGGCTGGGGAGGTCCATTGCCTCATGCAATTGACATGGAATACTCTAAACCTCTTCCCCGTAGTGCCAAGGTCTACCTGGTAAGTCACTTCCGTCACCTTTTTGGTAATAATGAACGGGCCTTGCCACTGATTCTCCAACTTGGTTTTTCTTATTGGTCGGAATACTAGGACATAATCCCCCACAGCAAACACTCTCTCCACGGCCTTCTTATCATGGTAGTGTTTCTGACTTTGTTTCTGTTTCTTTTCTCTCTCATAGGCTAGTTCTCGTACTAACTCTATGTTAGCTTTCAGGGTCTCAACAAATTCAATGCTTGTGTTTTGGCCTTGATCCTCTTTTCCCTTCCAAAATCTGACCATCTGGTCCAGGGGCATTCTCATTTGTCTACCAAACAACATTTGATAAGGAGAAAAACCTGTGGTCTTGTGTGTGGTTCCCCTGTATGCCCACAACATATATGGTAGGCAATCATCCCATTGTATCTTGGGGTTCTGGGTCAACTTTCTTAATAAGTTCTTCAGGGTAGAGTTGAACCTCTCAACCATCCCGTCTGCTTGAGGATGATACGGGGACGTTCGGATCTGTTTAATCCCCATGTTCTCACAGTATGCCTTCATGGTTTTCGAGATAAAATTTGAACCATTGTCCGTTAGGACTTCCTCAGGTATTCCCACTCTCGCTGTCATATCAATTAAGCATTTGATCACACTTTCTGAGGTCACATTCTTGAGGGCGTATGCCTCTGGCCACTTGGATGTGTAGTCCATTATCACTAGGATGTATCGATTTCCCGCTTTAGTTCTAACCAAAGGTCCAAAAACATCCATGGCTATTCTCTTAAATGGCTCTTGAATAATTGGTAATGGGTGGAGAGGGGCTTTGGTTAGTAGGGCGGGTCCACTCTTCTGACAGATATTACACGACTTACACATCTCGCTTACATCTTTAGCAATACCCGGCCAGTCTAACCTCTCTCTGAGAGCTTGTAATGTTCGTTCCTTCCCGAAATGTCCGGCTATCGGCAGATTGTGTGCCATTCTTAAAGCCTTAACTCTCATTACTTGGGGTAGAATAATTAAGGTCTTGCCAATGGTATTGTAAGGCTTTCTTCTTAGTATTCCCTTCTCCCAAAAGTATTCACTTCCCTTCTCTCCTACTTTCTCCCTTATGACCTTTAACGTACTGTCGTACCTCTGGGCCCTGCCCAACTCTTCTGGAGTGATGACATCCTCTATGTCTGCACACTGGGGTTCATCAGTCTCAGGTGTCTGGTCATCTAGCTCTGCCACAGTCTGGTCACCCAGCGTCTCCTCCACGTCTGCTGGCGCCATGGCTTCACTCTCCTTCTCGCTATCTTCCTCAGGTGGGTCAAAGGTTGACACCACTGCTCCATCCAGCTCTTGTTGCAGGTCTGCTTTCTCTGCAAGGACGTCTTGCCTCTTCTGTTGAGCTCTTGTCACTACCATTCCTATTTCAGTGGGTGTGGTAGTTGAGGAGGTGTTCTCTTCTGTCTGCTCAGGTCCTTCCTCAAGGACTTTCTTTAGGAAGTGGTGAAAGTGGGGAATGTCCCTGCCCATAAGCATCTCTTCAGTTATGTGCTTGGACACTCCTACTGCCATACTCATGGTTTTTCCCTCCAACTCCAGGGTCACGCTGGCAGCCGGGAACCACGTTCTTTTATTTGATGCTGTACTGTATGGAATGCTCCATCCCAGGTAGTCTTCATCCCTAACACACTTTGGGTGGACTATACTCTTCGTACAGCCAGTGTCTAAGAGTGCTCGGACTTCTTTCCCATTTATTTTCAGGGTCTTTGTCCACTCTGGCATCTTCACTGGTCGCTTAGGTAGTACCATGCCACGCTTGGCATCTTCTGCCTTGATAAAGGGTACTCTCACCCTACAGTCTCTTTGGAAGTGTCCCTTCTTCCCACAACGGAAGCACTGTACCTCCTTCATGTCTTTCTTCACATAAAGTGGCTTCTCGTTGTCTCTGTAACTGTCACTCCTTCTGGGCTCGGAAGATCTTTCTTTGCCCCATGTCTTTGTTCGTGACTGGTACTGTTCCTTGTGTCCCCTTTCGTTCTTGTCCCCTCTGGGCTTCTGATTCCCCAGGTGACGAATAATGGCTTCACAAAGATCTTCGTAGGATTGAGGGTTAAGGTTCCTCATCTGGTTTTCCAGCCAGTTTGGGAGTTTTGACAACACAAGCTCCATAAGCACCATCTCTCTTGTGCTCTTTATGGGGTCGGAGTCTAACCACTGATCAAAGTTCTGGTGGTATTCTCTCAACCACTGATCTGGGTTATCTGCATTGAAGCTCTGATCAAAAACTTTCTTCCGATGCGTTTCCGTCGAAATCTGGTACACCGAACAGAGGGCCTTCTTCACTTGCTGGTAGTCAGCTTGTTGAGCTGCTGTGAGCGCTGACACTGCTATCAGCCCTGCTCCCGACAAGGAGCCTCTCAAGTGGATGGACCATAATCCAACTGGCCACTCGCTCACTGTTGCTGTGGCTTCGAATGTGTCCAGAAACGCTGCCATGTTGTCCGTCTTCTCATCAAATTTTTGGAGAGACAAACGAGGTGGAGGTGGAGGAGGTGGAGTTCTCTCACGAGCCCCCTGCACTCCTGCCATCATTGCCTCAAATCTGTCTTGCTGATCAGCCATAGTCTTGCGATCCAGGTCTCTCTGTTCAGCTGCATAGGCCTTCTCCCTTTTTCTGAGAGTAGCTTCTTTCTCACGTTGCTCGTGTTCTCTATCAACACGGCTCCGCTCAATCGCTACCATCTGCTCCAAGAAGTTCTCCATTGGCCGTATTTCTTGTGATATTGGCTCTGTGGTGTAACTTCTTAATGTCTTGAGTCTTTTTCCGCGTGACATGCACGAAACCAATATCTGTCTCCGGTAGGATTTTTCGTGCGTTCTACACTGAAATCAATCAAAACCCAACAATCGTTACTGAGAGTACACTCTACCAAGCGACTCCGATAAAACAACTTAAACCAACGACCTCTTCTGCTAAGAGTCCTTGTATCTGGTTTAGATGAACAACTTCTTTGATAGCAAATCCTTCAATCAATGATTCGTATCCCACCGCTGCCACCAATGTGAGAGATCTCACTTATGCCGCTTCAACAATTATCTGTCAACAGCCAGCCACAAGTTTCACTCCACGATACCTGATCCTACTAACAGTCTCACTTCACTGTCAGCCTTGAACAAGTCTAATCAGTTAGCTCCTCGGTCTCTGATTCTTCCCCTTATAATATTCACACTCAAGGGGGTCTAGCGCTTTGCTAGCCAATAGTAAATCACAAATGAGATAGGTTGGTTTGATTGGACAACTTCACAACAGTTTCACAATACAACTTAAACAATGCATAAGTTCAATAAAAAGCATAAGTTCACTTTTGAATAACACAATAATCCGTATCTCTGGTAACAGCTAAAAACGGTCCCTTTTATAATTTACGCGCTGATCTTAGTCTTTACGTCACCGTCCTGTGACGTCACAGACCTTCTAGAAGGAATTCAGGGATTACTGCTGCCAAGTCAGGTGACTCATTAACCTCCGTAAACACACGTTCTTTTGCAGGCTTCTGTGGTTGCTTGACAGGGCTTCCCTCGTCCTTGCATTCATCACTTCCAATGGGGAGTGTCTTTACTTGGTCACATGCCATGTTTGCAACATTCAATTGTTCTTCTTCTTGTGCAGTCAGAGTGCTCATCTCTGACAGCCAGCGTGTGTCTGAGGCTTTCACAATCTTGAGCTCTGGAAGATCTAGTACTTTCTGAATCTCCTTAATGATGCTGCAAGTTTTGGGGAGTAATGAAAGAACTTCCATAACGTCACCAGAGTTGTGTAGACATACTTGATACCACCTGGTGTAGCATTAGCAGCTTGCACAGAAGCCAGTTGAAGGACATGACAGCGACAGTGGACAAACAGGCATGATGTGAGAGCTCTTTCAACCTTCTTTGAACTCCTGTTTTGTCACCAGAGAAAGTAGCAGCTCCATCAAATCCCATTCCTATAAGCCTTCCCAACTGAACCTTCCCAACTGAATGTTATTTTCCTTGCAGTACTCCACTAAAGCAGAATAGATACTTTCAGCATTAGCTTTCTTCAAGGGTAAAAAGCAGCAAGATAATGGTAATGAGAAGCACGCGTGTGAAAGGACATGTAGTAGCGACTAATGGAGCTAACTAATGTGCAACATGTTCTCCAGTGTTTGCCAAACATTAAATGTATTATCATGCACTATGCTCACAAAAGGTGGAGAAAGGGTTTTAAAGTGAGATAACACATGTGTGATGGATTTGTCTGGTGTTTTATCAGATTAAGAAGAGGCCTAGTTTGTGCTATGAAGTGCAGCGGGTCTATAAGCTGATAGCTAACGTGCTAAGCCCCTCCCCCTCCACCACACTCCAACACACACACAGAATAAATGCCAACATTGCAAGATGGCAGTGAAGACTGGAAATGGAAGTGAAGACTGCCACTCTGATCTTTGAACTCTCATTTAGTAATTTGTCTAATCCTTGCCTCTCTTTCTCTTATGCTAGTGTTTGGATGTGCATGTTTATATGAACATCCAGAAAGGACAATGCAATAAATGAATCTTGAAACTTAAACTTGCTGGAAGTTGTTTTTGTTTTGCAATATACTGTAATAATAGTATGCATGCATGCAATATGAAGCCAGGGAAGCAGCACAGGCCTTGTGGAAGTCACAGCTTGCATGCTTGCAAGGTACATGTGCCGTCCTTCAATTTGTAAAGCCCTTCACTAGATAGGCTCTCTCAGTCTCACCAGTGGCCACAGCTCTACCATCCTGGACACCCTTGCAGCATGTGTAGCTTCCAGCAGCATCCAGCACAATGTCATAGTGTAGCCACTTAAGTTATTAAACCAGGTGGCCTGAAATGAACAGTTTACTGGTGCACGTATACCAAAGGACAGAGAAGGGAAGACAATATGCTTCAATGAAATGGCTCAAGTGGTAGGTCACCAAATTAATAACTCTAGTCATGCTGCAGATACGGGTCAGCCTCGTGTCCTTTGACCTCATAAAATTAATTAAACTTGTAGTATAATGTTGTGTGGTCATAGCCGCACCAGCCACACCAGTGAAATAAATATTATTATGGTTTACTATTCAACATGTCCCTCATCTCTGTCTGTCCTTACTTTATAGTGGGTGAGTTACAGTATTCTATGGCTAGGATGACAAGATTTGACTAATTGTTCAACTTCAATTTATTTGAACATGTCTCTCGGCTCTCTGTGTCCAACCTACTTCATGAAACCATCATAGATTGTGAGTTACACTATTTCTATATCCAGGATTACATGGGTTCACTAATTGATCTACTTTAATTAATTTACATGTCTCTTGGCTCTCTCTGTTGAAGTTATTTCATCAAACTATCATAATGGGTAGTTACAGTATTCTATATCTTGGATGACATGTGCTGACTCTCTGGTGAACTATAATTAATTTGAACATGTCTCTATGCTCTCTGTGTCTAACCTACTGAGCATTGCTAGAGTATGACAGAACTAAAGTCTATCCACTTTGACTTGCAGTAGAAGTAAGATACCCAATCACGCACTGAGCAGCAAGATAATGTTCACAACAAGCACATGTGCATGTAGTAGCTACTAATAGAGCTAGCTACTGTGCAACATGTTGTCCAGTGTTGCCAAAATATCTAGCATTAAATGTGTTTTATTTAGCATCACTCAGTAAGCCACGCAAAAGGTGGAGAAAGGGTTAAGGCAGAAAAACAATTCTGTTGTGCTCTATAGTAGCTGTCATGAGTCATTAAGAAGAGTCCTAGTTTGTCAGGATGGGTGCAAAGTACAGCTTAGGCATTGGCTTAGCATTGGGGTTTTTACACCTGATTTTGATAAGACTTCAATAACTCCAGATGCAAACCACTATGAAGTTGATTTTTATCCCAAAATGTAGCTCTTGAAATAAGCTTTCTCTACTTCAAGTGTACCCCTTGAAACATCAGATAATAGCTGGAATGTGGTGTCCTTGACGAGTTAGAACTAAGTGCCCATCTGGTTTGTGTTCATAAAAGGCCTATTAACATAGTGACTGATTATAGCACCATTCCATGTATAGGCATACATATGCTAAGATAACAACACTGGAGATAATTCTGAAAGCTGCCTTTAATATGATGGTAATCCCAAAGTAAATTTATATTCAGAGTCTCTGAAAGCGTATAGCAATAAATGAGCTTTTAAATGGTGCCAGAGCTGTAGAGTTTAGCAAGAATTTTAGATGGCACCAAAAACATGTTTTGAGGAACCAAGGTTCAAAGTTGAGCATTCAACATGCCAGACATTTCTATCAAGCACTCTACTCTCTAAGAAATGGAGACGATGCATGGAGAGAAATAGCCATAACTTTAGAAAGGACCCTTCGATTGTTCTGAAACTTGAAATCAGCTTGTGGCAGTTACTAGTTCACTAATAATAGCAGGGGCGGATACAGAGGGGGGGGCCAGAGGGTCCAGACCCCCCCCCCCCCCCCCCCCCCCCTCCCTCCCTTTTGGCCCTGAAGATCCTCTCGGACAAACGTACACTACTAGAGCTTAGCGATCGATATCATAAACAGCTAGACGATTGGCCTAAACGCTAGCAGAGTAACCAAAAAGGATTTGTCGCTAGACAAGCTAGCATAATGATATCAACAGACAGCACAATACTTACAGTTTCTATGTCATGCGGCTACAAAATTAATTTAGGGCTCTATTATAATTTATTATTCAGCCGTACGCGTATAGGACCGCGCGAAGACTTGGGGCATGCAGCCTAAAAAACAGCGTGCTGACTTTACCTGCTAAGACTTTTAAGAATGGAGTCATCACAGAGAAATAAACGTACCTGATTGGGTCCTCTCCACCGATTCCTTAAAGAGCCAGCATTGACGAGAAGTGAGTGTTTAATATTCTAATAGGGGCAGGGATCAGTCTGATAGGGCTCTATAGTAACCACCATTTTTAATTCATTTGAAGGACCAGAGGGTGGTTTCACAGCTGTCACCTCAGGACCAATCATAGACAGTCATGCCATGTTGCTACCCCCAGTTGCACCAATATCCAATGTTGAAGATGTGCCAACACCAGTTGCACCAGAATCCACTTGTGAAGACGTGTCCCATGCTTCATCCTACCCCAGCTGACCACACCAGTATGATGTTGGAAACATCCTAGCTGGAGGCATTGATTCAACGAAGTTATCCAGAAGGGATAGGTTGGGTTACTTGAGAGATCACTTCACACCTGGTAAGTAGTACGGAAACTTCTGCCAGCAAACTGTCCAAAAAGGAACTCACAAGGAAGATCAAAACACTGACATTCCAACATTCTTGGCTAGACAAATACACATGGTTTGTGTACTCAGAAGTGCTTCATGAAGGGCTCTGCAAATTGTGTGTCCTCTTCCCACCCGAGGATGGGCGCGTATCATCTGGTGTCATGGTGTCAAAGCCCTTCTGTAATTTGTCAAAGGCATCTGGGCAGGATGGTGTATTGGGGAAAAAATTACAAGTGCAAGTACCACAAAAATTCACTTGAAGTAGCAACAATATTCATGCATGTTACAGACAACCCAACAGAAACATTGCCTTACAGTTGGCGCCATAAAAAACTTGGCGTTGCCTTTAAACCGAGCGTTGGTTCAGCGGCTAAACGCATGCGATTTCCTACCGGCTAAAAAGAACGCACGAAACTTTCAGACGCTAAACATTTTAAACGCACGACCGTTTAGCCGCTCTAAACGTTTAGACGCATGGAACGTTTATTGTTTTTAGCCGGATAGATCGTAGGGCGTTGCACGTGGCAGCCATCGTGATTTTTAGCGAATGGTGTACAAGAAACAGATTGAAGGCACTGACTGTGTCAGGACTTAGTCTGGCGGTTTGATAGCGGGAGACCTACAAAAATAACGGCAGCCATCTGAGAGGTAGTGGAACAGAAGATGCGAATTAATGACTGCCTTCCAGCTGCACGGGCACCTCAAGAACAATGGCTACCCAATGACCATTCTTCAGTGTAGAGCCTCACTTGGAGGGTAGCTCCTACTGCCAGTTGGCAAGAGAATTAACTAGTCTTGTTTGCTTGGGATTCTTAAGTTGTTAAACCAGGTGGTCTGAAATGAACAGTTTACTGGTGCACTTATACCAAAGGACAGAGAAGGGAAGACAATATGCTTCACTGAAATGGCTCAAGTGGTCGGTCACCAAATTAATAGGTCTAGTTATGCTGCAGATGCGGGTCAGCCTCGTGTCCTTTGACCTCATAAAATTAATTAAACCTGTAGTATAATGTTGTATGGCCATAGCCGCACCAGCCACACCAGTGGCTACTGCCCTGCATTTGTAGGAGCTAGCTGTTCTGACCAGTAAGGGTAGCATTACCTTGACTAGAGTATACAGGATCCCATCCTAGGACAACAATGTCAACTAACAGGTGTAGAATACTTGATCTTAATGGAGGCAAGTCAGCATTTTCTTATCCATAACTAGCGATCATTTATCGACAGATTTACTTGAGCCAAGAATAGATTGTAAAATGAATACAATACCCACAGAGATCAGAATGCTCACTTGGCTGCCATCAAGCTCAAGTGCACTGTCCCTGCGACATCCATCATTGCCTATGGACATGTTCCGTTATGAACTATTGAAAGTTAATGCCATTCTTACTGGTGTTTAAACAGCCAGATCCTTAGCAAGACCTTCATCCCAGATGAACAATCCTTTTCTTGTCAATTGTTAATAACAACCTCCCTTTCAATAGATGGACTGAAATAAATATTATTATGGTTTACTATTCAACATGTCCCTCATCTCTGTCTGTTACTTTATAGTGGGTGAGTTACAGTATTCTATGGCTTGGATGACAAGATTTGACTAGTTGTTCAACTTCAATCTATTTGAACATGTCTCTCGGCTCTCTGTGTTCAACCAACTTCATGAAACCATCATAGTTGGTGAGTTACACTATTTCTATATCCAGGATTACATGTGTTCACTAATTGATCTACTTTAATCAATTTACATGTTCTTGGCTCTCTCTGTTCAACTTATTTCATCAAACTATCACAGTGGGTAGTTACAGTGTTCTATATCTAGGATGACATGTGTTGACTCTCTATTGAACTATAACATGTCTCATTGCTCTCTGTGTCTAACCTACTGAGGTTATATCAACAAAGTTTGATAGTTACATGCATTGCCAGAGTATGGCAGAACCCATGTTGACATGCAGTGGAAGTAAGATGCCCAATCACACACTGAGCAGCGAGATAATGTTCATGAGAAGCACATGTGCATGTAGTAGCTACTAATAGAGCTAGCTTCTGTGCAACATGTTGTCGAGTGTTGCTAGCATTAAATGTGTTTTATTTAGCATCATGCAGTAAGCCACGCAAAAGGTGGACAAAGGGTTAAGGCAGAAAAAGAACTCTGTGGTGCTCTATAGTAGCCGTCATAAGAAGAGTCCTAGTTTGTGAGGATAATAGCTGGAATGTGGTGTCCTTGACCAGTTAGAACTAAGTGCCCATCTGGTTTGTGGTTCATTAAAGGCCTATTAACATAGTAACAGATTATAACACCATTCCATAGGCATACATAATTATGCCAAGATACATGTAACACTGGAGATAATTCTGAAAGCCGCCTTTAATATGATGGTAATCGCATAGAAAATTGATATTCGGAGTTTCTCTGAAAGCTGAAAGCAATAAATGAGCTTGTAAATGCTGTAGAGAATTTAATGTGAATTTTATGTGGCACCAAAAACATGTTTTGAGGAACTGGGGTTCAAAGTTAAGCATTCATTATGCTGGATATTTCTATCAAGCACTCCACTCTCTAAGAAATGGAGAAGATGCATGGATAGAAATGGCCATAACTATGGAATAGAAACTCAATTGTTCTGAAACTTGAAATCCAGCTTGCAAGATTTACTTGAGACAAGAATTGATTGTAAAATGAATACAATACCCACAGAGATCAGAATGCTCACTTGGCTGCCATCAAGCTCAAGTACTGTCCCTACGACATCCATCATTGCCCATGGACATGTTCCGTTATGAACTATTGAAAGTTAATGCCATCCTTACTGGTCTTTAAACAGCCAGATCCTTGACTAGTCCTACATCCAAGATGAACAATCCTTTTCTTGTCAATTGTTAATAACAACCTCCCTTTCAATAGATGGACTGAAATAAATATTATTATGGTTTACTATTCAACATGTCCCTCATCTCTGTCTGTCCTTACTTTATATTAGGTGAGTTACAGTATTCTATGGCTAGGATGACAAGATTTGACTAGTTGTTCAACTTCATTTTATTTGAACATGTCTCTCGGCTCTCTGTGTCCAACCTACTTCATGAAACCATCATAGAGGGTGAGTTACACTATTTCTATATCCAGGATTACATGTGTTCACTAATTGATTAATTTACATGTCTCTTGGCTCTCTCTCTGTTCAACTTATTTCATCAAACTATCATAGTCGGTAGTTACACTATTTTATATCTAGGATGACATGTGTTGACTCTCTGGTGAACTATAATTAATTTGAACATGTCTGTAGGCTCTCTGTGTCTAACCTACTGAGGTTATATCAATAGTTACATACATTGCTAGAGTATGGCGTAACTAAAATCTATCCACCTTGAGTTGAGTAGAAGTAAGATACCCAATCACGCACTGAGCAGCAAGATAATGTTCACAACAAGCACATGTGCATATAGTAGCTACTAATAGAGCTAGCTACTGTGCAACATGTTGTCGAGTGTTGCCAAAATATCTAGCATTAAATGTGTTTCATGCAATAAGCCATGCAAAAGGTGGAGAAAGGGTTAAGGCAGAAAAAGAACTCTGTTGTGCTCTATAGTAGCTGTCATAAGTCATTAAGAAGAGTCCTAGTTTGTGAGGATGGGTGTAAAGTACAGCTTAGGCATTTTCATTAATTAATTAAGCATTGGGGTTTTTACACCTGATTTTGATAAGACTTCAATAACTCCAGAATGCAAACCACTATGAAGTTGATTTTTATCCCAAAATATAGCTCTTGAAATAAGCTATCTCTACTTCAAGGGTACCCCTTGCCAGATAATAGCTGGAATGTGGTGTCCTTGAGGAGTTAGAACTAAGTGCCCATCTGGTTTGTGGTTCATTAAAGGCCTATTAACATAGTGACTGATTATAGCACCATTCCATGTATAGGCATATATACATATGCTAAGATAACAACACTAGAGATAATTCTGAAAGCTGCCTTTAATATGATGGTAATCGCATCGCAAAGTAAATTTATATTCAGAGTCTCTGAAAGCGTAGAGCAATAAATGAGCTTTTAAATGGTGCCAGAGCTGTAGAGTTTAGCAAGAATTTTAGATGGCACCAAAAACATGTTTTGAGGAACCAAGGTTCAAAGTTGAGCATTCAACATGCCAGATATTTCTATCAAGCACTCTACTCTCTAAGAAATGGAGACGATGCATGGAGAGAAATAGCCATAACTTTGGAAAGGACCCTTCGATTGTTCTGAAACTTGAAATCCAGCTTGTGGCAGTTACTAGTTCACTAATAATAGCAGGGGTGGATACAGAGAGGGGGTCCAGAGGATCCAGACCCCCCCCCCCTTTTGGCCCTGAAGATCCTCTCGGACAAACTACTGTACACTACTAGAGCTTAGCGATCGATATCATAAACAGCTAGACGATTGGCCTAAACTCTAGCAGAGTAACCAAAAAGGATTCAAAACTTTTGTCGCTAGACAAGCTAGCATAATGATATCAACAGACAGCACAATACTTGCAGTTTCTATGTCATGCGGCTACAAAATTAATTTAGGGCCCTATTATAATTTATTATTCAGCCGTACGCGTATAGGACCGCACGAAGACTTGGGGCATGCAGCCTAAAAAACAGCGTGCTGACTTACTTGCTAAGACTTTTAAGAATGGAGTCATCACAGAGAAATAAACGTACCTGATTGGGTCCTCTCCACCGATTCCTTAAAGAGCCAGCATTGACGAGAAGTGAGTGTTTAATATTCTAATAGGGGCAGGGATCAGTCTGATAGGGCTCTATAGTAACCACCATTTTTAATTCATTTGAAGGACCAGAGGGTGGTTTCACAGCTGTCACCTCAGGACCAATCATAGACAGTCATGCCATGTTGCTACCCCCAGTTGCACCAATATCCAATGTTGAAGATGTGCCAACACCAGTTGCACCAGAATCCACTTGTGAAGACGTGTCCCATGCTTCATCCTACCCCAGCTGACCACACCAGTATGATGTTGGAAACATCCTAGCTGGAGGCATTGATTCAACGAAGTTATCCAGAAGGGATAGGTTGGGTTACTTGAGAGATCACTTCACACCTGGTAAGTAGTACGGAAACTTCTGCCAGCAAACTGTCCAAAAAAGAACTCACAAGGAAGATCAAAACACTGACATTCCAACATTCTTGGCTAGACAAATACACATGGTTTGTGTACTCAGAAGTGCTTCATGGAGGGCTCTGCAAATTGTGTGTCCTCTTCCCACCCGAGGATGGGCGCGTATCATTTGGTGTCATGGTGTCAAAGCCCTTCTGTAATTTGTCAAAGGCATCTGGGCAGGATGGTGTATTGGAAAAAAAAATTACAAGTGCAAGTACGACAAAAATTCACTTGAAGTAGCAACAACATTCATGCATGTTACAGACAACCCAACAGAAACATTGCCTTACAGTTGGCGCCATAAAAAACTTGGCGTTGCGTTTAAACTGAGTGTTGGTTCAGCGGCTAAATGCATGCGATTTCCTACCGGCTAAAAAGAACGCACGAAACTTTCAGACGCTAAACATTTTAAACGCACGACCGTTTAGCCGCTCTAAACGTTTAGACGCATGGAACGTTTATTGTTTTTAGCCGGATAGATCGTAGGGCGTTGCACTTCAGGAGTTGCACGTAGCAGCCATCGTGATTTTTAGCGAATGGTGTACAAGAAACAGACTGAAGGCACTGACTGTGTCAGGACTTAGTCTGGCGGTTTGATAGCGGGAGACCTACAAAGATAACGGCAGCCATCTGAGAGGTAGTGGAACAGAAGATGCGAATTAATGACTGCCTTCCAGCTGCATGGGCACCTCAAGAACAATGGCTACCCAATGACCATTCTTCAGTGTAGAGCCTCACTTGGAGGGTAGCTCCTACTGCCAGTTGGCAAGAAAATTAACTAGGTTCGTGTTAGTCTTGTTTGCTTGGGATTCTTAAGGCTGTATGCTGACTTAATTTAGCTGATTAGGAGACTGGCTTAAAGCTCCATGGGGCACCTACTTGCTTGCTATGGGTAGGGGGCTCTCCTGATCTAGCTTTTGTTTGTAGTTTATGCTGAAGCTTGAATGCCCACCCTGTTGGTGTAGTGGCTGTTATTGCCATTCCCCTTGCACTGAAATAAACATTATTTTACAGATTTGTTGCCTTGATGTGAATAAATTATAATCCCCAATTGCATCATTTATGTTGGTGTGGCCAAGACAATTCATGGGTATCAAGGGTTTGAGGTCATATGGACAGACGAATGCAGTCGCAGTTTGAAACCCACTGAAGCTCATCACAAGAAGATTGGTCAACCTGAAAAGAACAATATCCTGTGTTTTTTTGGTCATTGTATTTTAATGTTAGCAAATTCTATATCCAAATTATGGGAGTTGTATAGAAATGGAAGTTGTAAATTTACATTTTCAATTTACATACATTTTTAATTTACATAATTATTTGATACATAAAGTTTGTTACAGAAGATGTTTGTTACAGAAGTTACAGAAGTCGATCAAAAAACCCAGTGGATTAAAGACTTGTGAACAAACACAAACATTACATGAACAGTAAATCATTTCTTGGTTTGTAGTCCCATCCGGTTTGATGCCAGTTGAATTGCCTTCAGACATATTCTGGGAGGTGAAGTCCCTACCTTCACTCTGTGCAGGCATCCCCCAGCAAGGTGCCTCAGAGCTTTGCCTTGTACAGAGTCCAACTCCATGGGCTAAAATAAACTAATAACACAACATGAATCAATTCTTGATGACAATATATAGCTTCATTAGTACAATAGCTAGAGAAGTACCATCCAGTATTCCATTTGCTCTAGCTACCAAAAAACAGCTAAAACTGAAACTCAAGTACTGGCTCGAACAGCTTGTATGGATCAAGCGGATTCCAGTTACACCAAAGTTATATTATAGCAAGTATAACAGTAAGAGGAGGAAACTTACTTGCTTATAGACTTTAAAGCTTACAGGCCCTTAAACTCGTACCGAAATAATTTATGAAATAACTCTGACAAAAACTCCAGCGGACGCTCTCTAAACAACAAGTAGTTCTAGCTTGCCCCGCATTTTCCCTTCAGCACGTGGTCAATGCATGCACCTCTCGATTTAAAAAAAGTAGCATAAAAACGCAGCGAGCGTTCAACGCATCAAGCGTCCAAACGCTCTGTACTGTACGTTTCGTTAACGTTTCTTTGGCCAACTGTCATGCGTTGCACGTACGTTGGGTTTAAACGCAATGCCAAGTTTTTTATGGTGCCTACTGTACATCATCTCCCAGAAACACCAGGAGACCTTCGACAGAAATGTCAATACACTTGAATGCATTGTGAAATGCATATTGTTCTGTGGCAGGCAGAACATTGCTCTTAGGGGCCACACAGGGATGACTCCACCAGTGAAGTATCCAACAAAGGTAACTTTCTTGCACTGCTGAATCTCCTGGCACAACATGATGCATCACTGGACCATCATCTGAAAAACATGAGCAGAAATGCAACTGGAACATCGAAGACAGTTCAGAATGAAATCATAACCATCATAGGAGATCACATACGCAGTGAAATAACACAACCACTACAGCATGAGACAGCTGTCTTCTCAATTATTGCGGACAAAGTCACTGATAAGTATGCAAACCAGGAGGTTCTCACAATCTGCCTGAGATTTGTAGACCCCAGAGCTGAAGATGGCCAACTTCATATCAGAGAGGCCTTCCTGGATTTTTGTTCACCTGGAACGAGCAACCAGTGAAAAGATAGCTACTGCCATCACGCAGTCACTGAAACAGCATCGCATTGATATCAAGAAGACCCGGGGCCAGGCATATGATGGGGCAGAAACGTCCTCTCCACAGTCACCCTGTCAGCCTTCTGGGTTGCCTACAATATGCTGATGCCGACCAATTCCCCAATATTGTTCAACTCCTTCACATTAGCTGCACACTCCCAGTTGGGAGCTCCGATGCAGAGAGATCATTCAGTGCTTTCAGGAGAATCAAGTCCTACCTCAGAAGCAGGATGTCTCAAGACCGTCTTCTGACTTGGACCTCATGCACATTCATCACAGTCTGGATATTGACATCAAACAGATATGCCACAAGTACATCATGGCTAATGAGAGGCGTATGTTTCACTCATGTATACTAAAGCAGTACCTGAACCAGAATCAGTGATTCAGTACTGCTTTGATCAAACACAGTGCACATAATTATGAAATTTTTGGGTAGGGGGGGGGGGTTTGAAAAACTTTTAATTCAGTACAGCTTTACGATGTGCCACTAACCATGTCCTGTTAATGTCAGTATAGACCTGCCAGTGGCGGCGTCGACAGTCCGGCCACTCCGGTTTTGGCCGGACCACTTTTGGTAACATGCCGCGCATGCGCGAATTATGCCCTTAGTCCAGTGTTGCCAGTTGGTATATTTATATACCAAATTGGGTCAATTTGGTATATTTCAGAAGGGCTTGGTATATATTTTTGGGGCTTGGTATATTTTAGGCATTTGGTATATATTTGGTATTTTTCAACTTGCCTCACAAGCATACCTATAATTCTCGCTCTGCGAGACCCTTTACCTCATGAGGTGAAGTCGAAGTGTCTGGCACTCGAGACAACTTCAAGCAGAACAGTGAATCTAACTTTGTGGTTCCCTAAGAAGAAACCATGAGCTCCAAATCCAAGTGGAAAACCTACTACGAAGGTTCAAGAAAGTACCTGACTGTTCCTTGGGTGTCCAAAGCTTCAGATGGCTCTGACAATGCATACTGCAAGATGTGTCACAAACTTGTCAGTCCAAGGAAAGCAGCTCTTACCCAACATGCAGCCACCCACCCAGGAGCACAGGAACCGAGTTCAGGCAGCTGGATCAACCTCAAAAATGGCATTATATACATCAAAGGCAACTAAGGCCTCTACAGATCTGAAGCGGATTGAATTGGAACTTGCAGCTGCAGTTTGTTGTCATTGCTCCATTAACATTATTGACCATCTCAGTGAATTGATCAAGAAAAATGCCAAAGGAAATGTCATGGAAAATATTAAGCTTCATCGGACCAAATGTTCAAAGCTAATCTTAAATGTGATAGCACCTGCCCTCAAAGAGCGCTTGATACAGGACGTGCAAGGCAAGAACTTTTCTGTCTTAACCGATTAAACGCCGTAAGCGCCATATGGCGCGAGACCTTACATCCTTCGCCACACAAAAATATATAAAATGAACCGTTACGAGCTAACAGCCCCGGTTGGGTTCTGCACATGCCTAGTAGACTAGAGAACGTCACAAAAATGATTATTTCCGGTTGATGCATCGTGCAACAAAAATCCTGCGGTTGAACGCCATTTTTGTTGGTCGAGCTTTTTTTTTTAACTGCTCAAAGCTGCTCTCCTGTGAGGACGTTATTTCTCAACTTTTAGCTGACGATTCTGGCGATTCTGGGCCAGATTCATTTGGGGAAGAAGGTGAAGACATCTATGCATACCGAGGAAACACTCTGGATCCAGTTGCTCTAAGAGAAGAGGCGTGCTTGGATGGACTTCTCGATTGTAAGTTTCTTCTAACCTTAGCGCTTCATAGCCTTTGTTTACCATAGTCAACTGAGAGTGTACTATTGCCAAATACTAGCTTATTCTGTTGGTATTCCAAATTCAGACAGGATAGTTATAGAAAAAAAGTTATAGCTAAGAGTGTAGGTTGGAGTTGTTGAGTTGTTGATTTTCATTTGAATTTGAATTTACAAATGTTGACCACAAACTTGATATATATATCTTGTTTTTCCCACCCTCCCCACTACTTTTCCTACAGCATCAGATGATGAGAGTGGAGATGAGGCATCTATGACTCCTTTTGTTACATTGGAGGATGAGGAAGCCTTGCCTGAAGTCTCTACAGGGCGTAGGAACACGACTGGTGCTGGAGTTGTGCGAGGGAGAGGCGGGCGAGGGAGTACTGGCCGAGGGAGAGGCGGGCGAGGGAGTACTGGCCAAGGGGGAAGCAGCTCAAGTGGTAGTGGAGTCGTAAGTGTTGCTAGTGGTCCTCCAAAAGGTACTGGTAGTAGGCGGGCCAGAGGTTATAGGCGTGTGCGAGCATCTGGCACTGGTTCTGTCCGAGCATCTGGCACTGGTTCTTCCCAAGCATCTGGCACTGGTTCTAGGCTAACTGAGGTCACAGGTAAGTGGGAAATAAAGGAGCCAACTCCTTTGAAATTGGACTATACAGCAACAGCTGGTCCAACTTCTTCATTGCTTGGTGCATCAAGTACATTTTTAGATGCATTTTACCTTTTTTTTACTCTTGAAGTGTGGGAACTCCTAGTAGCAGAGACGAACAGTTACGTTTCTAGGATGGCTAGTCTCTCCAGGCCATGGGTAGATACTAATATAGAGGAAATGAAAGCTTTTGTAGGAATGTTGATAATAATGGGAGTTTCCACACTTCCATACTTAGAATTGTACTGGTCCACTAATCACTCGGATTTGTCTGGATCTTTGGTTCGTAAAGTAATGCCTAGGACTCGGTTTTTGGAGCTAATGCGTTATGTACATGTAAATTCTATTGATGGTTTGTTGGTTACAAAGGGTAACCTGAATTATGATCGGCTTTATAAGGTAAGGAAGTTATTAGATTTGATTACTCCTAAGTTTGAGAGTGAATATACCTTGCATCAAGAGCTTAGTATTGATGAAGCTATGATTCCCTTTCAAGGTAGGCTTGGCTTAATACAGTATATGAAGGACAAACCAATAAAATGGGGGATAAAAGTGTTTGTCCTTTGTGATGCTAGGAGAATGGGTACATTTATCGGTTGCAGATTTATACAGGTAAGAACGTGGAAGTAGCTGATAAAACTGGTTTGTGTAGTAGAGTTGTTTTAGATTTGTTAGAAGGATTAGAACATAAGAACTTCCATGTGTACATGGACAATTGTTATACTAGTCCTAATTTATTTCAAACGCTTACAAGTAAAGGCTTTGGTGCATGTGGTACAGCTAGGTATACTAGGAGGAACTTTCATCCAGATTTAGTAACAAAAGCTTCGATTAGAAATAGAGGTTATTATGATTATAGGTCTAATGGTGCACTCCTGGCTTTAGTTTGGGTAGATAAACGGTCAATCTACATGATAACTAATATACATCCCGCGGAAAATAATTTAGTACCTCCAGAATTGATGGTTCTAGAGAGGATCTGCCATGTCCCCCATGTTTGCCTGATTATCAGTCATTCATGAGAGGTGTGGACAGAGCAGATCAGAGAATAGGCTACTATAATTTGGGTAGAAAGTCTAGGAGATGGTGGAAAAGGGTTTTTTCGTATTTGATAGAAGCTTGTTTATTGAATTCATTTATTTTGTTTTCTTCTGTCCGAGCTCCAATATCAGTAAGGAAGGGTAATTATCTAGAAGCTAGGATTGTTCTAGCTAAATCTTTGATTGGTTCTTTCTCTTCTCGGCAGCGTGCAGGTCAACGTTGTAGTCAGGCAAATAGTCAGCTAGATCGCCTCAATTTAAAACTAGGTCATTTCCCACAGTGCTGTGCAAAGAAGCGCTGTGTAGTTTGCATTTGTAAAGGTTACAGGCATGAGGCAAGGTCCCAGTGTTGTTTTTGTAAGGTTCCTTTGTGTGGTGGATCAACAGGCCGTGACTGTTTTCGTAAATACCATACCTTGGTGGACTATCAGTAATGTTTATGCACCCCCTGCTCCTTTCTGTGCTTCTCTCTTGTTCCCTGCTCCTTCGTCTACTTCTCTCGTTCCCTGTCCCTTCGTCTACTTCTCTCGTCTCTCCAGTATTCAAGTGTTATTCTTATCCTGGTATCTCATGTTTGTGTAGAATAAAAACATGGTGAAATATCATGCCGGAGACCAAGCAAGCTATACCCAAGACTGAGCAAGTTCTACTCTACCCATGACAGCAAGACCGGAGCTCTACCCAAGACACTCCCTTACATAATTGTGTTTTATATTATGGTTTTATTCTAGTATGTGTTAGCATTTTCACTCTCTTATAATTTGTTTTTTGTATTATTATTTGTTAGCATTTTGATGGGGAAAACAACCCACTGGCTTTGCATATGGTAGAGGGTAGAGGGTTTGTAAATAGATGCTCCATCTTGTGTTGGCATTATAATGTGTGTATAATAGTGTGAAAATATGAAAATATTCACCCCCAAGAAGATGACAAGGTTTTATAATGCTGGTTAGTTCTGCCCAGTTGGTAAGGAAGGCTCGATTTTTTTACAGGAAGTAGAGCTATCATGTGGCTTAATATGACCCAAGTTTCATGGGTGGAGTCCCTGCAGAACGGAAGATATAAAAATAATAAGTAAAATACCTCGTTAATTCATGAATAATTTGCCCGCGGGTACTAGGAATACGGCGTGTAATCGGTTAATAGATGAAGCAACCGACATTTCAATTGCTAAAAACATGTGCATTTGCATCAGGTACTTTTCTAGCACAACTGAAGAGATAGAAACGGCCTTTGTGGGCCTGATTTCAGTTGTCGAGGCCACTGGAGAAGTCTTGTTTCAGGCACTAAAAAACTGTCTGACAGGGATTGGATTATCTCTGACAAAGTGCATTGGCTTTGGAAGTGATGGAGCAGCCAATATGATTGGGGAAAAAAACTCTGTCTGGTCAAGAATCCATGCAGAGTCGCCACACTGTGTTCAATTCCGATGCATATGTCATTCACTGGCCTTATGTGTCCAGAAGAGTTTCGAGAAGTTGCCATCTCATCTTGGCTATCTCCTGGCAGAAATACCAACCTGGTTTTCTAAGAGCACCTTACGCCGCGAAGAGTACAAGAGACTCTTCCAAGAACTGAACAGTCAGGATGAGCAAAGGCGTCAAACTGGGTTACCCTTTCAAAGGATGTCAGCCTCCCGATGGTTGGTGAGAGGTAGAGTGCTTGCTAACATTCTTGCTAACTGGGAAGAGTTGAAGGTTTACTTCTTGAGTGCATCACAGTCAGGAACACAAGAAGTCAGATACAAAGGAAGGCAGATCTTGGACATGTTGCGAGATGATGTCAACTTTCTCTTCTTCGTATTCTTGGTGCCAGTGGTGCAGGAGTTTGAGAAAGTCAATGCTTTATTTCAGTCAACTAATGCAGATCCCGAGAAGATGGTTAAGGAACTTGACTTGCACCATCGGTCACTGAAGAAGAGACTTTACGACATTCGTGGAAATGAGTTGGCTCTATCCTTGGTGGATTTTGGAGCATCCTTGCACAGTGAATTGCTACGCTGTGTGAGAGAAAATAAAGAGAGACAAGACTTTGAAGTTGCAGTGTCAAATATGAAGCTACGATGTCAAGATTTCCTCAAGGATTTGCTAACTCAGCTTGAACAAAGGCTTCCAGCAAGCACTGCCATTTTCCGAGGACTCAGTTATTTGTCTCCCAGTGTAGTTCTCTCACAAACAGCAAGGATTCCATTGTCTCAACTTCCGCTTCAACATTTGCTGACAGCAAATGTCAACCAAATTGAATCTCAATATCGAAAAGTAGTTTTGCAGATATGGAGAGAAGAACCAGTCTTTGAAGGAACATTGCCAACTGATAGTGTCAAATTTTGGGCTGGAATTCTGAGGTACAAAAATGGTCTTGATGAATATGCTTACAAGGAACTTGCGATGTATGCTTTGACTTGCCTATGCTCCCCTGTTAGCAATGCTATTGTTGAAAGAATGTTTTCTCATGTAACTTTCATCAAGACCAAGTACAGAAACAAGCTAAGTTTAAAAATGTTGGATGCTCTGATTCGGATTCGTACACACCTAATCATGCATAAAATGTGCTGCAAAGACTTTGTTGTTACTGAGAATATGTTGCAGAAGTTTAACACTGCAGAGATGTACTGTGACAGCAATGACCAAGCTGATGACCTCCCGTTTGAAGATTTTGAATAAGTGAGAGACAATTATTCACATAACTCCCATCACATTCACACATACATGTAGCCACCAAGTTAATGCATTGCTTATGTTGCTTCTGCATGAGATAAGAAAGTTCATCTTGATCGATAAATGTGAATTGGTATATATTTGGTATATACATGGGGCAAAATTGGTGTGTTTGGTACAATTTTTTAGGCAGTTTGGTATAATAGTGCCAACAGAAACCTGGCAACACTGGCCCTTACCCAATTGACTAGCCGGTCTGGCTGTGGTCTGGCTGTGGCATGGCTTCGAGCTTTGGTGTAGCGTCTGAAGTGATCGATAACCTTCCTGAAGTTCCCCGTCAATCGCCCTAATCCTTCTCCTTTCCGAAGAGAGCTTTCGGGGAAAAGAAGGCATCTTGTAAAGCGAGCTGGTTCCGTACTGGTCTTGGCTACATTATAGTGAAGCCAGAGATTCTCTGGACTGCCACCTCTGCTGCAAAGCTGTTAAGGCTAAGCATATAACAGTGAAGCCAGGAGCTACCGATGCTGCTTTTGTAAGTTTAGCGACTTCCTCATAGATCTTTGAACTTAACTTTTAAAGTTTATAGTACTATTCACTTATTTAGAATGCTTTATATTGTAGTTATCTCGGGGATTTACGAACTGGAAAGATGCCACACTAGGTATCCGACAGCATGAGAAAAGTCAGTGCCACAAGATAGCAGTTGAGAAGCTAATTACAGTACCAACAACTACACGAGATGTAGGTGAGATGCTCTCTAGTACTTTGGCCCAAGACAGAGCAAAAAATCGGCACTGCCTTCTAAAGGTTCTGAGCAGTCTAAAGTTTTTGGCAAGGCAGGGATGTGGGATACGTGGTCATGACAATCGTGGTGATGGAAATCTGTTTCAACTGATGAAGCTCATGAAGAGGACTCCAAGGTAATTGGGATCATGTAAAGAGTAAGACTCTGGAAGTTGAAAAATCCATGTGCGTCAATTTTTTTGGCGGTATGTATTTTAAAACACACTTTCCCCTGCTTATCTTAAATGCTCGCACCATGTAGGTCCTTTGATTTTGATGGAGCGTTCAGAAGGCATCAAGAAAGGATACTCGAAGTAAGTAACAAATACCCCTGGACAGAACAATATTCATTAGCAGCAATACACAACAATACACAACAAAAAATTAACACAACTTCATATTAACACAACTTCATAAAACAACAAATGCAGCATCGACTTTGAGACCCAAAAAACAACAAAACAAAACATCAGAGGGCAAACTTATACTGGGTACTGTGTTTTGATTGCATGTAGGATGCTGCCAAAAGCCTCAGCAGTTGTGCGGGCATTCCTCTCCCTCCACATAAATTCCTCAAGTTATGGAAGAAGTTGACGATGAACCCCCTTCATCCTTTTAAACTTTATCTTCGCCTGCATTACAGTATATTTGTGTATATATTATATATAATGTGAATGTGTATTTGGTACCTTTATTTGGTACCTTTATTTAATGAATCTCTATTAACTGTGCAATTTAATTTAAACGTGAAACTGTCACGTTTTGACCACACCCAACCACACCCACATCCGGGCCTGACCACCTCAAAATTGGCGGAGCCACCC
The DNA here is from genome assembly GCA_028752905.1 of Cladorhizidae sp. MBARI D1340-BT2. Classification (NCBI taxonomy): domain Eukaryota; kingdom Metazoa; phylum Porifera; class Demospongiae; order Poecilosclerida; family Cladorhizidae; species Cladorhizidae sp. MBARI D1340-BT2. The sequence goes on along the minus strand of JAQNBH010000004.1, from coordinate 14,547,148 downwards.
CTGCCTGCTGCTATTATTGTGATTCACAAGTTCATTTCTATGCTTTAATTAAAAAAGGGCCCCCCCTTTCAAACATCCTGGATCCGCCCATGAATAGCAGGGCTGATTTAGAGGGTTGGGGGGATGGGAGGGGCATTAGCCCCCCCTTACTCATCCTCCGCCCATCTTGAGTTCTTAGAATATTGTATTATTGTATAGTATAGTGCTGCTAAATATGTGCCCCCCCCCCTCAACTCAATCCTAAATGCAGCCCTGAATAGTATTTAATAGTAGACCCCAGTGGTGGGTCTATAAATTGCTTACCTACAACAGTAGGCTGACCTTTACCCCCTGCATCTTTGCTGCTGCTGCCTGTTGTTAAGGAGGTGATGTAACAGGTGATTAGTTGCAGCTGCAGCAAAGTGCATACATGTGTATATGTACACAAAGTATATGTACACAAAGCTCCTGTTTGCTGTGGCTCTCCTCTCCATGATTGATTCTACCCAACCTCATATCATCCTGCATCTCTCTGTTGAAGACTAAACTTGGTTTGTGAGATATCCCCCAGGCCCAATTAGTGAACATCTTGCTTGTATAGTAAATGACTAGTTTTGTTAAACTCCCAGTTGATTCCTTGATAACTGATAATGTTACTATATTTTGTAAGAATGATTCTATCACAGGTTAGGTGTGCAAAACATGTCTAATCATTGAGTAATGTTTTGTAAGGATTTGATAGAGCTAACGTGCTAAACTCCTCCCCCTTCCCCACCCCAAAACACACACCTAATAAACACCAACTTTGCAAGATGGCAGTGAAGACTGGAAAATGGAAGTGAAGACTGGCCACTCAGATCTTTGAACTCTCATTTAGTAATTTGTCTAATACTTGACTCTCTTCCTCTTATGCTAGTGTTTGGATGTGCATGTTTATATGAACATCCAGAAAGGACAATGCAATAAATGAAACTTGAAACTTAAACTTGCTCGAAGTTGATTTTGTTTTGCAATATACTATAATAATAGTATGCATGCATGCAATATGAAGCCATGGAAGCAGCACAGACCTTGTGGAAGTCACAGCTTGCATGCTTGCAAGGTACATGTGCCGTCCTTCAATTTGTAAAGCCCTTCACTAGATAGGCTCTCTCAGTCTCACTAGTGGCCATAGCTCTACCATCCTGGACATCCTTGCAGCATGTGAAGCCTCCAGCAGCATCCAGCACAATGTCATAGTGTAACAACTTAAAGCTGCTAAACCAGGTGGTCTGAAATGAACTGTTTACTGGTGCACTTATACCAAAGGACAGAGAAGGGTAGACAATATGCTTCACTGAAATGGCTCAAGTGGTAGGTCACCAAATTAATAGCTCTAGTCATGCTGCAGATACGGGTCAGCCTCGTGTCCTTTGACCTCATAAAATTAATTAAACCTGTAGTATAATGTTGTATGGCCATAGCCGCACCAGCCACACCAGTGGCTACTGCACTGCATTTGTAGGAGCTAGCTGTTCTGACCAGTAAGGGTAGCATTACCTTGACTAGAGTATACAGGATCCCATCCTAGGACAACAATGTCAACTAACAGGTGTAGAATACTTGATCTTAATGGAGGCAAGTCAGCATTTTCTTATCCATAACTAGCGATCATTTATCGACAGATTTACTTGAGCCAAGAATAGATTGTAAAATGAATACAATACCCACAGAGATCAGAATGCTCACTTGGCTGCCATCAAGCTCAAGTGCACTGTCCCTGCGACATCCATCATTGCCTATGGACATGTTCCGTTATGAACTATTGAAAGTTAATGCCATTCTTACTGGTGTTTAAACAGCCAGATCCTTAGCAAGACCTTCATCCCAGATGAACAATCCTTTTCTTGTCAATTGTTAATAACAACCTCCCTTTCAATAGATGGACTGAAATAAATATTATTATGGTTTACTATTCAACATGTCCCTCATCTCTGTCTGTTACTTTATAGTGGGTGAGTTACAGTATTCTATGGCTTGGATGACAAGATTTGACTAGTTGTTCAACTTCAATCTATTTGAACATGTCTCTCGGCTCTCTGTGTTCAACCAACTTCATGAAACCATCATAGTTGGTGAGTTACACTATTTCTATATCCAGGATTACATGTGTTCACTAATTGATCTACTTTAATCAATTTACATGTTCTTGGCTCTCTCTGTTCAACTTATTTCATCAAACTATCACAGTGGGTAGTTACAGTGTTCTATATCTAGGATGACATGTGTTGACTCTCTATTGAACTATAACATGTCTCATTGCTCTCTGTGTCTAACCTACTGAGGTTATATCAACAAAGTTTGATAGTTACATGCATTGCCAGAGTATGGCAGAACCCATGTTGACATGCAGTGGAAGTAAGATGCCCAATCACACACTGAGCAGCGAGATAATGTTCATGAGAAGCACATGTGCATGTAGTAGCTACTAATAGAGCTAGCTTCTGTGCAACATGTTGTCGAGTGTTGCTAGCATTAAATGTGTTTTATTTAGCATCATGCAGTAAGCCACGCAAAAGGTGGACAAAGGGTTAAGGCAGAAAAAGAACTCTGTGGTGCTCTATAGTAGCCGTCATAAGAAGAGTCCTAGTTTGTGAGGATAATAGCTGGAATGTGGTGTCCTTGACCAGTTAGAACTAAGTGCCCATCTGGTTTGTGGTTCATTAAAGGCCTATTAACATAGTAACAGATTATAACACCATTCCATAGGCATACATAATTATGCCAAGATACATGTAACACTGGAGATAATTCTGAAAGCCGCCTTTAATATGATGGTAATCGCATAGAAAATTGATATTCGGAGTTTCTCTGAAAGCTGAAAGCAATAAATGAGCTTGTAAATGCTGTAGAGAATTTAATGTGAATTTTATGTGGCACCAAAAACATGTTTTGAGGAACTGGGGTTCAAAGTTAAGCATTCATTATGCTGGATATTTCTATCAAGCACTCCACTCTCTAAGAAATGGAGAAGATGCATGGATAGAAATGGCCATAACTATGGAATAGAAACTCAATTGTTCTGAAACTTGAAATCCAGCTTGCAAGATTTACTTGAGACAAGAATTGATTGTAAAATGAATACAATACCCACAGAGATCAGAATGCTCACTTGGCTGCCATCAAGCTCAAGTACTGTCCCTACGACATCCATCATTGCCCATGGACATGTTCCGTTATGAACTATTGAAAGTTAATGCCATCCTTACTGGTCTTTAAACAGCCAGATCCTTGACTAGTCCTACATCCAAGATGAACAATCCTTTTCTTGTCAATTGTTAATAACAACCTCCCTTTCAATAGATGGACTGAAATAAATATTATTATGGTTTACTATTCAACATGTCCCTCATCTCTGTCTGTCCTTACTTTATATTAGGTGAGTTACAGTATTCTATGGCTAGGATGACAAGATTTGACTAGTTGTTCAACTTCATTTTATTTGAACATGTCTCTCGGCTCTCTGTGTCCAACCTACTTCATGAAACCATCATAGAGGGTGAGTTACACTATTTCTATATCCAGGATTACATGTGTTCACTAATTGATTAATTTACATGTCTCTTGGCTCTCTCTCTGTTCAACTTATTTCATCAAACTATCATAGTCGGTAGTTACACTATTTTATATCTAGGATGACATGTGTTGACTCTCTGGTGAACTATAATTAATTTGAACATGTCTGTAGGCTCTCTGTGTCTAACCTACTGAGGTTATATCAATAGTTACATACATTGCTAGAGTATGGCGTAACTAAAATCTATCCACCTTGAGTTGAGTAGAAGTAAGATACCCAATCACGCACTGAGCAGCAAGATAATGTTCACAACAAGCACATGTGCATATAGTAGCTACTAATAGAGCTAGCTACTGTGCAACATGTTGTCGAGTGTTGCCAAAATATCTAGCATTAAATGTGTTTCATGCAATAAGCCATGCAAAAGGTGGAGAAAGGGTTAAGGCAGAAAAAGAACTCTGTTGTGCTCTATAGTAGCTGTCATAAGTCATTAAGAAGAGTCCTAGTTTGTGAGGATGGGTGTAAAGTACAGCTTAGGCATTTTCATTAATTAATTAAGCATTGGGGTTTTTACACCTGATTTTGATAAGACTTCAATAACTCCAGAATGCAAACCACTATGAAGTTGATTTTTATCCCAAAATATAGCTCTTGAAATAAGCTATCTCTACTTCAAGGGTACCCCTTGCCAGATAATAGCTGGAATGTGGTGTCCTTGAGGAGTTAGAACTAAGTGCCCATCTGGTTTGTGGTTCATTAAAGGCCTATTAACATAGTGACTGATTATAGCACCATTCCATGTATAGGCATATATACATATGCTAAGATAACAACACTAGAGATAATTCTGAAAGCTGCCTTTAATATGATGGTAATCGCATCGCAAAGTAAATTTATATTCAGAGTCTCTGAAAGCGTAGAGCAATAAATGAGCTTTTAAATGGTGCCAGAGCTGTAGAGTTTAGCAAGAATTTTAGATGGCACCAAAAACATGTTTTGAGGAACCAAGGTTCAAAGTTGAGCATTCAACATGCCAGATATTTCTATCAAGCACTCTACTCTCTAAGAAATGGAGACGATGCATGGAGAGAAATAGCCATAACTTTGGAAAGGACCCTTCGATTGTTCTGAAACTTGAAATCCAGCTTGTGGCAGTTACTAGTTCACTAATAATAGCAGGGGTGGATACAGAGAGGGGGTCCAGAGGATCCAGACCCCCCCCCCTTTTGGCCCTGAAGATCCTCTCGGACAAACTACTGTACACTACTAGAGCTTAGCGATCGATATCATAAACAGCTAGACGATTGGCCTAAACTCTAGCAGAGTAACCAAAAAGGATTCAAAACTTTTGTCGCTAGACAAGCTAGCATAATGATATCAACAGACAGCACAATACTTGCAGTTTCTATGTCATGCGGCTACAAAATTAATTTAGGGCCCTATTATAATTTATTATTCAGCCGTACGCGTATAGGACCGCACGAAGACTTGGGGCATGCAGCCTAAAAAACAGCGTGCTGACTGACTTGCTAAGACTTTTAAGAATGGAGTCATCACAGAGAAATAAACGTACCTGATTGGGTCCTCTCCACCGATTCCTTAAAGAGCCAGCATTGACGAGAAGTGAGTGTTTAATATTCTAATAGGGGCAGGGATCAGTCTGATAGGGCTCTATAGTAACCACCATTTTTAATTCATTTGAAGGACCAGAGGGTGGTTTCACAGCTGTCACCTCAGGACCAATCATAGACAGTCATGCCATGTTGCTACCCCCAGTTGCACCAATATCCAATGTTGAAGATGTGCCAACACCAGTTGCACCAGAATCCACTTGTGAAGACGTGTCCCATGCTTCATCCTACCCCAGCTGACCACACCAGTATGATGTTGGAAACATCCTAGCTGGAGGCATTGATTCAACGAAGTTATCCAGAAGGGATAGGTTGGGTTACTTGAGAGATCACTTCACACCTGGTAAGTAGTACGGAAACTTCTGCCAGCAAACTGTCCAAAAAAGAACTCACAAGGAAGATCAAAACACTGACATTCCAACATTCTTGGCTAGACAAATACACATGGTTTGTGTACTCAGAAGTGCTTCATGGAGGGCTCTGCAAATTGTGTGTCCTCTTCCCACCCGAGGATGGGCGCGTATCATTTGGTGTCATGGTGTCAAAGCCCTTCTGTAATTTGTCAAAGGCATCTGGGCAGGATGGTGTATTGGAAAAAAAAATTACAAGTGCAAGTACGACAAAAATTCACTTGAAGTAGCAACAACATTCATGCATGTTACAGACAACCCAACAGAAACATTGCCTTACAGTTGGCGCCATAAAAAACTTGGCGTTGCGTTTAAACTGAGTGTTGGTTCAGCGGCTAAATGCATGCGATTTCCTACCGGCTAAAAAGAACGCACGAAACTTTCAGACGCTAAACATTTTAAACGCACGACCGTTTAGCCGCTCTAAACGTTTAGACGCATGGAACGTTTATTGTTTTTAGCCGGATAGATCGTAGGGCGTTGCACTTCAGGAGTTGCACGTAGCAGCCATCGTGATTTTTAGCGAATGGTGTACAAGAAACAGACTGAAGGCACTGACTGTGTCAGGACTTAGTCTGGCGGTTTGATAGCGGGAGACCTACAAAGATAACGGCAGCCATCTGAGAGGTAGTGGAACAGAAGATGCGAATTAATGACTGCCTTCCAGCTGCATGGGCACCTCAAGAACAATGGCTACCCAATGACCATTCTTCAGTGTAGAGCCTCACTTGGAGGGTAGCTCCTACTGCCAGTTGGCAAGAAAATTAACTAGGTTCGTGTTAGTCTTGTTTGCTTGGGATTCTTAAGGCTGTATGCTGACTTAATTTAGCTGATTAGGAGACTGGCTTAAAGCTCCATGGGGCACCTACTTGCTTGCTATGGGTAGGGGGCTCTCCTGATCTAGCTTTTGTTTGTAGTTTATGCTGAAGCTTGAATGCCCACCCTGTTGGTGTAGTGGCTGTTATTGCCATTCCCCTTGCACTGAAATAAACATTATTTTACAGATTTGTTGCCTTGATGTGAATAAATTATAATCCCCAATTGCATCATTTATGTTGGTGTGGCCAAGACAATTCATGGGTATCAAGGGTTTGAGGTCATATGGACAGACGAATGCAGTCGCAGTTTGAAACCCACTGAAGCTCATCACAAGAAGATTGGTCAACCTGAAAAGAACAATATCCTGTGTTTTTTTGGTCATTGTATTTTAATGTTAGCAAATTCTATATCCAAATTATGGGAGTTGTATAGAAATGGAAGTTGTAAATTTACATTTTCAATTTACATACATTTTTAATTTACATAATTATTTGATACATAAAGTTTGTTACAGAAGATGTTTGTTACAGAAGTTACAGAAGTCGATCAAAAAACCCAGTGGATTAAAGACTTGTGAACAAACACAAACATTACATGAACAGTAAATCATTTCTTGGTTTGTAGTCCCATCCGGTTTGATGCCAGTTGAATTGCCTTCAGACATATTCTGGGAGGTGAAGTCCCTACCTTCACTCTGTGCAGGCATCCCCCAGCAAGGTGCCTCAGAGCTTTGCCTTGTACAGAGTCCAACTCCATGGGCTAAAATAAACTAATAACACAACATGAATCAATTCTTGATGACAATATATAGCTTCATTAGTACAATAGCTAGAGAAGTACCATCCAGTATTCCATTTGCTCTAGCTACCAAAAAACAGCTAAAACTGAAACTCAAGTACTGGCTCGAACAGCTTGTATGGATCAAGCGGATTCCAGTTACACCAAAGTTATATTATAGCAAGTATAACAGTAAGAGGAGGAAACTTACTTGCTTATAGACTTTAAAGCTTACAGGCCCTTAAACTCGTACCGAAATAATTTATGAAATAACTCTGACAAAAACTCCAGCGGACGCTCTCTAAACAACAAGTAGTTCTAGCTTGCCCCGCATTTTCCCTTCAGCACGTGGTCAATGCATGCACCTCTCGATTTAAAAAAAGTAGCATAAAAACGCAGCGAGCGTTCAACGCATCAAGCGTCCAAACGCTCTGTACTGTACGTTTCGTTAACGTTTCTTTGGCCAACTGTCATGCGTTGCACGTACGTTGGGTTTAAACGCAATGCCAAGTTTTTTATGGTGCCTACTGTACATCATCTCCCAGAAACACCAGGAGACCTTCGACAGAAATGTCAATACACTTGAATGCATTGTGAAATGCATATTGTTCTGTGGCAGGCAGAACATTGCTCTTAGGGGCCACACAGGGATGACTCCACCAGTGAAGTATCCAACAAAGGTAACTTTCTTGCACTGCTGAATCTCCTGGCACAACATGATGCATCACTGGACCATCATCTGAAAAACATGAGCAGAAATGCAACTGGAACATCGAAGACAGTTCAGAATGAAATCATAACCATCATAGGAGATCACATACGCAGTGAAATAACACAACCACTACAGCATGAGACAGCTGTCTTCTCAATTATTGCGGACAAAGTCACTGATAAGTATGCAAACCAGGAGGTTCTCACAATCTGCCTGAGATTTGTAGACCCCAGAGCTGAAGATGGCCAACTTCATATCAGAGAGGCCTTCCTGGATTTTTGTTCACCTGGAACGAGCAACCAGTGAAAAGATAGCTACTGCCATCACGCAGTCACTGAAACAGCATCGCATTGATATCAAGAAGACCCGGGGCCAGGCATATGATGGGGCAGAAACGTCCTCTCCACAGTCACCCTGTCAGCCTTCTGGGTTGCCTACAATATGCTGATGCCGACCAATTCCCCAATATTGTTCAACTCCTTCACATTAGCTGCACACTCCCAGTTGGGAGCTCCGATGCAGAGAGATCATTCAGTGCTTTCAGGAGAATCAAGTCCTACCTCAGAAGCAGGATGTCTCAAGACCGTCTTCTGACTTGGACCTCATGCACATTCATCACAGTCTGGATATTGACATCAAACAGATATGCCACAAGTACATCATGGCTAATGAGAGGCGTATGTTTCACTCATGTATACTAAAGCAGTACCTGAACCAGAATCAGTGATTCAGTACTGCTTTGATCAAACACAGTGCACATAATTATGAAATTTTTGGGTAGGGGGGGGGGGTTTGAAAAACTTTTAATTCAGTACAGCTTTACGATGTGCCACTAACCATGTCCTGTTAATGTCAGTATAGACCTGCCAGTGGCGGCGTCGACAGTCCGGCCACTCCGGTTTTGGCCGGACCACTTTTGGTAACATGCCGCGCATGCGCGAATTATGCCCTTAGTCCAGTGTTGCCAGTTGGTATATTTATATACCAAATTGGGTCAATTTGGTATATTTCAGAAGGGCTTGGTATATATTTTTGGGGCTTGGTATATTTTAGGCATTTGGTATATATTTGGTATTTTTCAACTTGCCTCACAAGCATACCTATAATTCTCGCTCTGCGAGACCCTTTACCTCATGAGGTGAAGTCGAAGTGTCTGGCACTCGAGACAACTTCAAGCAGAACAGTGAATCTAACTTTGTGGTTCCCTAAGAAGAAACCATGAGCTCCAAATCCAAGTGGAAAACCTACTACGAAGGTTCAAGAAAGTACCTGACTGTTCCTTGGGTGTCCAAAGCTTCAGATGGCTCTGACAATGCATACTGCAAGATGTGTCACAAACTTGTCAGTCCAAGGAAAGCAGCTCTTACCCAACATGCAGCCACCCACCCAGGAGCACAGGAACCGAGTTCAGGCAGCTGGATCAACCTCAAAAATGGCATTATATACATCAAAGGCAACTAAGGCCTCTACAGATCTGAAGCGGATTGAATTGGAACTTGCAGCTGCAGTTTGTTGTCATTGCTCCATTAACATTATTGACCATCTCAGTGAATTGATCAAGAAAAATGCCAAAGGAAATGTCATGGAAAATATTAAGCTTCATCGGACCAAATGTTCAAAGCTAATCTTAAATGTGATAGCACCTGCCCTCAAAGAGCGCTTGATACAGGACGTGCAAGGCAAGAACTTTTCTGTCTTAACCGATTAAACGCCGTAAGCGCCATATGGCGCGAGACCTTACATCCTTCGCCACACAAAAATATATAAAATGAACCGTTACGAGCTAACAGCCCCGGTTGGGTTCTGCACATGCCTAGTAGACTAGAGAACGTCACAAAAATGATTATTTCCGGTTGATGCATCGTGCAACAAAAATCCTGCGGTTGAACGCCATTTTTGTTGGTCGAGCTTTTTTTTTTAACTGCTCAAAGCTGCTCTCCTGTGAGGACGTTATTTCTCAACTTTTAGCTGACGATTCTGGCGATTCTGGGCCAGATTCATTTGGGGAAGAAGGTGAAGACATCTATGCATACCGAGGAAACACTCTGGATCCAGTTGCTCTAAGAGAAGAGGCGTGCTTGGATGGACTTCTCGATTGTAAGTTTCTTCTAACCTTAGCGCTTCATAGCCTTTGTTTACCATAGTCAACTGAGAGTGTACTATTGCCAAATACTAGCTTATTCTGTTGGTATTCCAAATTCAGACAGGATAGTTATAGAAAAAAAGTTATAGCTAAGAGTGTAGGTTGGAGTTGTTGAGTTGTTGATTTTCATTTGAATTTGAATTTACAAATGTTGACCACAAACTTGATATATATATCTTGTTTTTCCCACCCTCCCCACTACTTTTCCTACAGCATCAGATGATGAGAGTGGAGATGAGGCATCTATGACTCCTTTTGTTACATTGGAGGATGAGGAAGCCTTGCCTGAAGTCTCTACAGGGCGTAGGAACACGACTGGTGCTGGAGTTGTGCGAGGGAGAGGCGGGCGAGGGAGTACTGGCCGAGGGAGAGGCGGGCGAGGGAGTACTGGCCAAGGGGGAAGCAGCTCAAGTGGTAGTGGAGTCGTAAGTGTTGCTAGTGGTCCTCCAAAAGGTACTGGTAGTAGGCGGGCCAGAGGTTATAGGCGTGTGCGAGCATCTGGCACTGGTTCTGTCCGAGCATCTGGCACTGGTTCTTCCCAAGCATCTGGCACTGGTTCTAGGCTAACTGAGGTCACAGGTAAGTGGGAAATAAAGGAGCCAACTCCTTTGAAATTGGACTATACAGCAACAGCTGGTCCAACTTCTTCATTGCTTGGTGCATCAAGTACATTTTTAGATGCATTTTACCTTTTTTTTACTCTTGAAGTGTGGGAACTCCTAGTAGCAGAGACGAACAGTTACGTTTCTAGGATGGCTAGTCTCTCCAGGCCATGGGTAGATACTAATATAGAGGAAATGAAAGCTTTTGTAGGAATGTTGATAATAATGGGAGTTTCCACACTTCCATACTTAGAATTGTACTGGTCCACTAATCACTCGGATTTGTCTGGATCTTTGGTTCGTAAAGTAATGCCTAGGACTCGGTTTTTGGAGCTAATGCGTTATGTACATGTAAATTCTATTGATGGTTTGTTGGTTACAAAGGGTAACCTGAATTATGATCGGCTTTATAAGGTAAGGAAGTTATTAGATTTGATTACTCCTAAGTTTGAGAGTGAATATACCTTGCATCAAGAGCTTAGTATTGATGAAGCTATGATTCCCTTTCAAGGTAGGCTTGGCTTAATACAGTATATGAAGGACAAACCAATAAAATGGGGGATAAAAGTGTTTGTCCTTTGTGATGCTAGGAGAATGGGTACATTTATCGGTTGCAGATTTATACAGGTAAGAACGTGGAAGTAGCTGATAAAACTGGTTTGTGTAGTAGAGTTGTTTTAGATTTGTTAGAAGGATTAGAACATAAGAACTTCCATGTGTACATGGACAATTGTTATACTAGTCCTAATTTATTTCAAACGCTTACAAGTAAAGGCTTTGGTGCATGTGGTACAGCTAGGTATACTAGGAGGAACTTTCATCCAGATTTAGTAACAAAAGCTTCGATTAGAAATAGAGGTTATTATGATTATAGGTCTAATGGTGCACTCCTGGCTTTAGTTTGGGTAGATAAACGGTCAATCTACATGATAACTAATATACATCCCGCGGAAAATAATTTAGTACCTCCAGAATTGATGGTTCTAGAGAGGATCTGCCATGTCCCCCATGTTTGCCTGATTATCAGTCATTCATGAGAGGTGTGGACAGAGCAGATCAGAGAATAGGCTACTATAATTTGGGTAGAAAGTCTAGGAGATGGTGGAAAAGGGTTTTTTCGTATTTGATAGAAGCTTGTTTATTGAATTCATTTATTTTGTTTTCTTCTGTCCGAGCTCCAATATCAGTAAGGAAGGGTAATTATCTAGAAGCTAGGATTGTTCTAGCTAAATCTTTGATTGGTTCTTTCTCTTCTCGGCAGCGTGCAGGTCAACGTTGTAGTCAGGCAAATAGTCAGCTAGATCGCCTCAATTTAAAACTAGGTCATTTCCCACAGTGCTGTGCAAAGAAGCGCTGTGTAGTTTGCATTTGTAAAGGTTACAGGCATGAGGCAAGGTCCCAGTGTTGTTTTTGTAAGGTTCCTTTGTGTGGTGGATCAACAGGCCGTGACTGTTTTCGTAAATACCATACCTTGGTGGACTATCAGTAATGTTTATGCACCCCCTGCTCCTTTCTGTGCTTCTCTCTTGTTCCCTGCTCCTTCGTCTACTTCTCTCGTTCCCTGTCCCTTCGTCTACTTCTCTCGTCTCTCCAGTATTCAAGTGTTATTCTTATCCTGGTATCTCATGTTTGTGTAGAATAAAAACATGGTGAAATATCATGCCGGAGACCAAGCAAGCTATACCCAAGACTGAGCAAGTTCTACTCTACCCGTGACAGCAAGACCGGAGCTCTACCCAAGACACTCCCTTACATAATTGTGTTTTATATTATGGTTTTATTCTAGTATGTGTTAGCATTTTCACTCTCTTATAATTTGTTTTTTGTATTATTATTTGTTAGCATTTTGATGGGGAAAACAACCCACTGGCTTTGCATATGGTAGAGGGTAGAGGGTTTGTAAATAGATGCTCCATCTTGTGTTGGCATTATAATGTGTGTATAATAGTGTGAAAATATGAAAATATTCACCCCCAAGAAGATGACAAGGTTTTATAATGCTGGTTAGTTCTGCCCAGTTGGTAAGGAAGGCTCGATTTTTTTACAGGAAGTAGAGCTATCATGTGGCTTAATATGACCCAAGTTTCATGGGTGGAGTCCCTGCAGAACGGAAGATATAAAAATAATAAGTAAAATACCTCGTTAATTCATGAATAATTTGCCCGCGGGTACTAGGAATACGGCGTGTAATCGGTTAATAGATGAAGCAACCGACATTTCAATTGCTAAAAACATGTGCATTTGCATCAGGTACTTTTCTAGCACAACTGAAGAGATAGAAACGGCCTTTGTGGGCCTGATTTCAGTTGTCGAGGCCACTGGAGAAGTCTTGTTTCAGGCACTAAAAAACTGTCTGACAGGGATTGGATTATCTCTGACAAAGTGCATTGGCTTTGGAAGTGATGGAGCAGCCAATATGATTGGGAAAAAAAACTCTGTCTGGTCAAGAATCCATGCAGAGTCGCCACACTGTGTTCAATTCCGATGCATATGTCATTCACTGGCCTTATGTGTCCAGAAGAGTTTCGAGAAGTTGCCATCTCATCTTGGCTATCTCCTGGCAGAAATACCAACCTGGTTTTCTAAGAGCACCTTACGCCGCGAAGAGTACAAGAGACTCTTCCAAGAACTGAACAGTCAGGATGAGCAAAGGCGTCAAACTGGGTTACCCTTTCAAAGGATGTCAGCCTCCCGATGGTTGGTGAGAGGTAGAGTGCTTGCTAACATTCTTGCTAACTGGGAAGAGTTGAAGGTTTACTTCTTGAGTGCATCACAGTCAGGAACACAAGAAGTCAGATACAAAGGAAGGCAGATCTTGGACATGTTGCGAGATGATGTCAACTTTCTCTTCTTCGTATTCTTGGTGCCAGTGGTGCAGGAGTTTGAGAAAGTCAATGCTTTATTTCAGTCAACTAATGCAGATCCCGAGAAGATGGTTAAGGAACTTGACTTGCACCATCGGTCACTGAAGAAGAGACTTTACGACATTCGTGGAAATGAGTTGGCTCTATCCTTGGTGGATTTTGGAGCATCCTTGCACAGTGAATTGCTACGCTGTGTGAGAGAAAATAAAGAGAGACAAGACTTTGAAGTTGCAGTGTCAAATATGAAGCTACGATGTCAAGATTTCCTCAAGGATTTGCTAACTCAGCTTGAACAAAGGCTTCCAGCAAGCACTGCCATTTTCCGAGGACTCAGTTATTTGTCTCCCAGTGTAGTTCTCTCACAAACAGCAAGGATTCCATTGTCTCAACTTCCGCTTCAACATTTGCTGACAGCAAATGTCAACCAAATTGAATCTCAATATCGAAAAGTAGTTTTGCAGATATGGAGAGAAGAACCAGTCTTTGAAGGAACATTGCCAACTGATAGTGTCAAATTTTGGGCTGGAATTCTGAGGTACAAAAATGGTCTTGATGAATATGCTTACAAGGAACTTGCGATGTATGCTTTGACTTGCCTATGCTCCCCTGTTAGCAATGCTATTGTTGAAAGAATGTTTTCTCATGTAACTTTCATCAAGACCAAGTACAGAAACAAGCTAAGTTTAAAAATGTTGGATGCTCTGATTCGGATTCGTACACACCTAATCATGCATAAAATGTGCTGCAAAGACTTTGTTGTTACTGAGAATATGTTGCAGAAGTTTAACACTGCAGAGATGTACTGTGACAGCAATGACCAAGCTGATGACCTCCCGTTTGAAGATTTTGAATAAGTGAGAGACAATTATTCACATAACTCCCATCACATTCACACATACATGTAGCCACCAAGTTAATGCATTGCTTATGTTGCTTCTGCATGAGATAAGAAAGTTCATCTTGATCGATAAATGTGAATTGGTATATATTTGGTATATACATGGGGCAAAATTGGTGTGTTTGGTACAATTTTTTAGGCAGTTTGGTATAATAGTGCCAACAGAAACCTGGCAACACTGGCCCTTACCCAATTGACTAGCCGGTCTGGCTGTGGTCTGGCTGTGGCATGGCTTCGAGCTTTGGTGTAGCGTCTGAAGTGATCGATAACCTTCCTGAAGTTCCCCGTCAATCGCCCTAATCCTTCTCCTTTCCGAAGAGAGCTTTCGGGGAAAAGAAGGCATCTTGTAAAGCGAGCTGGTTCCGTACTGGTCTTGGCTACATTATAGTGAAGCCAGAGATTCTCTGGACTGCCACCTCTGCTGCAAAGCTGTTAAGGCTAAGCATATAACAGTGAAGCCAGGAGCTACCGATGCTGCTTTTGTAAGTTTAGCGACTTCCTCATAGATCTTTGAACTTAACTTTTAAAGTTTATAGTACTATTCACTTATTTAGAATGCTTTATATTGTAGTTATCTCGGGGATTTACGAACTGGAAAGATGCCACACTAGGTATCCGACAGCATGAGAAAAGTCAGTGCCACAAGATAGCAGTTGAGAAGCTAATTACAGTACCAACAACTACACGAGATGTAGGTGAGATGCTCTCTAGTACTTTGGCCCAAGACAGAGCAAAAAATCGGCACTGCCTTCTAAAGGTTCTGAGCAGTCTAAAGTTTTTGGCAAGGCAGGGATGTGGGATACGTGGTCATGACAATCGTGGTGATGGAAATCTGTTTCAACTGATGAAGCTCATGAAGAGGACTCCAAGGTAATTGGGATCATGTAAAGAGTAAGACTCTGGAAGTTGAAAAATCCATGTGCGTCAATTTTTTTGGCGGTATGTATTTTAAAACACACTTTCCCCTGCTTATCTTAAATGCTCGCACCATGTAGGTCCTTTGATTTTGATGGAGCGTTCAGAAGGCATCAAGAAAGGATACTCGAAGTAAGTAACAAATACCCCTGGACAGAACAATATTCATTAGCAGCAATACACAACAATACACAACAAAAAATTAACACAACTTCATATTAACACAACTTCATAAAACAACAAATGCAGCATCGACTTTGAGACCCAAAAAACAACAAAACAAAACATCAGAGGGCAAACTTATACTGGGTACTGTGTTTTGATTGCATGTAGGATGCTGCCAAAAGCCTCAGCAGTTGTGCGGGCATTCCTCTCCCTCCACATAAATTCCTCAAGTTATGGAAGAAGTTGACGATGAACCCCCTTCATCCTTTTAAACTTTATCTTCGCCTGCATTACAGTATATTTGTGTATATATTATATATAATGTGAATGTGTATTTGGTACCTTTATTTGGTACCTTTATTTAATGAATCTCTATTAACTGTGCAATTTAATTTAAACGTGAAACTGTCACGTTTTGACCACACCCAACCACACCCAACCACACCCACATCCGGGCCTGACCACCTCAAAATTGGCGGAGCCACCCCTGCCTGCTGCTATTATTGTGATTCACAAGTTCATTTCTATGCTTTAATTAAAAAAAGGGCCCCCCCTTTCAAACATCCTGGATCCGCCCATGAATAGCAGGGCTGATTTAGAGGGTTGGGGGGATGGGAGGGGCATTAGCCCCCCCTTACTCATCCTCCGCCCATCTTGAGTTCTTAGAATATTGTATTATTGTATAGTATAGTGCTGCTAAATATGTGCCCCCCCCCCTCAACTCAATCCTAAATGCAGCCCTGAATAGTATTTAATAGTAGACCCCAGTGGTGGGTCTATAAATTGCTTACCTACAACAGTAGGCTGACCTTTACCCCCTGCATCTTTGCTGCTGCTGCCTGTTGTTAAGGAGGTGATGTAACAGGTGATTAGTTGCAGCTGCAGCAAAGTGCATACATGTGTATATGTACACAAAGTATATGTACACAAAGCTCCTGTTTGCTGTGGCTCTCCTCTCCATGATTGATTCTACCCAACCTCATATCATCCTGCATCTCTCTGTTGAAGACTAAACTTGGTTTGTGAGATATCCCCCAGGCCCAATTAGTGAACATCTTGCTTGTATAGTAAATGACTAGTTTTGTTAAACTCCCAGTTGATTCCTTGATAACTGATAATGTTACTATATTTTGTAAGAATGATTCTATCACAGGTTAGGTGTGCAAAACATGTCTAATCATTGAGTAATGTTTTGTAAGGATTTGATAGAGCTAACGTGCTAAACTCCTCCCCCTTCCCCACCCCAAAACACACACCTAATAAACACCAACTTTGCAAGATGGCAGTGAAGACTGGAAAATGGAAGTGAAGACTGGCCACTCAGATCTTTGAACTCTCATTTAGTAATTTGTCTAATACTTGACTCTCTTCCTCTTATGCTAGTGTTTGGATGTGCATGTTTATATGAACATCCAGAAAGGACAATGCAATAAATGAAACTTGAAACTTAAACTTGCTCGAAGTTGATTTTGTTTTGCAATATACTGTAATAATAGTATGCATGCATGCAATATGAAGCCATGGAAGCAGCACAGACCTTGTGGAAGTCACAGCTTGCATGCTTGCAAGGTACATGTGCCGTCCTTCAATTTGTAAAGCCCTTCACTAGATAGGCTCTCTCAGTCTCACTAGTGGCCATAGCTCTACCATCCTGGACATCCTTGCAGCATGTGAAGCCTCCAGCAGCATCCAGCACAATGTCATAGTGTAACAACTTAAAGCTGCTAAACCAGGTGGTCTGAAATGAACTGTTTACTGGTGCACTTATACCAAAGGACAGAGAAGGGTAGACAATATGCTTCACTGAAATGGCTCAAGTGGTAGGTCACCAAATTAATAGCTCTAGTCATGCTGCAGATACGGGTCAGCCTCGTGTCCTTTGACCTCATAAAATTAATTAAACCTGTAGTATAATGTTGTATGGCCATAGCCGCACCAGCCACACCAGTGGCTACTGCACTGCATTTGTAGGAGCTAGCTGTTCTGACCAGTAAGGGTAGCATTACCTTGACTAGAGTATACAGGATCCCATCCAAGGACAACAATGTCAACTAACAGTTGTAGCATACTTGATCTCAATGGAGGCAAGTCAGCATTTTCTTATCCATAACTAGCGATCATTTATCGACAGATTTACTCAAGCCAAGAATTGATTGTAAAATGATTTTACAATCATTACAATACCCACAGAGATCAGAATGCTTACTTGGCTGCCATCAAGCTCAAGTACTGTCCCTGCGACATCCATCATTGCCCATGGACATGTTCCATTATGAACTATTGAAAGTTAATGCCATTCTTACTGGTGTTTAAACAGCCAGATCCTTGTCTAGTCCTACATCCAAGATGAACAATCCTTTTCTTGTCAATTGTTAATAACAACCTCCCTTTCAATAGATGGACTGAAATAAATATTATTATGGTTTACTATTCAACCTGTCCCTCATCTCTGTCTGTCCTTACTTTATAGGAGGTGAGTTACAGTATTCTATGGCTTGGATGACAAGATCTAGTTGTTCAACTTCATTTTATTTGAACATGTCTCTCGGCTCTCTGTGTCCAACCTACTTCATGAAACCATCATAGAGGGTGAGTTACACTATTTCTATATCCTGGATTACATGTGTTCACTAATTGATTAATTTACATGTCTCTTGGCTCAATCTCTGTTCAACTTATTTCATCAAACTATCATAGTCGGTAGTTACACTATTCAATATCTAGGATGACATATGTTGACTCTCTGGTGAACTATAATTAATTTGAACATGTCTGTAGGCTCTCTGTGTCTAACCTACTGAGGTTATATCAATAGTTACATACATTGCTAGAGTATGGCGTAACTAAAATCTATCCACCTTGAGTTGAGTAGAAGTAAGATACCCAATCACGCACTGAGCAGCAAGATAATGTTCACAACAAGCACATGTGCATGTAGTAGCTACTAATAGAGCTAGCTACTGTGCAACATGTTGTCGAGTGTTGCCAAAATATCTAGCATTAAATGTGTTTCATGCAATAAGCCATGTAAAAGGTGGAGAAAGGGTTAAGGCAGAAAAAAAGAACTCTGTGGTGCTCTATAGTAGTAAGTCATTAAGAAGAGTCCTAGTTTGTGAGGATGGGTGTAAAGTACAGCTTAGGCATTTGCATTAATTAATTAAGCATTGCGGTTTTTACACCTGATTTTGATAAGACTTCAATAACTCCAGAATGCAGAATGCAAACCACTATGAAGTTGATTTTCATCCCAAAATGTAGCTCTTGAAATAAGCTTTCTCTACTTCAAGGGTACCCCTTGAAACATCAGATAATAGCTGGAATGTGGTGTCCTCGACCAGTTATACTAAGTGCCCATCTGGTTGTGGTTCATTAAAGACCTATATATTAACTTAGTAACAGATTATAGCACCATTCCATGTATAGGCATACATATGCTAAGATAACAACACTGGAGATAATTCTGAAAGCGGCCTTTAATATGATGGCAATCGCAAATAAAATTGATATTCGGTGTCTCTGAAAACTTAAAGCAATAAATGAGCTTCTAAATGGTACCAGAGCTGTAGAAAATTTCATGTGGCACCAAAAACATGTTTTGAGGAACTGGAGTTCAAAGTTAAGCACTCATTATGCTGGACATTTCTATCAAGCACTCCACTCTCTAAGAAATGGAGAAGATGCATGGATAGAAATGGCCATAACTATGGAATAGAAACTCAATTGTTCTGAAACTTGAAATCCAGCTTGCCTATGAATACAGTTACCAGTTTAAAGAATAATAATAGCAGGGCTGCATTTTTGGATATTTGGGGTGGAGGGGGGATGGGGGGGAATTAGCACCCCCTTGCTGATCCTCCACCCTCTTGAGATATTGTATTATTGTATAGTGTTGTTAAATATGTGCCCCTCCCTCCCCCCTCAACTCAATTATAAATGCAGCCCTGAATAGTACAGTATACCCTCGCATATCCGAACCTCGATTATCCGAACGCTCGGATTATCCGAACTCCTGATTAAATAATAAACCTGGTAAGGGTCGTCGATCTGCCAAATCGTTTGCGTAGTTTGCACGTGGAAACTAGTTCGGTTCGCTCTGGCCAGCAAAAGGAAGAGAGTAGTTTTGTCGATCGAGTCAAAGTTCTAAGCAAGATATCAAATGGAGCCAGTCAAGCCTGACTAGCGGAAGAGTAAGGCGTAGTGAAGTTGACAATAACGGAGATAAAAAAGAACGAAGCCTAACTTCGAGAGTTCGCAGGCAACCTTGACTGTCGGGGGATAAGTTCAGCTTGCAAAGTCATGCACCTTGCTAAAGACGAACAACTAGAAAATGCTTTATATCTGTGGTTCGTTCAGAAAAGGGAGCAAGCCCTAAGGCACTGCAGTCAGTGGACTATTGCTCAGAGAAAATACAACATTATGAATATAAATAATATGAAAAAATATGTATGTAAAACAACATGCCAGTTTACAGAGGACCTAACTGTGGAAGTGAGCTTCTTATTATCCCAAGGACCTGCAGATTAAAAGGATATTGAAAATAGTTCCAACGTGATTCAGCATTTTAATTACATTCATGAATTTATAATTAATATATATTTTTTTTTTGCATACCCGAACTTTTTGCTTATCCGAACTACCTTGGGTCCCAATGAATTCGGATAAGAGAGGGTCTACTGTACTTAAAAAGTAGACCCCAATGATGGACAGTTACTGACAAGCATACTTATACCAGTTGGCTGACCTTTAACCCCTGGATGCTTGTTGCAGCTGCCTGTGGTCAGGGAGGTGATGAAACTGGTGATCTGTAGCAAAGTGCATGCTGTACACAATGCTAGTGATTGTGACTAGTTTACTGTTTGCTCTCCTCTCCATGATTGATTCTACCCAACCTCATAGAGCATCCCTGTTTCTCCCACATCTGTGGAGCAGGTTGTCTATCCTGCATCTCTCTGTTGAGGGCTTCTACTAACTTTGTTTGAGAGACATCCCCCTGGCCCAACTGGTTCTGAGTGGACATCTTGCTTGTATAGTAAATGACTAGTTTTCTTAAGCTCCCAGTAGACTCCTTGCTAACTGATGATGTTTATATTTTGTAAATGATTCTATCACAATTTAAATTCTCTGAAACAGTATTAACATTGTAAGGATGTAAGAGTCGTGTAACACAGTCTTTGTTATATTATGATCGAGAAAGAAACTCTTAATTTTGAATGCAATACCATATTTCATTAAATTCTTTGAACATGGACTTGAAGAGTTGCGGTTCCGTGCTGGTCTAGGCGATACCACTCGCTACATCCCTCTTCACACATTATACAGAAAGAGGGTTGATCCTGGTTTCTTTGCTGCATTGCCTGCGAGGTACATGCTGAACAGGTTGTGACATATGCTTTTAAGCTGATATATATTCGAATTAGGACATTCATCAAAATATTTTATAAGACATGTTAAAAACCAGATTTTTACCTGCACATGTGCAGAAGGCTACACATTATTATATAAAACTTTATTTCTTGTTCTGGTTTGTGTGAGTGGGCGGAGGAAGTGATAACAATATAACAAATAATAAAACTTACTGACAATTACAAATTGCCATCATAAACAGTCTCTTCCTTACCTTTACTGCTGTCTCTGCAAGCCAATGAAAGCTGATATAGGCACCATGCTAGCCTGAAATCACTCAGAATCTCTTCACTCTTGAGAATAAAATGCACTCCTGGATGTATTACTGCATCGGCATCTAGGATAGTTTGGCATTGTAGGTGCTAGCCAATATCAGGAGGGAAAGAGTTACCCTATACAGGTTTCTCCTGGGATGTTTGGGCATTTCCATGAGCTAGCTGTTCTGACACCAGTAAAGGTAGCATTATCTTTACTAGATTATCCAGGATGCCATCCAAGGTCAACAATGTCAACTAACACGTGTAGCATACTTGATCTCAATGGAAACAATCAGCATTTTCTTCTCCGTAACTAACGATGATTTATCAACAGGTTTACCTGAGCCAAGAATTTGATACCCACAGAGATCAGAATGCTCACTTGGCTGCCATCAAGCTGAAGTGCACTGTCCCTGCAACATCCACTATTGTCCATGGGAGGTATCCAGGATGAGTTATACTATCCTTACTGGTGTTTAAAGAGCTAGATCCTTCACAAGTCCTACACCACAGATGCCACTGCAATGATCTTGTTCTATTGTGGCTCAAATCAACACCAGACTGTAAAAAATGTATCAAGGGTCACCCACACATTTTTCAAGGTCAAAGCTATTGAGAGAGTTTCCTGGTAAGCATAAGTATCCTAGTGTAGGAAAAATTGCTTGCATAAACGCCAGGATCACCCAGAAAAAGTTCTTCGCGGACAGTGTGTATGATCGGCCATTGCCACTTTCTTTTCAAACCAGACACAACTTCCCTTTCACTTGCAAACAACCTTCAAATAGAAATGGCAGGTAGATGGCTGAAATAAATAGAAAATACCTAGAAATTGTATTTCTAGCCACCTTTCCTTTAGGTAAGTTTGGGTCCTCTCATATAACATCCTCTATACTTGCTTGCAAAACTGATTGTGTTATGATTAAAAGACTTAAGATCATTTTAATGTGCAAGGTGGTGTTGGAGTGTAGCTGAAAAAATCTAACGTTAAATGTATTTTATTTACCACCATGCACTACGTCACACAAATGGTGTATAAAGGAAGTCAGATAAACACCTGCTTTGTTGCTTTATATTAGTGGTCAGAAGTTTTAAATGACTAGGAAGAGGTGCTAATAAGTGCAGTAGGTCTATAAGCTTACAACAGTAAGCTGACCTTTACCCCTGGATCCTTGTTGCTGCTGCCTGTGGTTAATGAGGTGATGTAACTGGTGGTTATTTACAGCTGCAGCAAAGTGCATGCATCATGTGTATGTATACAATGATAGTGATTGTACCTCTTTGCTGTGGCTCTCCTCCCAATGATTGATTCTACCCAACATCATCTAGCATCACTATTTCTCATGCCAAATCTGTGGAGCTAGTTCTTAATAAGTAAATACAAAAATAAGTAATAAGTAAACACATAACAAAAAATAACAAATAATAACTAATTAACTAAAAAGGTAATTAACTAAAAAGGCAATATTAGAGTCCATTAACACTTAATTAACTCTTGCCAATTATTTAGAAAGATTATTATTATTATGTTGATGATGTTGTTGATGATAATTTAAAAGCATTCTGAGAGCTTCCTGCATGCAAGATGTTCCCAGCACAGCAGCAGTATTTCCATGCACTGACAACTGATGCAGCAAGTAGAAATGGGAACTAACTTCACTCGTCTTCTCCTTGATTTTCTGCCCAACTTATTTCATTTTTATTTATGTTTTTTTCTTTTTTCCCTTCTTTCTGTCTGTCTGTCTGTTTGTCTGTTATATATATATTTAGTATTTACATACCGTATTCACTCGAATATAAGTCGCGACTTGTATTTATTTCAGCCAAATCAAGTTGCGATCTTCAACATTGCACCTGCGCAGTGGCAAGCCAGTCTTGCGCTATTGTGCTGACACAATTTTTTGGTGCGTCATTGTGGTTGTGATTGTTTCATTTCAAACATTGAGCTAGGTAGTAAGTAGTTGGCTGGCAAGAGTTCCTAATCGCTATCGTAATCTACAATGAGTTTGTTATGTTCGATCTGTTCTTCATCCTCTTCGTCCAAGGAAGCAAATGGATCATCTCCACCGCTGTCACTCCTTCCAACAGCTGACGAGTACTTAGCTTTAGTAATTGCTGGGATAGCTAAAGCTGCTACTTGACCGACTTTGAGGCAGTGAATTTCTCCATCTTCAGACCGGTCCACCTTCACAGTGATGCCACAAGCACGGAATGATTTCTTGATCTTGGCAACCAGCTCTCTTAGCTAATGATAAACGACTGCGCGTGTGCACGAGTGGTGGTGTAATTAACTTGGTGTGCTACATTTGGAGTGCAGCTTTCAGAGCGACTTCTATTCAGTGTGCGACTTATATTCGAGTGAATACGGTATTTATCTTTATGGTTATACTATAAGTTGGCTGTCCTTGCTTGCAAAGCCTCACTTGCTCACATGACTGCAATGGCATTGCCCCTCACAGCCACAGATAATTGCTGGAGATTTTTTGTGTAGAAGTTTTATTTGTTTATTTATTTATTTTTTTGTTTTTGTTTTTTTTTTGTTTTTTTTGTTTTTTTTGGTTTGTTTGTTTATTTATTTATTTATTTATTTATTTATTGTTTTGATTTATTTATTTATTTGTTTGTTTGTTTACATGTGCTACATGTGTAGGTTCACATGCTATATGCATGTGCAGGTTCACGTGCTAGATGCATGTGCAGGTTCACGTGCTAGATGCATGTGTATGTTCACATGCTAGATGCATGTGCAGGTTCACGTGCTAGATGCATGTGCAGGTTCACATGCTAGATGCATGTGCAGGTTCACGTGCTAGATGCATGTGTATGTGCACATGCTAGATGCATGTGCAGATTCACATGCTAGACACATGGGCAGGTTCACATGCTAGATGCATGTGCAGGTTCACATGCTAGATGCGTGTGCAGGTTCACATGCTAGATGCATGTGTAGATTCACGTGCTAGATGCATGTGCTGGTTCACATGCTAGATGCATGTGTAGGTTCACATGCTAGATGCATGTGTAGGTTCACATGCTAGATGCATGTGCAGGTTCACATGCTAGATACATGTGTAGGTTCACATGCTAGATACATGTGCTGGTTCACATGCTAGATGCATGTGCATGTTCTCGTGTTGGACACATGTGCAGGTTCGCATGGTGGATAGCTAGGTACCGGTGTATAGCAGGCCCACGCAGGTATCAGCATCTCTGATGAAGGCTAGAGCAAAACGTTGAGAGAATACAATTTGAAGTTGATTGTTGAGAAGGTTGTTGTATATTTTATTTACCAACATGCAACACAAACGGTAGAGTAAAGGTTAAAGTCTGATAACACCTATGTGGTCCTTTATAGTTGTTGTCCAGAATTTTTTTAATCTGATTAGGAAGAGGCCTACTTTGTGCTAGGAAGCACCTTGTGTCTATGAGCTGCTACACCAGTAGGCTGACCTTTACTCCCTGGATCCTTGTTGCAGCTGTCTGTGGTTAGTGAGGTGATGCTTGAAAGCAGTTGAGTGTGGCTGCTTGTGGGGGCTGATATGTGTCATGTTTTGTGCTAACTTCCAGCACAACTACTCCCTTTTTATGAATGACAATGATATTGAAGGGCCCTGTCCAGTGAGGAGTCAATTTGTGCACCGCTTCATGATTGATTCCACCTAATCTCATATAGCATCCCTGTTTCTCATTCCACAATTTCTGCAGCTAGTTGTATAATAGCTTTTAACTTATCATACTCTATCTCTTGAGAACTTCTTACTAACTTGGTTTGAGAGACATCCTGCTTGCCCAACTGGCCCTAGCCTTAGCCCTTGCCCTAACCCTAACCTTAGCCCTAGCACCAGCCGTAATCCTAGCAATAGAATACTGCCATCAAACTCAAGTGCACACTGCCCCTGTGAGACATCCATCATTATCCGTAGACTGTATCTGGGATAAACTATTAAAGAAGGTTAATGCTTATCTTACTGGTGTTTGAACAGCTAGATCCTACACACGCCATACATCCTACGCAGACCTAATAACATTCTTTATACATGCTTGCTAAATTGAGTTATAATCTTGAAAGCCTTATGAGTTAAGATGCTAGAAAATTCATAATAGGCAGCTGTGCATACTCCACCCCCTAATGCTGCAGTGGTATCTCATATTGTTCTGAAGTGCTGGTACACAGAAGCATCTGCTTGGGTATTGCAAATGGCAATCACATTGAACATGCACCTCCTATATACCCACATGTACTCACCATCTCACCAAATGAATACTGAACACTATTAAAGAGCATTTTTGGACCAAATGTTTACCACATTAGTATGGAAAAATATTTTAGATAGTGTAAACTCGTTTGGATGCCTCTCGAGTTTTATTTCACCAACAGTTGTTTAGTATCCATGTCATTAATAAGCACCTTCCTTATCTTATGAAGTGCTGCTGTATCAGCATGTGCATAAGCTTCAACATTAATGTATTGTGTTTCACACAATATTGAGGCGGAGTTTTAATAGCATAACCAGGCCTATTTATAGCTGCAAATGTCTGTAGCTGTCCACAGTTTCCTAACGAGTATCTTGCTGCCCATTGCAGGGCACTTGTGACCAATTTCTCATTGTTCTAGCAGCAGCGGTAGCTCCTCCTGCATAGCCTCTAATGTTCCAAAACACTTTCAACGTACCCAATGATGGTATAACTGGATTGAACGGATGCCAACATTGAGCCCGTCACAATGATTGTTCTCATCCCCCCCCACAATAACTGATGTTCAAATGGTTTTGTAGTTGAAAAAACTTTGCAAATTGCAAATAATACATGAGGGACCTTTCACTAGCTCGTGATATCATCTCTGGAGCCATGCTACTTAATTTAATATGGCTTGAGAGTCTGGGGGGTTCTTATTGTGGCTTGAGAGGAAACCTCCTTCTTCAAAAGGCTCGAAAGAGTAACACCTCTGCTCGTTTAAAAAAATTGTTTATGCTAAGTATATATTTCATTAATTTAACTGTGATCTGGTTATTTACAAAATGGCTTAATGGAACATATTTGCAGATAAGTGGATGTATTTCTTGTATGTTGATGTTAGGTGTGAGGCATTAAACAAACATAGTTTATGATATGCAACACACTTACCACAGCAAATAAAAGGAGACCACCACACAGATACTACTTATAGACAGACATAACAATGACCTCTGACAGCAACACAGACCACGCTTTCTACAGAGTTAAGGTGAAGGCTAGAAAACACTAGAGAGATTGATTATAACTTGATAGATAATAATGAATGGTAATTTAGTGACATAGCACTGCAACTAATATAGCAACCAAGTATATCTACAAACACTCCACATGACTAGACAAACACTAAACGTAAAATGGACCTTAACTTGCAACAATAATTTGTTGTTTAATTGCCTAACTACAAGTGTGTTTTCTATTAAGTTATTGTCATTTTTATTGTGTGTTATGGGCACTGAAATTCAGGGCCTGCTGCTGCACTTTAACAGCAGACTGTTCATATAACCACTTTCAAGAAGTTAAATGCTATGCTTCCAAGTGGTGTGCATTGTAATGTGGCCCAGCATTGCCCTGTAGAGTGCTCATGCACTAGACTCTTGGTCCATGCTTGTGTATCACATATCTATAGTAAAATGTGTGAATTGTGATTAGGAGTAGGCAATATATGTGAAATATTAAAGTGATGTAGTTTAAAGTGATGTAGAGGTTGTTGTGATTTTCCCACCAGCAAGGTTAATTTGAATAGACTTTAAGAATACACAGCTTTATTTTACTCTAGCAATATTTCTCTCATCTCTGTCTGTGCTTACTTTATAGAGGGTGAGTTCCAGTACCCTAGGGCTAGGATTATATTATTTTACTAATTGATCAACTTCAATTTATTTGAACATGTCCTTTGGCTCTCTGTCTCCAACCTACTTCATGAACCCATCAGGTGAGTTACAGTATTACATGTCTAGCATGACATGTGTTGACTGATTCATCAACTCTAATTAATTTGAATATGTCTCTCAGCTCTCGGTGTCTAACCTACTGACCTTATATCGATAGTTACATACACTAGAGTATTTCAAGAACTAAAGTCTATTCACCTTAACTTGCAGTCGAAGTAAGATACTCAATCACCACTGAGCATTGAGATAATGGTCATGAGAAGCACGTGTTTAAAAGGGCATGTAGTAACCACTAATAGAGCTAACTAATGTGCACCATGGTGTCTGGTGTAGTTAACATTAAATGTATTTTTTTAACCATCATCCACTAAGCCACACAAAGGTGGAGAAAGGGTTAAAGGCAGGTAAACACCTGCCTGGTGCTTTATAGTAGCTGTCAGATGTTTTATCTGATTAGGAAGAGGCCTAGTTTGTGAGGAAGCACACTGTTTACACCAGTAGGCTGACCTTTCTCCCCTGGATTCTTGCTGCCTGTGGTAATGGAGGTGATGTAACTGGTGGTTAGTTACAGCTGCAGCAAAGTGCATACATGCACAATGCTAGTGTTTGTGGGTAGTCTGTTTGCTATGGCTCTCCTCTCCATGATTGATTCTACCCAACCTCATATAGTATCCCTGTTTCTCATGCCATATCTGTGGAGCTAATTGTCTACTGCATCTCACTGTTGAAGGCTTCTACTAACTTCATTTGAGAGAGATCCCCCTTTCCCAACTGGTTCTGACTGGAGGTCTTGCTAGTATAGTAAATGACTAGTTTTGAGGGGAGACACCTGGGTGCATTTTTTTATAATGTGTGGTTAGCTCCATAGATTCTGTAAACTTTATGGTATGGACTTGATATATAGCTCTATACATAGGGCACTCTGTGTGCTCTCTTTTGGTGCTAAAATATTTTTCATGGGTATAACCTAAGCCAAGTTACTGGAGCTAAAGTGGAGGGAACCTCAAAACCTGAATGCATGATTTTGCTGCATAAATATCTCCAGATTACCAAGTGCTAGAGAGTTGAAATTAGTACCAGCTAGAGGAAGCGCAATGAGTGTTTTGATTAGGCGTTAAAACTTTTAAGTACGTGGTCAAGTGCTTGGTTGTAAAATGAATTTCGTTAAAATTCCATAAAATTATTTTCCACCCATGTGCTTGCTTGACCACGTACTTACATTTTAATGCTAATCAAAATGCTCAAGAAGAGTATGGCTTCATCTAGCCACTGGTGCTAATTTAAACTCACTAGCACTTGGCAATCTGGAGATATTTATGTAGAAAAATCAGGATTCAGGTTTTGAGGTTCCCTCTACTTTAGTTCCAGTAACTTGCCTATAGTTATAACTATGAAAAATCAATAGAGCTATAAAGTAGTAATCACGTTCGTTTTTTTTTATTTAAAAAATGCACATGTCGCCCCTAACACCCAGTTGACTTATATTTTGTAAAGAGTGATTCTATCACAGGTTAAGTGTTGTGAAACATAGTCCAATCATTGAGTGAGGATGTAACCATGTGTAAGTGCCTTAGAACCGTCTATTAATTTGGAAATGCAAATTCAGCTGCGATTGTGTCAATTTTATACCTAGAACAGACTAGCTAGCCAGATGTGAGGCAAAACTTTCTTCTTTCTGATGAAGACTGAAGTATTTCTGTTCAACTGTTGGGACTAAAAACAAAAAACAGATAAAGAGAATCTTTGAATTTGCTTATTTTTGTTAAGTATGGGTAAGTTGCGCTGTAACTAGTTGAGAACACCGACAGACAAAAACTAACCTTGTGTGGAACTTTAATTTTCTTTATTTTTTCCAGTTCCGGTGTGAGTAATTAGTTCTGTAATTAGTTCTGTTGAGTTCAAAATCTCATTATAAAATAATATACTAGAACTTTTAAAATTTATCTTTAAATCAGCTTTTTGGTTCAGCTGAGAGTAATCGTACAAGTTTGAATAAATCTAGAAGGATACTAGTATTATGCATGATATGGATGTCATTTATGTTAATGTTTTACCTTCTTGTATGTAACCTGATATTCATCTCCCTCCTCTTGATGTTCGGACTCTCCTCACATTTGGTGAGTATTTGAAGCTACAAGAATCATGCCAAACATATTGCAGTGTGCAAGTGTTAGTATAATACAACTACTTATTGTTGTTGGTAATAATACCCACACCTGTCTATACCTCAACTCCCTTAACATGGTGTGATAATGTGCTCAGGATGCTACACTCAAAACTAGATGCTATGGGTAAATTTTCCAAACTCTTAATAAGGGTGTGTATCTTGCTGTTCTTTTACTATATATATTATAGTCTACCAGATAATGACAGGCTTAGATAATTCATCCACTAAAGTTTTGGATGTAGTAGCTAGCCCTTATAAGCTTCTTAAACTAGCCTTATTCCTACTAGGACAGCTTCTCAGGCTCTTCTACTTGGCACACTTGTAGATCTTGGATAGATAAACAATTATATCAACACAGCTCTGGGCTACTTTCTGGGAAAGTAAATTGGATGATTTTACAAAAATATTTTTATGGATCAGCTATCTTGTAAACAGCCTCCTGTGTGATTTACTAGGTTGCCCCTATCACATTCCAAGATGCTTCTTAGCATGTTTCATGTCGTATTATTGGTAATCCTTATAACTCCTTGAACGTGCAATGTCCCGAAAAAATAACTTTCACACTTGGGATGCTATAGTTTCCCCAGAAGATACAATGCTTTACGATACAATGCTTTACAAGTGGGTACTGAGCAGCTGCTTGCTTTACAGATGTGCTCTAAGTTCTTTAGATAGAGGAGCTATAGGTTTAGTTAGAGCTTTGTACAGTTTGGCATTTGGCTAGTTATCAGATATACAACAGATTGCAAGTTTAATTAAATATTGTGGTGTGTAACTATGGCTAAATATTGTGATACAGATGAAGTGCTGTGTATGTTGTATGATGAGAGTATGGCTTCATATGAAGAATTATAGTGAGATGGTGAGGATGTTGGAGTTTGTGAGGTAGCTGATAGTGTTAGTGATGGTGTAGTTGGTGGTGTGTTTAGTAGCAGTTCTGGTGCCAGTACTTCTTGTTCCAGTTCTTCTATCTCCTTTAGCCAGACATCTGGGTACACTGTTGACATGGAAGGAAAAGAGCCTTTGGAGTTTGCTCAGCTTTTTCTGGACGACAGTATCCTGAGGAGAGTTGTGAACGAAACAAATTTGTATGCTGAGCAATTCATGGCTGGAAATTAAGACTTACCTCTTCGATCAAGCGTCAGAGAGTGGAAAAGGTGCTCAGTCAGTGAGCATTGATAATAAGCATCGGATTGAGGACTATTGGTGCAAGAAATGGCCCTTCACCACGTAATGCTTCTCCTCTATCATGGCAGGAGACCGATTTTGTCTCGCGATTCTTTCACCTAAATCAGTGTTCCCCAAACTTTTTAGCCCAGGGGCCGGTGGGGACTACCTTGAGTGTGTCGAGGGCCGGAGGCCATTGGGGGGGGGGGGATAGTTTCTGTATTTCTGGTACATGTGAAGCATAAAACATATGATAGTTGCACAAAGTAATCACAATCAGTGTGAAACATGGAATTGCTTTTGCTGTTCCATGATGACATTGATATCAGGCTTGAGATGGGAAGAGCCACTCTCACAGTGTCTTCCAAGTGCGCATCAGAGATGAAATTCCGGTACATGGAGTTGGCGTACTTGATCCTTGAGAAAAACTGCTCACAGATGTATGTATACTCCTAAACATGACAAGGAACCTCTGGCCATTGGCAGCCAGGTTCGGGAATGTGTTGCGTGGCAGGGCCTTGTAGAATCCCTTCAGCTCCTTCTCCAGAAACTGGGACTTGATGTCCATTTTGCTCTGCAGCTCGATCAGCTCCAGCTGAAGCTCGACTGGAGCTTTGCTTGGGTCAGTTGTGAATGGCATAGAGAAGAATTCAAAGTCCAGGCTTCTCGACCTGAACTCCTCAAAGCGGCGCTCAAACTCTCTCTTCAGGTTTCCAACTTCTGCAGCATATCTCTGCCCCAAAAAAATCATCATCTCTGTCCTCACAGTGCAGACTCTTCATGGCAGGGAAGTGGTTGAGGTTACCAGCCTCCAACTGAGTCTACCAGAGCTGCAGCTTAACCTGAAATGCTTGCACACTCCCGAACAGGTTGTGGACGAGCTTCTCCTTGCCCTGGCAGGCCTTCATTTAGGAATTGTTCTCAGGTGTGGCAAATGTAATTAATATAAAGAAGTTGTGGGGTGAAGCCCCACCACGTGTGCGTACAATACAATGATAAAAAATTTCTGGGTGCATTGTCCGAAACCCACAAAACGCTTGTGCACTACTTAAGGCACTTAGCTGACAGGACCACTTACCTAGCCACTTAAGTGAACCTGGTTTCCAATGATGCCCAGCAGTACTAACTGAGCTCACTCTGTCAGCAGTCTTATCTGGACCAAGATAACAATCTACCTCCTGGTGCTATACCTCTAGCACTTAATGACTGGGCTATCTGTTTTAGCCACTTAAGTCACCTCAGTTGTGATAACTCCCAGATCTCTATTATTGGTATTCTTTCACCAATAAGCCAATACTACTCCACCAGACTCTCTCTCAGCCTAATATACCCAATCTCAGTATAAGTAGTTAAAAATAATTGACTGGCATATAACAACACAATCAATTCAAGTCAGTCTATCCTGTTAATTCGATAGCTCTAACCTCTCTCTCCCCCTCATTATCAAACATCTTATTTTATACACTGTTTTGTTCTACATCACAACACTCTTCAATATGTCCTTCTTTGGTCATTTGGAGTGGTGCTCTGATGTATGACTTGGCTGACTTGGGCAATCAGGTTGCATGGGAGCTTCTTCTGGAAGCTTTCTCCGTTCACAGACTTGTGATCTTGTAAGCTGTAGTTGCCTGTGTGGTTGCCTGTTAGTGGTTTTGTTATTCCCACAACTTCTGTCAGGTCTGTTCCTGACATGCATCCCCCCAGTAATGTTTTATCATTGTATTGTACGATTTCGCTTCTGGTGCATTTTCAGTCACTTTTAAAACCATAAATGAATACTGGTCACAAAAAGTTATTTTTAGAATATCACATGTAGCACCTAATCACAGGAAGTGCTGACTAATTAATCTCAAGTGCCTCTACAGCAATACTCTATTGATAATGTGCTACTGACAGCAATTGTGGTCATCTGTCAGCACTTTAAATTGCAATCCACAATTGCTGCCAGTAGCACTTAATTAAAGGAGTGTGCTGTTTTTAGATCTAAAGACTTTATATCTAAAAATAGCACACTCCTAATAGCTATATATAATGAGGCTCTCAATCATGCATTGAGCATTAGTTTATAATGGCTATTCGATCTTTTTGTGGGAGCTCTAGTAAAGCAGCTGCTAGTACTAGTAACATAGCTAGTAGTGAAGCTGAGTCTGAAGAGGAAATAGAGGTTATTCCAAGCAATACACCTTCTACTAGTTCACCAACACTACCCAAGAAACGTACCAGTTCTACGCCATACTCAAGTACTAGAAAATACCACAAGACTTGGGAAAAAGATTATCCATGGCTACAATATTATGATGCAGATGCTGAAGGTGCATTTTGCAAAATCTGCAAAGTTTCTGGGAGGTCAGTTCAACAAGCAGGTGGCGTTTGGACAACAAAGCCATTCACTAACTGGAAAAATGCTGCTGCCCGGATGAAAGCTCATGCTAAGAGTGATGGTCATATCATAGCAAGTCAAGCGGTTTTGGCTACCCAACTTGTAGGATCCATCGTTCAACAACTTCAAAAAGTGGGAATTCAAGAGAGAATGAGGAATAGGGCTGCTATCAAATCTTTGATACGTTGTACTCACTTCCACTCCCGCCAACACATTGCTCATACTACCAATTTTAGCAAGTTGGTTGACTTGGTTGTATCTTGTGGTGGTGAAGATTTGAAGTACGTACTTCATGGACTCTCTGGGAGGAAAAGGGTATACCTGAGGAGCATTTCTTGGAGAATGTTCATTTATGTCGAGCAAATGCAGAGAGTATTTTCTCTGCTCTCGTTGAGTGTTTGAAGGAGAAGAAACTTCAGATCAACAGAATTGTCGGGATGGGCTTTGATGGAGCGAGTACATTTTCAGGGGGAAAAACTGGAGTCCAAACTCGAATGAAGATGCTTGCACCCCATGCTTTGTTTGTGCACTGCCACTTGCTACAGCTAGCTTGTGTTCAGGCTGCAAACTCTACTAAAGGAATCAAACATGTGTATGTGACCCTGATGGCTCTTTGGAAATACTTCCACTACTCCCCAAATAGAGCAGAATCTCTCAAGGCAGTCCAGAGTGTGCTCGACTTACCAGAGTTGAAAATTGCAGCAAAACACTCCAAACCGAGCATCTCGACTTGTCCATCATACCTAGCTTAGTCGATTCCACCCTTGATGCACTTGATGACACAGTTTTACCAGCTACAAATTGGGTACTCGAGTTGTTAGATGAAGCTGAAAATCTAGAAAAAACAGCTGACATCGAAGTTTCTCTTGAAGACATCACCACCTTCCATGCGAATGTAGCTAAGCCATTCATCACACATTTGAAAGACAACATTTCCTCTCGATTTGCCTCGTCTAGTGATGTTGTATCAGCAATGATCATCTTTGATCCAAAGAAAATGCCTAGTTTTGATTCGCCTGATCTTCTTCAGTATGGCAAAATCTCCATTGGAACACTTCTCTCTCACTACGGGACAGACAAACCTTGCCAGACATCACTTGGTAACCCAACCGTTAAGAAAGCACTTATCTCCTCTGAGATCCACACTGAGTGGATAACATATGGACGACATATGGCAAAACAACCCAAAGATAATATGAAGTCACAGCTTGAAGATTTGGTTTCGAACGACATGTTGACAAACATGTTTCCAAACCTGCACACTATTGCAAAGATCAGTTTGTCCATCCCAGTGGCTACTGCCTCCGTAGAGAGGAGCTTCTCTCAGATGAAGCTTATTAAGACAAGGCTACGCAGCAGTTTGAACGACACTAGCTTGTCACATCTGATGAAAATCGCTATTGAGTCACCGGACCAACTAACAGATGGTAATCTTGACGAAATAGTCCAAGTTTGGGCAAGAATAAACAGAAGAATAGTAACATGAACTTGTGTTATTTTGCATATTACATATTATTATTACTTACTTATTATATTACTTATTATTATTACTTACACATTGATTTATCTATATTATTATATACTCATTATATTACATTACTTACACATTTACACTTTTAAAAAATCGGAAGCTCACTAATCATTATTTTACAAGACTAGTGAACTTCTCAGGTGGGGCGAGATTGCGCTCAGGTGGGGTACTCGCCCCACCTCGCCACACCCTAAATGAAGCCCTGCGCTGCATGGAGACATTGAGCAAGTTCAGCTTCTCTGTAATGTCCACCAAAAAGGCCAAGTCACACAGCCACTGGGGATCGGAGAGCTCTTGGACTGGCTGGCCCTTCATGCTAAGGAACATCTCCAGCTCTTCTATGAGTTCCCAAAAACGTTTCAGAGTGCGTCTCCTGCTGAGCCAACGGACAGAAACGAAGTAGAGCATATCTCCATAGTTGGCCTCGAGCTCTTCCAACAGTTCCTTCAACTGTCTGTGGTTGAGGGCATGCGCTCTGATAAAGTTAACATGCGAGATGACCTTGCTCATCACTTCCTGGAAGCCAATAGTCTTTGCTTCCTGGTGGATGATGTAATGGCACCAGATCAGGTCACGTGGCAGATCCCTCCTGTCCAGCTCAGCCATGACTTGGCCTTGCAGTCCTCGTCTGGTCCCCAGCATGGAAGGTCCGCCATCTGTAGCAATGCTTACCAGCCTCTTGAAGTCTAGCTTTCGCTCCTGCATGGCCGTGTTGAGCTCAAAGAAGACATGCTCTCCAGTGCATGTGTTCTTCATGGGGCAGAGAGAGAGGAGCTCCTCTGTGATGTTGCACTCTGCATCAACTCCCCTAATGAAGATGGCCAGCTGTGCAGTGTCGGTGATGTCTGTGCTCTCATCAAGGGCAAGAGAGAAGGCTGTGAACTCCTGGACCAGGCTGTGCAGCTGCTCCTTCAGGTTCTTGGACAGATCTTTCACCCGCCTGGTGACCGTTGTGTTGCTCAGGCTGACAGCAGTAAAGGAGGAGGCTTTCTCAGGGCACATCACTTCAACGACTGCCTGCAGGCATTCCTTGATGTACTCTCCATCTCTGAAGGGCTTCATTCGCTAGGCAATGATCTGTGACATCAAGAAACTGGCCTTCGTGGCAGACTTGCCTTCGTTGACTGGTCTGGTAAAGACGTTCTGCTGTCTGGACAGCTTGGACTTGAGCTCTTCGGCCTTGGCAACTCGTTGTTCTCCTACCAGTCCATCATACCTGTAATACAGAAAGCAGGCAGCCTAGCTCATTGTTTTTGCCCTGAAAGAGTGTCGCCGGATGTTAAATAGATTTGTAACAGCGTGGCTTTCTTGACAGATGAGGCAGAGACACTTGCTCCTGTCTGAGACGAAGAAGAATTCCTTGGTCCAGTCTTCATTGAAGGCTCGATTTTCTGCATCCACTTTCCTCTTCTTTGGCAGTGCCATCCTGACCCTGCACTGTTGGAGGAGGCAGCAATGCCCAAGGAGTCCAAATCCAAGGTGGAGAAGTCCAAACACAGGATGTGAATGTTGCCAATTGGAGTGAATCTCAGGGAAATCTGCAGGGACTTGAGGCCAGCTCCCTTTAAATAGGTTTTTGGCGGAGACTAATTACAACCAATGTGGTCATGTTATAAGTGTTAGACATGAGAAGTTTGTGCATGCACAGTGTTAACTTGTAATGTGGTGTGTTATTATAGACGGTTTCTGCATGTGTTAGCTATTACATAGTCAAGATGACTGGCACTGTTCAGTTGGGGAGGATGTGGAGGGTGTGTCTCCACAAATACAGATTCATTATTTATTTGTAATTTAATTTGTAAAAAAAATGTCCAAGGGTCCTTGTGTGCTTGCTACCTGTGCAGCAGCAAAAAAGGAAGATGTAAAGTCAGAACTTCATTTAGATGTAAGATTTGTAATGTAGCTTATGTATTACACCTGGCTTTGAACTATACCACACAAAAGTTAGTCCTATGCGTCACTTACCATCCACATCATAACTGGGTTTTTTCCTTTTCATCGTTTTCTTTCTTCACTTTTTTTTCTTGGTTGTTTTTTCTTCCAGTAGCACAACTTTTACCAGTCCTATGTATGTAAACAACTATCACTATGAATATTTATAGTAGATATGTAATATAAATGTATAGTTGCTAGATCATCCAAAGCTAGCTGAGCTGAAATATATACTAGCACTGGCTATAGAATACCTTGGTTTGCTTGGCAGTCTACTAGTTACCTCCAGCGCTAGCTATTGCTGGCTATATATCAGCTACAACTGCCTTCTTCAAGCGCTAGCTAATTTGCTAGCTATAATGATAATCTAAAACTGCCAACTTAAAACGCTAGCTAATTTGCTAGCTATAAAATCAGCTAAAACTGCCTATTCACTAAAGCGCTAGCTACTTTGCTAGATATAAAGATGGCCTAAACTACTATACCTCGAGAGCTAGAAACTTTGCTAGCCAAAGATGACCTACAATTATTTACTTTATTAATAATAATTATTTAGCTAAGCTATATAAATATGATCTACAACTGTCTACTTCGAGCGCTAGCTATAAGATGACCTACAGCTAGCTACCTTGACCGCTACCTAAAAAGATTACCTATATACAACTAGCTAGCTAGCTATAAAAATGATCTAGCTAAAACTAACTTCAAGCACACTATGTAAAAAACTGGTTAGCTCATCCACATAATAATACTTACTTGGAGTCTAGCTTCACTTGTCTTGCCATCTCTAAAGATTCTTCTAGCCTCGTGTTAGGTAGAAAGTTAGGAGATAGTCTGAATATCAATGAACACTCACCTCAACGAGCCACACACAACAACAACAAAACAAAAAGCTCATCAGGTAATTAAAATAACGGGTGATTCTAATAAACAGTGTCTGCGTGCAGGGGAAATTACCTGGGTAACTCCCTTCGCGTTCTAAGCGTTTAAGGATGCCAATGGGCAATAATTAGGAAAGTTATGAGTAAAAAGAACATATCAACAGAATATATATGTAAATACTTGTGTTCTTCCTTGATGTTATAACCATACCTACCTCTTGCTAGTGCCTCAACTGCCAAGGCCATGTAGGACTTGCCAGGCTGCTGGATCAGAAACCAAACCCCTCATTAACAAAGTGCTAATACGGTTAGAGATGCTCTGAGGCCCAGCACTGGCCCAACCGTAAAGCAACATATTGCCTCCATTCCTTTCCACCAATCACTGTTGCACACCATTCCCCATCATACCAATAGTTCATATTGAAATGTAATTACTGTACTTTATGAGACTGGCAACCTGGAGTAACTGGCTAGCTGATCTCCTAGGGTATAAATGTACTCTATGTATGCCAAGCTCCTCCAAGCTCCAGGTTTCTATATCACTGAATCTTCCATGCCCTTCTTTGTGACTTTTGGCTGCCCCTATGCTGAAGCTGAGGCACAGTAGACTTTCACGTATCAGAACGTCGAACCCAGTTGTATGGTAATGATCATCAATAGGAGATTTCATTAGGGAGGGCTCGAGATTTGCAGGTGAAAGTCAAATCAGTTTGCTAGGCCTGCAAAAGGAAGAGGACAGTTTTATCTAATGAGTTGGCTGTGCTTGGCAAGATATTTTAAGGAACCACTTGAGCTAGACTCTCATAAGAGTATGGCAGTAGAAATGCAGAGATCATGAAGAATTAAACAAAACTTCGACCGTTAGCAGCTCCATTTATAGTCAGTGGGAGAGTTCAAGTCATGTCATGAGCCTTGCTAAAGACAACCAGCTTGGAAGCACTCTATATTTCTATTTCATTCAGAAAAGGGGCCAAGGCATCCAGTCTCAGTGGAATTCCATGAAAAGTCACATGAAGGAGATTACATGAAGGAGAATCAGAAGCACACCATTTACTAGGGGCAGACTGGCAACTGATGATGAGATAGACCACCAAGTGTTGCAGGCAATATGTTCTGAATCCTCTGAGACAGCACTGGTGGTTGTTAAAGGAGTGAGACATCTGGCATGCACAAAGCGGCATGATAACCTGAAGCAAAGAACTCTTGCATCTCATTTTAGTAAATGGTACTATTGTACAGGATGTAGTAGTCAACAACAATTGCTCGTACAAAATATACACAAAAATACTGTAAATATATGAATATGTGTATAAGACAGCATGGCTGCTACTGAGGACATAGCTGCCTCTCCTTCAGGAAGTAAGCTGCTCACATTCCAAGGCCCTGCAGACTAAAATCGCTAATGATATTAGCAATTATTCAAACACCTGAGTCAGTATCGTAATTTATTGACAAGTTTATAATGACTTCATGCTTTTCATATATCCAAAGTTTTCCCTTATCCGAAGTATAGTGTAGATCCCAATACGTTGAATGCATTTGGATATGTGAGGGTCTACAGTATACCCAGATGCATCTAACCCTGCCTTGGCTAGGGACCGTCATGCAACCACTAACCATTGACATGTCAGATATGTGCTGTCTCGACACAGAGAGTGGGCCTTTTTTACCCAGAGGTTAAGCAGAGTCATGACTGGACAGATGTCTGACTTTTTCTTCCCGATGAAGAGCTTGATTCCGTGATGAAAATGTGTATCTTCAACTGTAATAGTCATTCTTATGATGTCCTGGCAGGACGGATGACCCACTGCAATAGCTGAGCAAGACAAGTGGCATGTTGGTTCATAGAGGCTTCTGATAGACTGTCATTTTCATTTCTCCTGATCTTGGAAAGCAACAGAGGTCAAAGCAGCATGCATCCCATTGTGTGATGTACAATGTTATGAGTGGGCCTCCTACCTCCTTTCAGCTTTATAAGAATATCAGGAGATATAATTATGGCAATTTCTGTCATTTCTCCCAACCTTGGTATGCTTCCAACCATTTGATTCCCTTCAGACTGTATTGTAGATGTTGATGGGCAGGCTCCAAGTGGTCTTTCTTGCCATCAGCGATGTGGAGAAATCAGATTACTGACAAGTATACTTGATGGTATGATGGTTAACCCTGACCCAGCAATCTATGACATGAAGCTGCACGGCACCGTCTCTGTTGCTGAACTGCCTGAAGCCCCCCTGCAATTTAAAATTCCTGGTATTTTTACTGACTACCGCAGTATGTAACCTCGGCTATTCCTAATCAATAAGTTTATTCGCCTCTCTTTAGCCCAGTTCTGCAAGCCAGATACTAGAGTTACTTACAGTTCTTGTGAGACGACATCAGGTTCTCTGATGGCTGAAGGGACCGGGTACAGAAAGATGTTACATCATTTTGGGACAGATTATCCACTGCTCTATTCTCTCTCCCAGGCTTATAATTAGCAGATTATATTAGAGCAAAAGAAGAACAGGCTTTTCATGAGGTTCGTCACATTGACAACCTTTCTACTACCTAATATCAGGATGGCCACCAATACAACACTGCTACACCAGTATATTTAGCCCACCACTATTTTTCCCCATAAAGCTTGCCCAATCACTAATGTTAGCAGTTCCTTCACCATGATGTGAAGGTTTTTCTATGCTTGTAGTAGTTTCTCTTAATACCATTGCCCTCCTGACAAGAATATTCCATACTCCCATCATCGCGAGGCATTGGAATTAAGATCACTTCCCAACACCAATCCTCCCCTATTCTATGCTTGGAGAATGCAGGTCCACCATAAAATCTGACAGAAACTCATTCTGATCCTGGTGCTATAATGGAGCTCTCTAGCTAATGCTGGCAGGTCAGTTTCTTCTCAGGAATGATCTGCCAGATTTGATTAAGCTGCATACGTATTGTAGCCACCCAATTATTCCAACAATTGGAGTTCTAATAATTGAAAATCATCGATAACTGAACTTCAGTGTGGAAGATCTTCAGCTATTTTTAGCTCCACATAAAATCATTGACAATCCACTCTCCTATATTGCATTCCACTGCCACTCAAGCTAAATTTATCCAGTTCTTCATAATATCACAGATCTTGCTCAACATTGATATTAATGACAACTCTTTTTGTCTTTTGAATAGGTCTGGCCATACTCTCTGCTTAGACTAGAACATGCTAGTCCAGCGAATGCTATAAGACATCCCTCCACATTGGACTAGGGATGTTGACCTATTGAAGTGCAAAGCACGTTACTTCATAGGAGCAGTCTGATATTGATCGTCAACATTACCATAGAGAAATATCCGTCGTAAGCCCAAAAGTTGTGGAGAACTCAGTTTGCAGAGCAAGTTTATGATAATTATTGTCACCGAACTTTGGTCGTATACCTAACCATACACATGAGGCAATCCTAGGTCTATGATTGGTTGCCATGGATATGGGGCAGCGACATGATTTGGTGACAGAGAGAGTTAATAAGTGTAAACATTGCAGAGAGTGGAACTTGCTGCATGCACCCAAAGAAGGCTGGTAGAAGGATAATTTTTACGCAAAATTCATAACTTGCAGGAGAATTATTTATGTTACTTTCTGTGATGGTACTCACGAAAAAAAAGTTAGATCTTTTCTTAGGTCTGGGCATTTGTGAGATTCCAAATGGAAGTTTTAGACTTTCCCAGAAGATGCCTGAAACTTGAGAAGTCTTGAGTTGCCCTAACTATGAAGTATTTGGATTTGCATGCACTACAATAAATTTTAAGTAGTATAGGATATTGTTGCCACATTAGTTTTGCTAAATATTTGCTCTACATTCTCATCACCTCACTTGCCATATGGTTGTGGCAGAGCCAGAGAGACAAGTGCATTAGTCCAATACTAGCCATCTGTATGTGGCATGTAGTAAAACATTAGTTAGCTACGGGCATGCTATAACATGTATAATACCATGTATTTAACTGTTGTCTTAGTGATGTATGATTATTCAAATTGTATGCATGTCAGAACGGTAGTCATAACAGTAGTCAGGAGTAACTTGTTTGAGAACAGTTGAGTTGTTTTGTCTTTTGCTGTGTCTTCTACATCTTATTTATTTATCCTCTTAACATATTTAAACCTATCTGAACTCTTAACAGTCTAGCTAGTTGTCTAGAATTGTACTAAGTTGAACATTTATTGAAGCTGAATAGCTACCTTTAGAAGTAAGTTGAATAGCTAGCTATAGTAGTTGCTACTTGTTGAATAGACTGAACTCGGTCGGTTACATTTGGTGGCAGCGGTGGGATAGACTTATTGAAGTTATTATTTTTAAAGTAGCTATACTTGCAGTGAGACATTTTAACAACAAATTGAGGAACAGCATGAATGGCGAGAGCTGCAGCGTGAGCAGTTCGAACAGCAACTGAAATTATTGAAGGGTGTAAGTCGAGGACGACGAACCGGAGTTGATGAATGCTTGAGTAAACCAACAGTAGCATCACTGGGTTTACAGTTTCTGACCGATGACGTGGATATAGATGACTACTTAATAGCATTTGAAAGAAGTATGAGATTTAATGGGATTGAAAAGGAGCAATGGATGAGATATTTGACACCACAGTTGAAAGGAAAGTCGCTAAGTCAGTATAGTGCTCTAGATGAAGATTCTGAATACGATGATGTGAAACTTGCCATTCGAAGGAGATTTGCTATCAATGCAGAAACCTATCGGCAGAGATTGAGAGCTACTAAATTGAAAACAGGAGATGATGTGACTGATTTGGCAATACAAGTGTATACTTTGGCAGATAGATGGCTTCAGGAATCTGAAGATAAAGTGGAAACTGTGGCTCTGGAGCAGTATTATAATGCAATACCACGAGAAATTGCAGAGTGGCTGAGAGATCAACAACCTGCAAGTCTGATGGAGGCTGCTGGAAAAGTAGTGGAATACCAACAAAACCATAAGACAAAGGAATGTCATCATGGCAGATATCCCCGAGGTAATACATTCAGAGAATCCAAAGGAAATGAAAGGAGCAACGAGACTTACAAAACCCATCAACAATTCAAAAATAAGGAATACAGTCGTGAGTCATCTAATAAGATAACATGCTACAATTGTAGAAAATTAGGCCATATTGCTAAGAATTGTCCAGAGAAAGCATTCCTGGTCAAGGAGTCAACTGTGAAGGATATGTGCTGCAAGGGAGAAGTAAATGGCAGACTCGTTAGCAACATCCAGTTTGACACCGGAGCTTGCAGAACAGTAGTAAGAGAAGATCTTGTTCCAAGACAGAGTTGGAAGGACTCAACAGTAAGGCTAAGAATAGCAGACAACACCGAGGTGAAATGTCCAGTGGCAAATGTAAAAATCAAGACAGGAAATAACACTTATCAGGTTGAGGCAGCAATTGTGAGGCAATTGCCAGCTGATGTGCTCCTTGGCAGGGACGTGTTGCTCGGGAAAGTTGTTCCCTTGCTAGAATACACCCTGGAACGTATGGAGACAGAAGAAATCAAGCAGACCTTAGAGAGGATGCTGCAGAATGGAGTACTGAATCCAGAAGCAATAATAACGGAGCCTTCAGAGGGGTATGTACTAGCCGTTGAGACAAGAGCTCAAAAGATCAAGATGTTAAAGGAGGAGATTCAAATGAGAAACCACGAAAAAGAGTCTGGAGGAAAACTCACCTCAATCGAGACATCTGTCGTAGAGGATGTCCAACCAGCAATGACTGAGAGTTCAGTCATAAACATTGAACCGTCTGTAGAAACAGATGAGGAAGTTGCGATGGAGTACCCCATACTCGATTCCAAAGAGTCAGAGGAATCACAAACAGCAGATGAGGTTGAGGAGAACCCATTTGACTCCTTTGCAGAAGAATTGTTTGGAGTACATCGACCCCATTGCAAGAATTTGTCTAAGGCTCAGAAGAGACGTCAGGATAGACAACGGAGGACTCAGCATCAGGGGAAAACGTTAGGAGAGCTTCAAGATCTGGAACCTGAATTAAGAAAGCTGGAGGAAGGCGATAAGAACAGCCGTTTTTATCGGAAGAATGGAATTCTCTTCCGGAAATGGATTCCCAGAGAAAGTCAAGGAGAGGAATATGAGCAAATAGTGGTACCAGGTGGGTACAGGAGAAAAAATATGCTGAAAAAGTGGCGGACACAAGAGAAAGATCAAGGTTCTATGGAAGAAACCTTATGTGTAGTTGAATCAGAAGATTCAATGAATGAAGAGAACATAGCTGAATGGAGAAATTAAAATATATCAAGTGAATTGAATATGGGAAAACAACTGGATAAGAACCAATGTCAGGAGTTACAGGAACTACTGAGAATATTTCCTGAAATTACTTCAAACAAACCAGGAAAGACAGAATTAACTTATCACAGTATACCAATAACAGAAGAGAAACCAATTCGACAATGACTGTATAGGATACCACGAGCATACCAGGAACAGGTGGAAAAAGAATTGCAAGAAATGTTAGAGCAGGGAATTATAGAACCATCCCGGAGTGAATGGACTTCACCAATTGTTGTGGTGAAGAAAAAAGACACCTTATCAAGGATGCCAGATTATATGCTGCACACTTTAGAAGGAGGGGAAAATGTGGCAGAGCCAGAGAGACAAGTGCATTAGTCCAATACTAGCCAGCTGTATGTGGCATGTAGTAAAAAAATTAGTTAGCTAAGGGCATGCTATAACATGTATAATACCATGTATTTACCTGTAGTCTTAGTGATGTATGATTATTCAAATTGTACGCATGTCAGAATGGTAGTCATAACAGTAGTCAGGAGTAACTTGTTTGAGAACAGTTGAGTTGTTTTGTCTTTTGCTGTGTCTTCTATATCTT
This sequence comes from Cladorhizidae sp. MBARI D1340-BT2, assembly GCA_028752905.1. Classification (NCBI taxonomy): domain Eukaryota; kingdom Metazoa; phylum Porifera; class Demospongiae; order Poecilosclerida; family Cladorhizidae; species Cladorhizidae sp. MBARI D1340-BT2. Next base: position 14,503,180 of record JAQNBH010000004.1, on the reverse strand, counting down.
ATTTATTTATCCACTTGATATATTTAAACCTATCTGAACTCTTAACAGTCTAGCTAGTTGTCTAGAATGAACATTTATTGAAGCTGAATAGCTAGCTTTAGAAGTAAGTTGAATAGCTAGCTATAGTAGTAGCTACTTGTTGAATAGACTGAACTCGGTCGGTTACAATGGTATAGAGTGAGGATATGCTCTTGGGAATAAAATTACCAAAAAATTTCTTGTATTGCTCTGCACATATTCAACATGTATGACCATGCCCTAAGAGTTTCTCCATTGTGGTTACGATGTGTGGAAGCTGGCTATGTAACTGACATAAGAGCAGCAAGATACTCGTTAGGAAACTGTGGACAGCTACAGACATTTGCAGCTATAAACAGGCCTGGTTATGCTAGTAAATCTCCTGCCGCAATGTTCTGTGAAACACATTACCCTAATGTTGAAGCTTATGCACATGCTCATAAGCTGATATTTATTTCAAGAGCAGCACTTCATAATCTACCATAAGGATGTTAACGACATGGATACTAAACAACTTTTGGTGAAATAAAACATAAGAGGCATCTCAGCCAGAGTTTAGAGCTGGCATAACAGTGACATCCAACAACAGTCGAGATTTGGTCAATAAGCATGAAAGATGGTGATCGAGCTTCAGGACATGCAATGCATAATTCTGATGAAAGCAGTTAATATCAAGGAAAAGAAATGCAGAGAGTGGTGATACACATAAAGAGCCTATTGATTATCCATAGAGATATAGCTGTTACTCGTAGTGTTTTGTACTATTACATTGTGTTAATCCTTGTTTTATTTATATATTAACTTGCTGTATGAAAGTTAATCATTGGTGAGATTTGTTTCTAGACAACTCTCCTCAGCATTGGTCAACAACATTTACAAACATTCATTTTGGAATTTGTGTATTGTTATTCACCAAAAATGCTTCTCTCAAACTATCCCCTTTTTCAAGTGATGAGAGACAATAAGGTTTACAGTGAAATGTCAACTGTGACATTAATTTACAAAATAACTGGTTGCATAGAGAGAAGTGAGGAGGACCATATCTTGCAACTGGAATGGTCTCAGAACTAATTCAAATTCCATTCAGTATAGATTTCAATGTATGATCAATTTAATCGAAAACTATTGTAGCTTTCAAAGTATTCTCAGTTGACATTGTAGTACAATAACTTTCTCGATTATTAACCTAAAGTTACTCATTTGACATTCCTGCTAGATACTCTAACCTCAATCAGGAATAATAAGATGCCAAGATTCGTATGAGTCTTAGCATCTCATTGTTCCTGATGAAGGCAAGAGCATTAGCCAGAATGTTGAGTGGGTAAGTTTAAGATGATTGTCGAGAAAGTCTTTGGAATAAACAATTCTAGCATAAAAAGCTATGGTCTCAGCAGTATACTTGGCTATGTATATGCTACCTCCTGGCATCTCATCAGCTTATCTAGATGCTACTGCTCAACTTTACTGTTCTCTCCTGACATGTTCAAGACAGCAAAAACAGTAGCGCATGATTGGCGTATGAACAAACAAGTGTGAGTCCACTATTGTGGCTTACAAGGGAACAATCCTTATGCCAGTGTGGACAACAGGTCCCTAACCAGCTCCAAATATGTAGAAACCAGCTTATTTTTGTGTGCATAGAACAGCTTGCTTTTACAAATGCCTAACCATCTCAACTGCAACTGCGAAGAAGTTACTAAAGGATCCCAAAATCTAGAAACGATCTGTAGATGACTTATCAAGGATGGAAAAATAAACTCAGCTGCAGAATAGGATGTAAAAGATAAAACAGTTAGAGAGAAATAATTTCATGAACTGTACAACCTAATACCTTTTTTTACGATATCTATTTCTGGTGCTCCTCTCCCTTAAGTATTTCTTTAACTCTTCACTTCTATTACAATTAGTTTTTATAAGTCTTATTAAGTACTTCTTTTCCAGCAGTCACTGATAGTAAGCAGCTCCATTTAACAACATGTGTGCATAGTGTATGGATATTTTTATGATGTAACTGTCAACTCACTGATTATAGATGTATACAATAACCAAAAGACACACTTTTCGATATATAGGACTTGATATAGGTAGAGCAACTTAAACGTGACCTTGCTACTGAAAAGCGAAAGCGACTCGAAGGTGAGCTTCATACTGATGATCAAAGAACCAGTTTAATCTGAGTTTTTCAATAGTGGAGTTGGAGAGCTCTCAAAGAATCGTTGATCTGAAGAAGCAACTTTCAGAGAGCTCTCAAAGTGTCATTGATCTGAAGGAAGACCTTTCAGAGAGCTCTCAAAGTGTCATTGATCTGAAGGAAGAACTTTCAGAGAGCTCTCAAAATGTCGTTGATCTGAAGGAAGACCTTTCAGAGAGTTCTCAAAGTGTCATTGATCTGAAGGAAGAACTTTTAAAGAGCTCTCAAAGTGTCGTTGATCTGAAGAAGCAACTTTCAGAGAGCTCTCAAGATGTCATTGATCTGAAGGAAGACCTTTCAGAGAGCTCTCAAAGTGTCATTGATCTGAAGGAAGAACTTTCAGAGAGCTCTCAAAATGTCGTTGATCTGAAGGAAGACCTTTCAGAGAGTTCTCAAAGTGTCATTGATCTGAAGGAAGAACTTTTAAAGAGCTCTCAAAGTGTCGTTGATCTGAAGAAGCAACTTTCAGAGAGCTCTCAAAGTGTCATTGATCTGAAGGAAGACCTTTCAGAGAGCTCTCAAAGTGTCATTGATCTGAAGGAAGAACTTTCAGAGAGCTCTCAAAATGTCGTTGATCTGAAGGAAGACCTTTCAGAGAGTTCTCAAAGTGTCATTGATCTGAAGGAAGAACTTTTAAAGAGCTCTCAAAGTGTCGTTGATCTGAAGAAGCAACTTTCAGAGAGCTCTCAAAGTGTCGTTGATCTGAAGGAAGAACTTTCAGAGAGCTCTCAAAGTGTCGTTGATCTGAAGAAGCAACTTTCAGAGAGCTCTCAAAGTGTCGTTGATCTGAAGGAGCAAGTTTCGGAGAACTCTCACACTATCACTGATCTGAAGAAGGACTTGATACACTGGGAAGCAAGATATGGTAAGCAATCATACTTTATAAGGCATGGTGTACAGACATTTATTTCTGTATGTGCATAATATGGATATGTGGGAGGGCGATGGCCACAAGCATGCATGGCAGGGTATTGCTTGTGCTCACGTCTGTTTGTGTATATTTATATATGACTGTCTTGTAGGATCATTGCCAAACTTGGTAGACATATGTCAATTTTTAAGAGTCATGATCAATGGGGTCTGCGTATTATGCAGCTTTTCATAAGTAACAGACTTGTTTCAAGTGCATAGTTATGACTAACGTCTTTTTTATATGTTGCCCATTGGCCTGTCTGTTCATTTTCATTGTGAGTTCATTTTCATTGTGAGTATGCTATTCGTTTGGAACTGGGGTAAAAAATAATTTTTAGCATTCATAAAAAGATTTGTATAAAATTATATCTTAGAGAATCGTGCTTAAGCTTACATATATGTTCAAATAATTTACATTACTGTAATTATAGCCATCCGAAATATGAGTCAAACCAGATAGGGCATGCTACTCTAGGCCTACACCCAATAACAACATTTGCTTGACTTCTAATATGTTCATGTTATAAAAGTACTTTAATAGTGTGTCTTTGAAACTGTAGGTCATCTTGACAACACAGAAAGCCAAAAAGGAACTTCTCAATGTCAGGTATCAGCTGAAGTTAGAATATATACACGCATTTTACATTAAATTTTATCCTTTTTTAATATTATTTTATCATTTCATCTTCAGAGCAGAGATGTGCATATATCTAGTAAGTTACTAAGAAATAGAGATACTCTAATTGTACTTTTCATTATGTACAGTTTGTACAATTTATCAGGGGAGTAATTTTTGTAGTCAAGCTCACTAATCAAGAGTTCTCTATTCAGTATGACATTATTTTTATGCGAAATCACTTGATATTAAATGGTAACTGAAATTTCATTGGTTTGCCACTGTGTCTGTGTCTTGTTATGGTGCAGATCCGTAAAATGTTAGACATAATTTTTTTTGGAATGAGTTATTCTGGGCAGGAGGCAAGGAATCTAAATTTATTTTTAAACAAAAAAAGTTATAGCAATGTAAACATTGAAGTTTGGGTTTGCACTGTCAGGGGAGGTGCAAGACAGCTGCATTTCCCCCCTTTTTTTACTTGTGGTTACAATTTAGAGCTCTGTAGATTCTGCAAACTTCATTGTATGGACTTGATATATAGCTCAAAAGATACAGGTCTCTCTGTGTGCTCTCTTTTCATACTAAAATATGTTTCATAGGATAACTATAGGCAAGTTACTAGACCGTAAAGAGGAGGGACCTCAAAAACCTGCATCAAAAAGTCCCCATCTAGAATAACTCCAGATTGCTAAGTGCCCAAAAAATTGAAATTGGTGCCTCCCGCCCACAATAACTCATTCCAATTAAAAATAAATTATGTCTAACATTTTATACAATTTTGTATATAGCTCTGTCTTTACTCCACAAATTGAATGGTTTAAAAAAAATCATTGCCTCTTTTGTGAAGTTATTGATGATCTAAGGTAAAATTTTACATTTGTACTCGCATTACTAGTGGATTTAAAAAAAGAAAGATTCTAAACCATTCAATTTGTAGCACTATGCATGCTCTAGCCACTGAAGCAATTACAAGGCAATACAAAATACTAGTAAGGGTGAGGAGTGGGTTTCAATTTCTTTGAGTTACCTTGAAGGAGGACAAAAAGAAAGTATATGATATGCATATCATTTGAAAGCATGATAAGTGGGCTATCTTTTAATAGCAAAATTATGTTCATAGGAGTAGAAACAAAAAAGTTATGATCAGTTGTATTTGAGGTTAACTTCTTTTTTTAAGTACCCCTAGCACCCCCTTAAGGCTAAGGCTTGGACTAGAGTTAAGGCTAAGGCCAGGGCTAGAAATAGGGCTAGGCATGTTACATGATCCCACTGATATATTTGTGGCAGGCCTTCTATACTAGCCCTAGCTCTAGCCATAGGCCATAAGTTACACCATGGTTGTCCATCTGCGTGTTACAATGTTCAAGGTGTTAGCTAGCCATAGCCATTTCTTATTAGATCATAGATTATGTGTACTGGACAAGTTAGAAGAAGAGGGCCTGGTAGTGTCAGAAGAGTTAGACACACCCACAATCATGTCCTACCAAGTTAATTTTTGTTTTCCAAGAGGCCTTATTGAAAAAACATTGTAGCATTGAGTATGTTCCAGGAGACTTGGTACTCTTCATAGCGGAGGCTTCATTATGATGAAGTGGAAGGTCAAGTGTGCTGTTATTTTAGCTTGACAGTTCTAACAAAATATCTACGAAGAATGGAACCTCTGAAGCTGCATTTTATGTTAGCATGCAGTCTACATTATATATATATTGTAATTGGCGAGATGCAACAATTGCCTTCAAGCAGTATAAAGAAAGGCAGTGCCACAAGTGTTCTGTGGAGTACCGACACAATGGTCCGGGCATTGTGGTTACTAATTAACCCTGTGCATTTATACTTTGAGACATTAAAAAAAATCTTATGTTGTCTCAATGTTTACAAAAATGTCTATGATCATATTTTTTCTTACAAAATTATTAGGCAATAATATTGTCTTGCTTCATGGCTAATGTAGGTAAATCTTTATTCTCTTTCATGCAATTAAAGATAGTTCGCTTGTAGCATTCATTGCACACATCTCAAGAATCAATATTTGCATAATACTTACAGGTCCCAGCAACCTTCTCTGTATACTCAAGTCATTATTCTCAATAGTTCATCCAAACACTGATGACGGATGTAGTGTTCTATTTTTTACAAGCTAGCATGCTTAATTATACTCTTTTTTTTACTGCTTATATCTTGGAATCATCTTCCCTCATTAACTTCAGCAACTTATAAGAATTCCTATAACTACGGTCGTTGTGGCTGCTGATTCCAAATCCCTGTCTAGGAAATAATTCGAGGAATGGTTTAGTAGCCATTGCTAAGCCAGAGAACTGCTAAGCATCTCACTTAAATTGCATGTTGTTGTGCAGGTAGCTAATAGTACTCCACAGAATGCTTGTGATACTGCATCTGTTTATGCTGCTTGTAGGCATATTTCCAATTACAGAAACATTTGGAAAACTACAAGTAATAATTACCTACCAGACTGTATGCTTACAAATATTATCCAGTTAGCATATTTTTATAGCATCAGAGACTCAAGCCTTCATGAGACTATCCTTGTCACAACTTTCAAGCAAAGATAACAGGGCACTCGACCTTCAAAATTAAGCCACTGCTACGAAAGGAACTAAGTTATCTGGAATGATCCTAACATTGTCTTTTTCAAAAAGGTTGCTTGGGCCAAAAAAATTAACTTGGTTGTGAGGCTCGTTATGCAAAGGCATGGATCCAGATCTATCTAGTAGAAGCACTAGAAACATGTTAAGAAATATTGCCAGCCATATTAAAACACAAACACAGAATCTCCGACTATTTGTACTTTTCATTGCACAGCCTAGCACCAGAATGTTAGCAGTTGAATCGGAATTGACTTCCCTGGCTGCTGGGGAGCCACTCTCGAGAGCCTGTACTGAAGCCAAGACCACCATAATTTTTCTGTATATTCAGTTATTTATCACAATTTTTTTGGAGAAAGAAAGCCAAAGTTTGTACTTATCATCAATAGGAGCCTCTAGCCCTAGATGCCTACTACTCTAAAGCCCTAGCAGTTTTAGAATTTCTATAACTTTTGACAAACATCAGATGAAGAATGGCCAAGAAATATATACCATGAGATGTGTTTTTTATCTTTCATTTTTCTCAGCTAATGTTCATTGTATATCAGTGCCAAGTTAAACAGAAACTTGGAGCTCTGGAGACTGATAGTGTATTAGGATGTATGCGGTGAAAAATGGAAATCATTGACCTCTTTTAATATCATGTAATTCTGACAGTTTGTCCACCTGTTCTTTATATATGCACTGCACTTTATTATTTATAGGACCAAATACAGCTCAGATTTATTATCCCTACATATATAGTATGAATGCATTCTTGATTTATATTTTGATTACTGAAACTTAAGATCCTGGATTGCCTACAAGTGCTGGTACAAATATTGGGACATCAGGAGGTCTTCCATTCAAAAGATCCATACAGGTGGATACTATATTGTTGTATTTTCTTGATTTAATGAATGTTTTATTTTTCAGACTCCATCCTTCCTTGATGAGCAAGCCAGTGAGAATCTCGGTAGGTGTAACTTAGTTTGGAATAGTGGATTTATTCAATCTGTTTATTTTTACATGTGGATAATTTTTACACAAATTGATCCATACAATAAACTTGCTTTCATTAAATTAATCAAGAAGCATCAAGAAGCACGAAGGTTATATTTTTCCTCAGGTTATCCACGATAAAGGGATCTAATTTTAGAAGTTCTATAATTTAAAGATGAAATATATGCCAAAGGAAATGCAACATTAAATATTATTGTGTTCATATCCTATTTTTCTCATCTCATGGTCAAAGATGTCAGTCAAGAAAGTAGGATAACTCTGACAATTTTTACATATGCTCTACAAAAACATTGTTTAAATGGACAAGCATTCTTTTAAAACACAATGGGAAAAGTCGGTCCTAAAACTACACCACTCTAGTATGGTACCAAACATTGATTGTATTAGCTTAGTATGCACACAGTATGAATGCATTCTATGATGACATATTTTTTATCCAGGATTGCCTACAAATTCTGTTCCAACATTTGGCCTCTCAGGAGATGGTCTTCCATCCATACATGTGAGCCAATACTATATTATTGTGTTTGCTTGCCTATTTTAATATTTGATTTTTTGTTAATCCCACAGGCTCTATGCTTGACTTGTGAGCAAGCCTATGAAATTCCTGGTATGTTTGGAATACTGTTTAGATGAAGTGTTTATCGGAATTTTTTAAAAATTCTCTCAGAACAAATAATGAAATTATGTAACGTTATTGTCATAAGAACCCTAATAATGTAGAGGATAACTTGATTAGAACATCTGTGAGATTTACATATGAAGACATGCTGAGAAATATTTCATATGAAAGGTTGCGTCTATTGATAACCCATTTTTCTCTGATCATGTCAAAAACATTAAATTTGCACTTCAGTTTGCATATGAACATAGTCAGCACCTTCCACATAACAAGTATCCAATGTGCAGTTTTCTCTGATCTATGATTTGACGGATGCTTGTAGCGACCACCCAGTGCATAATAGTATGTGACAGATAGCAAAGATAGAAGGAAGGTTAGCAATGAAAATCCATTGGTAGACTTGGGTGAACACTACTTGATAGTTTTAATCAATGAGGGGATCAATAACACACTAGCTAAAGTAGAGGCACCAGCTAGACATTCAAACAACCAGCAAATCCTCACCTAGGGCTAACTAACCTCTAACTTTATTGCAATGGTAACACAACCAGCAAATCCTCACAGAGCTATCTAACTTCTATCTTCATTGCAATCGTAACACAGGGTGTGCATTTTACAATCAACATTCAAATTTCATAATTCAAGCACCCACCCATTATATTTTCAAGGCGAGTGAGTAGTTCAACTCCCTTTATTTCCCTAAGGGTAGGTATGTATCTTTATAGCCAGGCATTGCACCGGTACCCTCCATATTCAATGGAAGTTGATTTTAAAAAAACTCATATCTTAGCTCTTAATATTGACAGTTTGTCCACTTATTCTTTATACATGCACTGTTCTTTGTTGATTATAGTGCCATGATAAGCTCTGATTTATTGTCCATACATAGATGAATACATTCTTGATATATACTCAACTTTAGATCCTGTATTGCCTACAAGTGGTGGTCCAAAACTTAGGACATCAGGTCTTCCATCACAACCATCCAGACATGTGAGCCAATACTCTATCGTATTGTTTGCTTGCTTAATTTTATATTGATTATTTTAACTTTCAGACTCGATCCTTTTCTGGTGCACAAGCCTATGAAAATCCTGGTATGTGAATACTGAGAGGTTCATGTTATTTTACATATTTTTAACAAATTAATTCCCTTGACATAAGTAGCCTAATACTCTATAAGTCTAGCTTATTTAAAACACTAATGTTTTTACGTCAACATGATGAACACTTGCCGAGAATGAAAGGTTGTGTCTCTTCAATCTGTGTATGCAACATAATTGTGCTTTGTATGTAGCAAATGCTCAGAATGGAGTTTGCTCTGATGTATCATTTGACTGGGTGTGTGTACTAATTGCCCAGTGCATAATATCATGTTACAAATAACAATGATAGGAGACAAGTAGGGATGTAGATACATTGGTAGTGTGGCAGAGCCAGAGAGACAAGTGCAGTAGGTCAGAACAGTAGTCAGAACAGTAGCAGAGTAACTTGTTTGGCAACAGTTGAGTTGTTTTGTCTTTTGCTGTGTCTTCTACATCTTATTTATTTATCCTCTTAATATATTTAAACCTATCTGAACTCTTAACAGTCTAGCTAGTTGTCTAGAATTGTACTAAGTTGAACATTTATTGAAGTTGAATAGCTAGCTTTAGAAGTAAGTTGAATAGCTAGCTATAGCAGTAGCTACTTGTTGAATAGACTGAACTCAGTCGGTTAGAGGTAGACTTGGCTGAAACTTAAGTCGACCACTTTGAAGTTAGAGAGGGTCAAGAACAACACTACTTAAGCGTTATTCATCTGGTAGTCATGATGACATAGACCTTCATTATAAACTCAACCCTCCCATCACCAGAGTGATTAATTAAAAAATACTACAAATAAATGCAAGGATTTTGTTGCAAGTTAATGTCTGATGGAGAGATGGACAATTACTTTTAGCATGATTCCCAATACAGACAAAACTTTAATTCTTAGCGTTGTTGCCGTAATCCCAAGCCTAGACCACATTGCTTTAGGTATTCTACTACTCCAAGTGCAGGCCTAACACTATACACTGATCTGTAAATTATTGATGTCATCAAATTGTATTGCTTGTACTGTTATAGGTAGAAATATTGAAGCTTACATATAGCAAACTTTTGCAAGGCTTGGAGGAGAGAAACCTGCTCGATATTGAGCATGACAATCATTTCCAGTTTAGCAAGGCCATTATCCGTGATGATTATTTCCAGTTTAGCAAACCTTTCATACCTGGATAACCAAATGGAACTTAAACATCCATTTTTAAGATATCAGAAGCTCTACCTGATCCCAAGGAAGCATATCCATTGTCGGCTGCTATGCTTCTCCCATGCCCTTTACTGTAACTCTTTCCTTCTAATTTCAATTCTCGTTATTCTGCTGTTTCAGAAGCACGCTTTGACTTTTATCTCTTTCCTTTTCTGATTTTTCTTTTCTTTATTCATCCAGGAAAAAATCAGCTAGCTGCTCTGCTGAAAAAAATGTCTGTTCATGTAGCTATCATTTTAGTATGGACATGCACACAAGAATCTGCTCATATACACATGACTACCATTTTCCCATTAATCACACTTTCATAGCTAGATAACGCTGAATCTGTTGGACTCCAGGAGTGCTGTACCAGCTAGCATTGTATTTTTTTCATCAGTAGACTTCCTTCTTTGGTCCTAACCTGGATGAGTGCAGCTGCTAATACAGCTGTGGTTTGTAGCTAGAGTTTTCTTGCAGAACTCTAGAGGCAAGTGCTGTACTGAAAACAATAACAGAATGTGCTAACCTAAGCTGTGTATGCTTGGAAAGTTAGTGTATAGTTAATCTGAGGATTTTTTTCTTTCTGTGGATCCTGCCTAGTACAATGCAGTAGTTAAACTACAAATGTGGTTGTAGCTATAGCTTTCTCAGAGCTATCTCAAGTGTCCATTCTATATACTATGTCACACTTTGTCTGTTTTAAGCTTCTAGACCGCTAAGGCATTCTTTAAGGTTGAGTTAGAGGCATAGTATTGTGGTGCTCCCTTCCTAGTAGAAACATGGACAGATTGACTATAGAAGCTTTACCTGAGCCTAAGGAAGTGTCTGAATGGTGGATGATGCCGAGCGCTAGCTAGCAATGAAAGCAATAAATAATTAACTACAGTTATGATTGATTTTGAACACAAATAACTTTCAATGTGTAACTAGCTATATTATCTTGCTAGATAGAGCTAAAGTATGATAGTAAGGGAATTCATAAACTGTCTTTCAGAATTGGCTAAAAATATCCATGTTTTGTCTGCTGATTGAGTTGATGCTAATACCTGATTTATTGTCCAAGTTTCTTCATGCATGAGCCTCCACTCTCTCTCAAACATTATACAATAGGACGGTTAAAATACAAAGGTTGGACAAGGTAATGTTATTTCTCACACACGCATGCACACACACATATCACACACACAAATCCTAAAGCCAAACTGAGCATTCATGGCCAACTACTTGGTTGACTCGGTGTTGACAGAGGCCTTGTTGCTATTTTGGGAAGGAATTCCTATGAATTGAAAATGTATTCATTATACCCCAATATATAAAATCTATATTTCTATAATGATTCAGATAACTATTTTCAGATTTCAGTACAGACCATATTCATACCAGTGGCTTCCAGAGTAAACCCACAGAGTATTGAAACATTATACGCATAGTTCTGTTTTCAGCCTAAGTAGCAATTCTCACTTGTCTATGCCGCAGTTCTTCCTGCAACTAAGTTGTTTTCTCTTACAATTCCAAATTTAATAAGCCTAGTAGGAGGAGTTCTTATTTTTTACAGGTGAACCTACAATTGAATACATACATACATACATACATACACATATCAAGTTTTCCAAGTTTTCCGTCCAACTCCCCAGGTTTGCAACAACTATGGTCCTGTCTGCTCCCATATCAATGCGCATTCTGCATTCTCTCTGGCCTACCCTGCCCTCTACATATAGACCTGGTTGTCTGATGGCTGTTATTATACACTCAGTCATTTCACTGGGTTTTTCCATCCTAACTTCTCATTTCGACCTTCTGCTTAAACATGTAGACACAAAGTTAACTCTATCCCCTGACTTATCTTGAGGCTTTCCCGGAGTGCTACTGTACAACGGGTTATTTACGTCACCCATAGACTCAATGTACTTTGGGTTATGGTGTCCTTCCCTGCTGTCTTGGTTGACGTCGCAACAATGAGTGCCAGTTCCGGAGATGACTGTCTTTATCCCATTGATTTCTTGACCAGTCTCCCGTGCAACTCCACAGTTTCGTGCAGGGAAGTCGTCTTTTGCGGAATTTAATATTCATGGCTTGTCGCTCTGTCATGAAGTTGGCGACTTCCAGGAACATCTCAGGTTTCCATGCTCTAACATGGTTTGCATCCTCCAGTGAATAGAAGGAGAGAAATTTTCCTGTTGCCACTGTCTGGGCTGCCTCTTTTATTGTATTACAGTTTTCCATGAACATCTATTCAACGAGTGTTTTCATTAGGTGTTAAAATGTAAGTATGTGGTCAAGCGCGTGAGTGAAATGTAGCTTCCTCTAGCCATTGGTGCTAATTTCAAATCTTTAGCACTTTGCAATCTGGAGATATTTATGCGGCCAATTCAGGCATTCAGGTTTTTAAGTTCCCTCCACTCAAGGTATAGTAACTTGGCTATAGATATATCCATGAAAAATATTTTAGTATTAAAAGAGAGCACTCAGAGAGACCTATCTTTTGAGGCATATATTAAGCCCATACCATGAAGTTTACAGAATCTATGGAGCTCTAAAATGGTAACCATAAGTAAAAGGGGGGAAATTCAAAAATACCATTCCCCCCCCCCCCTTAGTGATTGATCAAACTATTTTTTGTGTTTTATTATAATTATATATTTGTAGCTATTACTTATTTCAATGTAAAACTTTTAACAAAATTTAAGAAAAGGAATCCATTCACTAATGCCTCCTTTCTCAGTCTCAGCAGTAAAAAGATGAGAAAAAGAATGTTCCTAGAAGCAGTCATGGTTGTTAAAAATAAAAAAAATTTTAATCTTGGTCACTCTCACCATCAAACTTGAAATACATTTTTTTCCCTTTTATAATGATTTGCACACTGGACATGTACAGTTTTTAAAGATGTTGAGCTTTGTGGAGCATTTTTATAATTTGTTGTTGTGGTGCAGAGCTTCTTAACCTGGCTATTGTACTTGTAAAAAATATCTCGGGGTATTTACTCCAATTCTTAGGATGGTTCACGTCATATTGTGAACCAGCCTTTAGATGGAGTATGAATATATCCTTAACAACCTATTGAGTGTGAGGTGCATGTAGGCACACTTAACATACAGTATAGGGGTGTGGCTAAAGCTAGGGCTAGAGTTAGAGCTATGGCTAGTATTATAGTTAGGCCAAGGGCTAGAGATATGGCTAAGGTTGGGGCTAGCCAAAGCTAGGAGTATAGTTGGGCTTGGACTAGAATTGGGGCTAAGGCAGGGATAGAGTTAGGGCAAAGGCTAGAGCTAAAGTTAGAGCTAATACTAGAGCTAGGCGTGTTGCATGATCCCACTGATTTGTTGCAAGCTTTCTATAATAGTTCTAGTTCTTGTTCTAGCTCTAGCCCTAGCCCTAGGCTATAAGACACAATGGTTGTCTGTCTGCATGCTAACGTACAGTTACAATTTTCATAAGACACAATGGTTGTCTGTCTGCATGCTAACGTATAGCTACAATTTTCGAGGTGTTTACGGTACCCTCTATGAGACAAACAGAAATTCATCACTCCCACCCCCACCCCCTCCCATCCACACACCCCTCCAGAGAATGCTTGATCCTGCCTCTCCCTAAGTTGACCATAATCTAAAACTCAGTTTGACCATGTATCTGCCTTAGTTTGGCTGTTATGTCTGTTTTAAAGTTTTGGGGCCATTGACTAAGGACTCCCAGGGTCCAAAACCTTCCCAGGGTAAGGCAGTTCTAGACGTGTGTATGGAGGCCAAAGATGGCCAAGCCTATAAACTGCATGCATGCATGCTATACACACACAAAATGCAGATTCCTATGTATTGACCTAGGAAATTTTTTAATAAAAATCTACATCAATATATAACAAGCTATATTGTGTGTGTGCGTGTGTATTATATTTATATTTACTTCTGTATAGACCCCAACACAAGCTTCAGTGTTTCTAGAATTACAATAACTTTTCTCAATAATCAACTTCAAATTTTACTCTTGTGTTTTGTGCTAGATGCTCTAGCATTCATCACCAAAATGATATTGAGAAAGTTATTTAATTGCTTGTCAACTGAAAGTTCGTTGATTTTACTAGAATTGCAAATTAATTTTTTTTATCTCAAATTCATTTGGGTTTGGCCATCCCAAAGAAACTAATAAATCTACTTCCTCTTGGAGCCTATACTCTCACATGGCATCTACTTGTGGATAACCCACAACGGTACTTTTCTACTTTGGTTAAGCATCAATCATGACTATATCTCCTCCTGTTCTACACCAAATATTTTTCCGTCGCTGATGAGATGTCCACACATGACACCCTCCAGCTCCTCTATACAGCAGTTCAAACATCCTCCATCCCTTAGCTAGCCCTCTACACATAATTATGATACATACATTCATGGATTGATTGCATCTGCACTTGGGTACTGCTTCACAAGTGGTTGTATTCATTGTCCATATTCTTGCCTGCTAACGCTACAGGTACTCTATATAAGTACAGGTCCTCTATTGCAAAGGTGTAAAGCTGCAACTGAAGTTTCCTCTCCCACTCCCACTTTCCCTTCCTAGATTTGGGGAGGTGTGTGTGGTTGGCAGTGTTTGCCTACTCTTGCCCCCACGCGGTGCCTCCCTTGTATTGCTGTTGTGATAAAGTCCTGTTGTTTATTGTGATATTCAGCATATGATGAACGCATCGACTCACGTCACATGCAAATAATTCAGTGGATTGGCGCAAATGGAGAGGGACGAGAATTACGGCTTTATAATGAGCTAGCAGCAGATTGGAATACAGCAGCAGAAATAATTGGCGTCACTGCAACGAAGCTAATAGCATCCACATATAGAGGAAATCCCGAGAAGTGCATGAGGGCCGTCATGGAAAAATGGATGAAGAATACACCGAAAATGAATATCCAATGCACATGGAGGGGCCTGTGCAAATTGTTAATACGCATGGAACTTAGTGAAGTCGAAAAAAATTTGAGAGAGGCACTTGACGCTGACCACACTGACTTGAAGGTCAACTTTGAGACATCTGAAAGTGAGCTAGTACTATTGTGTTGTTGATCTGTGCAGTAGAACCTTCCTTTCCCTTGGGCTTCTAACTATGGGAGCTAGTGATATTGTGTTGTTTATGTGTCAGTTCATCTCCCTTACCCTTGGGTTCCTAACTATGGGATATATATTGTGTTATTGATCTGTGCAGTGTAACCTCTCTTACACTTGGGCTCCTAACTATGGGGGCTAGTGGTATTGTGTTGTTGACGTGTCAGTGGACCTCCATTACCCTTGGGTTCCTAACTATTGGAGCTAGTGGTAGTCTGTTGCTGATGTGTGCAGTGGAACCACCATTACACTGGGATTCTCACTATTGGAGCTAATACTATTGTGTTGTTGTGTGCAGAAGAACCTCCCTTAGCATTGTGCTCCTAACTATGGGAGATAGTTGATGTGTACAGTTGAACCTCCCTTACACTTGGGCTCCTAACTATGGGGACTAGTGGTATTGTGTTGTTCATGTGTGCAGTGGAAACTCCCTTACCCTTGAGCTCCTAACTATGGGAGCTAGTTGATGTGTGCAGTGGAACCTCCCTTACAATTGGGCTCTAACTATGGGAGCTAGTGGTATTGTGTTTTGATGTATACAATAGAACCTCCCTTACCTTGTGCTCCTAATCATAGGACCTAGTGCATATGGGATGTGGGTTTGGCCAGACCACTTTTTACAGAGAGAATGCCACACCCACAATCACGACCTACCAAGTTCATTTACATTTTCCAATATGCCTTATAGAGAAAAGATTGTAGCATTGAGTATGTTCCCAGAAGACTTGGTACTCTTCATAGCGGAGGCTTCATTTTGATGAATGGATAGTCAAGGGCACTGTCATTTTGCTTGAAAGCTACAGAAATGTCTACAAAGAGTGGAACCTCTGATACTGCATTTTAAGCTAGCATATAGTCTATATATATTGTAATTGCTGAGATGCAATAGTTGCCTTCTAGCCGTATAAAGAGAGAGGGTGCCACAAGCGTTCTGTGGAGTAGTACTCACTCAACCTTCAACAACATGCAATGCTTAGTCTGGGGCGGCACTGGCAAATTTGGAGTGGTCTGGCTATTGTGTTAAGGAATATGATTAACACCGTGTGTTTACAGTTTGAAAATCAGTTATGTTGTCTCAATCTTCACAAAATTATCTGTGATCGTATTTGCTTATAAAATAATTAGTCAATAGTCAATGGCATTATAATTATTGTCTTGCTTCATGGTTAAAATACATTCTCCTCTATGTATATACTTAAAGACCATTCGCTGGGAGCAGTGGTTGCAGACATCACAAAATCAACATTTGCATAATACTCTGTATCTTACAGGTCTCCAGCAATCCTTTACTCGAGCCATTATTTATAATAGCTCATCCATACAGTGAGGACTGAAGTAGTGTTCTATTTTTTGGGCAAGCTATGCTTAATTCATCAATTATATCCTGATTTTTTTTTATTGCTTATATCTTGGAATCATCAACTTCAGAAGCTTATAAAAATTTCTATCACTACTGGTCGTTGTGGCCACTGATTGCACATCCCGGTATAGCAAAGAACTTGAGGCACGGAATGATTTCAAAATGTGGTGATGGTTAGTAGCCATTGCTATGACAGAGAACTGCTGAGTATCTCACTTACATTTTGTGTTGTTGTGAAGGTAGTTAGTAGTATTCCACAGAACTCTTGTGACACTGCCTCTGTTCATGCTGCTTGAAGGAAACGATTGCACATTTCAAATTACAGAAACCTTTGGATAGCTACTAGTATACTATTACCTACCAGACTGTATGCATCCAGTTAGCAATTTCATACTTACATAGCTAGCATCAGAGATTAAAGACTCATAGATTTTCCTTGTCATAAGTTTCAAGCAAAGATAACAATGCACCCGACCTTCCAAATGAAGCCACCACTTCGAAGAGAACTAAGTCGCCTGGAATGAACCTAAAACTACTGTCTTTTCCATAAGGTTGCTTGGGGGGGAAATTGGTTGCGAGGCTCATTATTGAAAGGTGAGGATTTGTCCATGGGAAGCATTAGAAACATGTTAAGAAATATTGCCAGCCATACTAAAATATCAACACACGATCTCAGACTGCTGGTACTTTTCATTGCACAGCGAAGCACTAAAGGTAGAGCAGTTCAATCGCGATTGTGGACTTCCGTGGCTGCTGGGTGACCACACTTGAGAGCCTAAATTTGAACCCATGAAACCATAATATTTCTATATTCAGTTTTTTTCGGTAAATGGAAAAGAAAGCCAAAATTTATATTTGTCATCAATAGGAACCTCTAGCCCTAGCCACCTACTACTCTAAAGCCCTAGCAGTTTTAGAACTTCTACCTCATGACAACCATTACATGAAGAATTGCCGAGAAATATATATATTGAGTTTTGTTTTTATCTCTCATTTTCTCAGCTTATGATTATTGTGTATTAGTGCAAAGTTAAACAGAAACTTGGAGCTCTGGACTGATAGTGTATTAGGATGTATGTGATGAAGAATGGAAATCATTGACTTCCTTTTAATGTCATATAATTCTGACGTTCCACTTGTTCTTTATATATGCACTACAATTTGCTATTTACAATACCTTGAT
This sequence comes from Cladorhizidae sp. MBARI D1340-BT2, assembly GCA_028752905.1. Taxonomy (NCBI): domain Eukaryota; kingdom Metazoa; phylum Porifera; class Demospongiae; order Poecilosclerida; family Cladorhizidae; species Cladorhizidae sp. MBARI D1340-BT2. Next base: position 14,485,311 of record JAQNBH010000004.1, on the reverse strand, counting down.
ACTGCTGTGATTTATTGTCCCTGCATAATATGAATGCATTCTTGATACATTTCCTCAAACTTTAGACCCTGGATTGCCTACAAGTGATGGTACAACAATTGGAACATCAGCAGGTCTTCCATCCACACAGGTGAGCCATTATTCTCTACTGTTGTGTTTGCTTGATTTAATGAATGTTTTATTTTTCAGACTCCATCCTTCCCTGAACAAGCCAGTCAGAATTCTGGTATGTGTAACTTAGTTTGGAATACTGGATTTTTTGAATGTTTTTTTTTCCATGTGGAAGAAATTGGTCCATACAATAAAACAATAAAAGTGCCCACAGCAAATTAATCAACAAACACAGTGGATCAACAAACACAGAGGTTATATTTTTCATCGGGTTATCCAAGATAAAGGATCTACTTTTTGGGTCTATAATTTCCAAATGAAATATGTACCAAAGGAAGTGAAACATGAAATATAGTGTCTATTCATATCCTATTTTTCTCAGCTCATGTTCAAAGATGTAAGTCAAGAAAGTAGAGTGACTCTTACAATTTTAAGATATACTTTGCTGTTGTTTTAAATCTGTTTTAAAAGCACACGGCACTCTTTTAACACCCAATGGGGGAAAGTGGGTCTTAAAACTACACCACTCCAGTATGGCACCAAACATTGAATGCATAGTATTACACAGTATGAATGCATTCTATGATCACACATATTTTTTAACCAGGATTGCCTACAAGTGCTGTTCCAAAAGTTGGCCTATCAGGAGAAGGTCTTCCAGCCACACATGTGAGCCAACACTCTATTGTTGTGTTTGTTTGCTTAATTTAATGTGATTTTTACAGGCTCAATCCTTTTCTGATGAGCAAGCCTATGAAATTCCTGGTATGTGTTACTTACTTTGCAATACTGTCTTACTTTGCAATACTGTTTGGTTGAGTTGTTGTTTGTGGGATATTAGATACTGTTAACAAGATCCTCTCAGAATAAATAAAGCAATTATGTAACATCCTTGACATAAGAAGCCTAACACTCCAAAGGTTTAGCTTAATTAGAAAACCTATGATTTTTTATATTAGTGTGATGAACACATGCCGATAATTATGTCATATGAAATGTTGTGTCTGTTCATGTCCCATTTTTCGTGGCTTACATGTATGTCAAACACATTAAAGTTTTCACTTCAGTCTGCCTTAAAGTCAGCACCCTCCACATAGCAAGTGCACATTATACAGTTTTCTCTGATCTATGATTTGACTTGTTGCTTGAAGGAACTGCCCAGTGCATAATAGGATAGCAAAGATAGAAGGTAGAATAACAATGAAAATGCATTGCTAGACTTGGATGAAGCTAAAGTTGACAACCTGGAAGCAGTTAAAGCAGAGGCACTGGCTAGACTTTTGTTAAAACCAGGAAATCCTCACCTAGAGCTAACTAACCTCTAACTTCATTACAGTGGTAACACAAGGTGTCTATTTAAAATAACCATGCAAATGACATAATGCAAACGCCCATCCATCAGATATTCAAGGTGAGTAGCTAGTTCAACTCCCTTTATGTGCTTTAGGGTAGATATTGTAACACTGAGTGGCACTGCAGTGGCATAAGTGCATGTGTGTACAGCAATAGTACTCTCTATATTGGCACATTTCAAAACAGGTTGGAAAAAACTCGTGTCTTAGCTGAAACGTATTTAGGCAGTTTTTTTTCTGGTTTTTCAATTTTTAGCTCCAAATAGAATTCCAGCTTACCATGAATTCACTATGGTAGTACCTAGCAGATATTAAAAATAAACTAATTAAAACCTGGATTCATTAAAAAAATATATTTTTAAGTCCATCTATAACAAACTGAAATTGGTAAAGAACTGAAATTGGTAAAGAACATGAACACTATAATTGACTTGTTTATGTGTGCAATATTTAGCTAAACTGAGCTCAATAGGCAGCTACATGTTGCATGCTTGCAACCAGCACTATTCTATGCTTGAATTACTTGACTCATATTATATTCTTGCTCGGTTGCAATCCATCGACTGCAATAATTGTTTGTGCTCTATTAGAGTTTGATATGCTTTATTTGAGTTTCAGCTATAGAATTAATGCTGTCAGAATCTGCCCTTGCATGTGGGAGGTGTCTGACATCCTTGGAGAAGCATAAATGCCTCCAGCTCGTGAAAGAGTCAAACTACATTCATACTTATCTTCCTCCACATCATTATAAGATGCATCTGGGTGAGTTCCATAGATATTCAATTCGCTCAATACATGGAATTATGAACTCCTCCGGAACTTTAAGCCTGAAATTCTAAACTAAGCTCACTCTCTAACAATGGATAGTGAAGATGATGGTCATTTCTACTCCAATGATGAGAAACCCAACCAGCATTTGCTTTTAGTGTTAGGAAGAGCAACATGTGGAGATTGTGTCTTTTTGGTGCATAGATTACAGTTAGCTATATGGATCAGTCCCACAACTTCTCCATGTATGTAGACACCTTCTGAACACAAGAAAATATCTCACAGCCTCAGTCATCCATTCAGTAAAAACAAAACTCAAATAAAATATGCCATATAGTTTGCAAACAAAATTTGCAGCTGTTCTATTGTGACAAGTACATTCTGTTGTAAACTGTGATTATATAAAATTTAGGTCCTGGATTGCCTACAAGTACCTATTGGAATTTTGTTTTTACCATATGAATTATGCCAAAAAAATTATGCAAAAGAAATCGATTTTTTTAATCAAAAGGAGCCACTAGCCCTCATTCTAGCCCATGCTGCCTACAGTTCTAGCGCTCTAGTATTTTAGAACTTGTATAATTTTTTTCAACAATCTGATGATGAAGTGCCGAGAAATATGTACTATAAGATGGTGTCAGATTATGTTCATTGTGTATTAGTGATTTGGTGTAAAGTTTAATAGCTCTGGACAGATATTGTATTTCCATATAGCTATATATCTAGGTGAAAAATGGAATGCTATCACCTCCTTTTAAGATCATGTAATTATGACATTATGTCCACTTGTTCTTAGTAATGCACTGCAATTTACTATAATACAGTTCAGATTTATTATCTACATATATAGTATGAATGCATTCATGATTTATATTTTGATTACTGAACTTTAGACCCTCGATTGCCTACAAGTGCTGGTACAAAAATTGAGACATCAGGTCATCCAATTAAAAGATCCACACAGGTGAGCCAATCCTCTATGGTTGTGTTTGCTAGATTTAATGAATGTTTTCTTTTACAGACTCTATCCTTCTCTGATAAACAAGCCAGAGATAATCCTGGTATGTGTAAATTAGTTTTGGAATACTGGATTATATTGAATTTTTTTTAATGTGAATAGTTAAAAAAAAAATTGGCCCACACAATGAAAGTGCCCACATCAAATTAATCAAGACACACAAGGGTTATTTTTAACCTTGTGTCATCAAGATAAAGGAATCCACTTTTTAAAGTCTATAATTTCAAAATGAAATATAATAATATCAATTGAAATGCAATATGAAATGCAATATGAAATATTGTACATATCCTATTTTCATCAGCTTAGTTCAAAGATGTAAGTCAAGAAAGTAGGGTGACTATTACAATTTTAACATGTGCTCTACCAAAAATATGGTTTAAAATGATCACAGAAAATGTGAAAAGTGTGTTTTAATAGTACACCACTCTTGTATGGCACTAAACATTGATTGTATTAGCATAGCAGCTACCACTACGCAGTATGAATGCATTCTCTGATTACACATATTTATTATCCAGGATTTCCTACAAGTGCTGTTCCAAAATTTGACCTATCAGAAGGTCTTCCATCCACACATGTGAGCTAATACTCTTTGCTTACTTATTTTAATGTGATTTTTTGTTAATCCTACAGGCTCAATTTTTTTCTGATGACCAAGCCTATGAAATTCCAGGTATGTGTTACTTACTTTGGAATACTGTTTGGGTGTTTATGGGATTTTAGGCATTGTTCAAAACCTCTTGGAACAAATAAAGAAATTATGTTATGCCTTTGACATAAGAAGCCTATATATCTAGCACATCTGTTATTATTTTACATCAATATGAAGACTACTGTTTGGGTGTTTATGGGATTTTAGGCATTGTTCAAAACCTCTTGGAACAAATAAAGATATTATGTTATGCCTTTGACATAAGAAGCCTATATATCTAGCACATCTGTTATTATTTTACATCAATATCAAGACATGCAGAGAAATATGTCATGAAAAGTTGTGCCATTTTTTCTCAGCTAATGTCGTGAAATTAAATTTTATTTTCAGCTAGCTTATGATCATAGTCGGCACCATCTACAATGCAAATACTAACTTTGCAGTTTTCTGTGATGATTTGACTGGGTGGATATAGCAACAAATATAACATGTAACAATTATGTCAAATAATAATAACAATATGCCAAATAACATTAACCCTCTCACCGGCATAAGCGCCTGTAGGCGAGAAATGGTATTACCGCTACTAAAATAATAACTTCTCACTGAAAAAAATTATAAATATATTTTCGCATACCTAAAGCGTTGCTCTATTATTGTTTAAAATATAACGTTACGTCGGTAACCATGAAAAACGTGACGTCAAACTTCACTTCCGGTTTTAGAATATAGATGTTGGTTCGATATAATCGAGATGAAGTTATCGGTCAGCTTTTTTATAATGATTTTTGCCTCTCCGAGAGTGGTAGCTCTTAACCTTCGCACTGCCAAGAGGGTACAGGTGTACCCCAGACATATATAATAATGTCCCCTGTGTGACACAAACAAATTTAATACTATTTCTCTTTCATGTTTACGAAGTAATAAATTTTACATCTTTGACTACAATTTGTTTTTCTGTTTGACTTTTTTTCTCACTAGATATATTGAACTAAAGTAAAGTGGGGTACACCTGTACCCCTTTTAGCAGTCGATGGTAATTTTTTTCTTCTTTTCAAAATCATGTATTTCACTCAAACAACTATCTCTGGGCCTGAATTTATGTGCATTAGCCTCAATTTTTGTGTTGTTACTGGTTATTTGGTTATTGTAGTTACACTTTGTGTAATCAATATTGATAATAGAGCAATGAATATTGATACTAAGCCTCTAACTCTGCTGGTTCCTATAAAACTATATATATTTATTGGTCATTTGTCTTCAATCTTTTTTCAATGATGAGTGTATATTATACTGCTGAGGAGGTAGCTGCCATCATTTTGGAGGAAGATAGTTACGAAGAAGTATGTGATACAGGAAGCCTTGGAGTAATCAGTGAAGAGGAAATTGATGCTGTGGAATATGAAGAGGAGGAGGAGGAGGAAGAAGAAGAAGAGATTTGTATTGACTCTGTGTCTCTGATGAAGATGTTGAACATGATACTGCTGAAGTCACCTTCACTGGGAAAGATGGAACAAAATGGCATAGTACTCCACCTCACCCTGCATCATTAAATTTTCGGCAACATAATGTCATTCATGTCCGTCCTGGATTGACACAGTGGGTTGCTCACTATGAAGACCAACTGGACTTTTTCTTTGCACTTCTTACACCAACTATGATCAGGCATATTTGTGATTGCACTAACAAAAGGCTGATGATATTCCAGAGGTAACAGAAAATCAAATAATTGGCTACATGGGAATTTTGCTTATCCTTGGAGTTACGAAAAAGCGAAACGTAGATGTTGTGAAATATGGTCTCCTAACTCCATGCACTATCAGGAATAAGTAACTCTTGTTCTCACACGAAAACAGTTTCGAACCATTACCAGATACCTCACCTTTGATGATGTGGATACACGTACAGGGCTGGACTTGAAGTTTCATAAGATGCAATACATTTTCTCCCAGTTTCAAAACAACATTCGGATTGCTTTCGAACCACACAGTCATACATGCATTGACAAGACTCTGAATGCATTTCGAGGTAAATGCCAATTCCGACAATTTATGCAGAGCAAACCAGCCAAGTATGGTATCAAGTACTTTTGCTTATGCGATGTGGAAACATCTTACCTGTCTAATGTGAGGTTTATTTGGGAAAAGATGGAGATCAAACACAACGAAATACAAACATTGGAATGAATATTGTGCTTGACTTGGCAAAACCAATTGAAAAAACAAGTTGAGCAATTACAGTGGATAACTTTTTTACCTCAATTCCCCTGGCAGAAAACTTATGGGAGAAAAAGCTAACTCTAGTTGGAACACACTGAAACCGAACAAACGGGCAATTCCACCCCAATTCCTAAAAAATAAAAGCCGTGAAGTACATGAAAGTATGTTTTGTTTCCAGAAGGAAAAAACATTGGTTTCTTATGTGCCAAAGAAAAGTAAGGCAGTGATACTGCTTTCCACAGAGCACCACAGCCAAAACATCATTTTACAGGGAGGTGGGAAGATTGAAATGAAAAAACCTGAAATTATCATGACATATAATGCTACTGTCGATACCTTTGACAAACTTATTGTTCAGTATTCTTGTAGACGAAACACCTGCAGATGGCCTATGAATGTGTTCTTTTTCCTTCTTGATGCTGTTTCATACAACACATTTGTGTTGTACAGAACCAAGAACCCTAATATCATGGAGAAAAACTGTAAGCGACAACGTCGGCTACACTTGGAGGCACTAGGAGAAGAACTCTGCAGAAGAGAAATTGAAGTCAGAATCCAAAAATGGGTTGATGGCAACTTTCATGGAATTTCACAAGCAATGAGGCAGCTTGCCCAAAAGCATGGCTTCTTGCCTTTGGAGAGTGCTGCACATCAACCAATTGTGATTCGAACTTATGGTAGATGTTACTTGTGCTCTAGGAAAAAGTACAGAAAAAGTTGCAACCACTGTGGTCTGTATACACGTTTTGTCTGCATAGAACATTCTGTTAGTCATCCAGTGTTTTGTGTTCCTTGCAAAGAAGGAATACAGTAAAGACTCAATTATCAATGATGAATTTTGCATCTTTCGTGATTTGATTTTCAATAATGTTAGCTATTTACTTTACTTCACTTTCCAGCTTAGACTAGCAGTGTGTGTGTTCTGGTTCTATGTTGAAGGGATAAAAATGATAAATTATGATTTATAGGCCTCTTTGTGTTGATATTTGTAAAAGATCCACTGGGGTGCTGGTGTACCCCTTTGGCAGCCCGTGTTATGGAAAATCTTTAGACAGTGCGAAGGTTAAGAAGAAGAAGAAAATACCCCTGCTTACTTGTGAAGCCATGAGGTTGAAGTGAATGAGCTAGCAGCTCTGACAAGATCTGTCATTGTTAGCCCTAGCCCTTGCGCACCTGCTGTTACCTCTCTTGCTGGTATGCATGTAACATAATCTAGGTATAATTAAGATTTATTCTGATATATTTAGGTGCTTCAAACATCTCTCCTTCTGACTCTGATGAGTCAGTGATGAAAGTACCCATTCCTAATCAGCTCCATGTAATCATTTTCACAGTTATGTGGTTGTTTCTAGCTTGATATAATGATATTCATACATATGTTTGCCAAAAATATATTCTTCGTATGCCAGTTACTAACCTGTCACTCAATGAGCAATAGTAAACTGTTCAACATTCTTAGTGAACAAACATTCTTAGTGGACATAATAATGAAAGCTAGTGACAGTTCCTGTTCTTATAATGAGATTCACGATGTTGTGGTTTATTGCTAGGCCACCAATTTTTGTTACAATATTCATCCACTCATTAGCTATCACCTGATATATGGTTGTCGGTGTTCTCAATTAGTTATAGAGCAACTTACCCTAAGCAAATTCTTTAACTAATTCTGTGTGTTTTTTAGTCCCAACAGTTGAACAGAAATACTTCAGTCTTCAGAAAGTTTTGTCTCACATCTGGCTAGCTAGTCTGTTCCAGGTATAAAATTGACACTATCGCAGATGAATTTGCATTTCCAAATTGATGGACAGTTCTAAGGCACTTACAGAGGGTTACATCCTCACTCAATGATTAGACTATGTTTCACAATACTTAAGCTGTGATAGAATCACTCTTACAAAATATAAACATCATCAGTTAGCAAGGAGTCAACTGGGAGTTTATTAGGGGCGACAGGTGAATTTTTTTTAATTAAAAACAACAACTTGTGATTACCAATTTATAGCTCCATAGATTCTGCAAACTTCATGTTATGGACTTTATATACAGCTCAAAAGATAGGTCTCTCTGTGTGCTCTCTGTTGATACAAAAATATTTTTCATAGATATAACTATAGCCAAGTTACTGGAACTACAAGTGGAGGGATCCACAAAAACCTGAATGCCTGATTTTGCTGCGTAAATATCTCCAGATTTCCAAGTGCTAGAGTGTTGAAATTAGCACCAGTGGCTACTAGAAGCCCTACTTTTGCAATGACAGTTTGATTAGGCGCTAAAACGTAAGTATGTGGTCAAGCGCGTGGGTGGAAAATGAATTTTATGGAATATTAACGAAATTCATAAGACTCCCAAGCCATATTAAATTAAGGACCACGGCTCCTGAGATGACGTAACGACCTATAGATGGTCTCTCCTGCATTCTTTGCAATTGGTTTTATTCAGCGAAGTATATTCATCTATAAAACCATTTGAAGATCAGTTATCGTGAAATATGCATTTCTTGTGACAGGCTCAATGTTGATATCCTTTACGATCCAGTTATACCATCATTGGGACATTGGAAAATGTTTTTGGCAATTTAGACGCCATGCAGGAGGAGCTGCCTGTGCTACTAGATCACTTGGGAAAGGTTGCAAATGTCATGCAATGGAGCAGCAAGATACTCGTTAAGAAACTGTGGACAGTTACAGAGAGTTGCAGCTATAAATGGGCCTGGTTATGCTATTACAATTCTTGCCTCAATGTTCTGGGAAATATGTTACACTAATCATGATACACTAATCTTGAAGCTTGTTCACATGCTCATAATTGGTACATGTTTCAAAGACTTTGAGAACTGTGCTTCATAGCAAGATACCACAACTTAACTTAACAACTTTAGGTAACTAAACATGAGAGGCTTAACAACTTGAGTTTAGGTGACTAAAATATTTTTGTAGACATAAGTGGTAGAAGTTAGGCCGCCTCAATGGTACTTAATAGAATGTTCAGCATTCAACAGTCAGGTAAATGTACATGTGTGGGAGGTGTCTCTTCAATGGTATTATTCCAAGCTCTAGTATGGTGGCTACTTTGTACCAGCAGCATTAGAACAACATTAGTTATCCCTGCAGCATTAGAGGGTGGAGTATGTACAGGTGCTTTTAATCTTCTAGCAACTTACAAGAACTAATCTAAAATGGTCTTAAGGCTTTTAAGATCATAACTTAATCAGTTTTGCAAGCAAGTATATATGGAAAGACCTAAACTTACCTAAAGGAAAGGTGGCTAGGGATAAAATTTCTATGCGTTTTCTAAAATAGTAACTGCAGATAATATTTAATTAAGTTCATCTACCTATTTGAAGGGTGGTTGCAATTGAAACGGAGGTTGTTATTAACAAGTCTGGTTTGACAAGAAAAATGCTGTTAGCAATCTCTGATCGCAACCACTGTACTCGAAGGAATCTTTATTGGCATTCTGCTGTTTTAGCAAGCTGTTTTTCCTACACTAGGCTACTTGTGCCTATATACCAGGAAACTCTCTCAATAGTTTCGACTTTGAGAAATGAGTGAGTGTCCTTTGATACAGTCTTCTGCTGATTTGGGACACGATAGAGCAAGATCTTTGCAGTGGCATCTGGGATGTAAAACTTGTGAAGGTTTTAACACCAGAAAGGATAGCATTAACTTTCAATAGTTCATCCAGGATCGCGTCCCACGGACAATGATGGATCTCGCAGGAAGAGTGCATTTGAGCTCGATGGCAGCTAAGTGAGCATTCTGATCTCTGTGGGCAATATGAATAATTTTTTAATTAATTTCTGGCTCACGTAAGTATGTTGATAAGGGATCGCTAGTTATGGAGAAGAAAATGCTGACTTGCTTCCATTGAGATTAAGTATGCTACACTTGTTAGTTGACATTTTTGTCCTTGGATGGGATCCTGTAAAGTCTAGTAAAGGTAATGCTACCCTTACTGCTGTCAGAACAGCTAGATACTTACTAATGCCCAACTTTTCCAGGAGAAACTTGTAGAGGGTAACTCTTTCCCTCCTGATATTAGCTAGCACCTTCAATGCATAACCATCCTAGATGCCGATACAGAAATCCAACCAGGAGTGCATTTTCTTCTAAAGAGAGAAGATATTCTGAGGGATTTCAGGCTAGCATAGGTGAATACAGCTTTCATTGGCTTGCAGAGACAGCAGTAAAGGTAAGGAAGAGACAGTTTATGATGGCAATTTTTGGCTTGTCAATCAGTTTTATTCATTTCTATATTTTTATCGCTTCCTCCGCCAACTCCCACAAACCAGAAAAAGAATAATGCTGTAACCTTCTGCACATGTCCAGGAAAAAATCAAGTTTTTAGCACGTCTTATAACAAATGTCCCAATTTGAAGATATATCAGCTTAAAAAGGTGAATCAGTTAATGAAATATGGTATTACATTCAAAATTGAGAGCTTCTTTCTCCATCATAACACATCACAGACGGTGATTCACGATACATAGACAGGGTTAGCTACATCCTTACAAAATATTACCCAATGATTTTACTATGTTTCACAACACTTAACCTGTAATAGAATCATTCCTACAAAATTTAACATCAGTTAGCAAGTAGTCAACTGTGAGTTTGTTAGGGGTGACGGGTGCATTTTTTTTGGTGGTTACCACTTTATAGCTCCATAGAGTCTGTAAACTTCATGGTATTGACTTGATATATAGCTCAAAAGATTGGTTTATCTGTATGCTCGCTTTTGATAAAAAAATATTTTTCATAGATATAACTATAGCAAAGTAACTGGAACTAAAGTGGAGGGAACCTAAAAACATGAATGCCTGATTTTGCCACATAAATATCTCCAGATTGCCAAGAGCTAGAGAGTTGAAATTAGCACCAGTTGCTAGAAAGCCCTACTCTATGTACTGAGTGTTTTGGTTAGGCATTAAAATGTAAGTACGTGGTCAAGCAAGCGCATTGGTGGGAAATGAATTTTATGGAAATTTAACGAAATTCATTTTACAACCGAGCACATACTTAAGTTTTCACATACTTGCTGGTGGGAAAATCACAACAACAACCTCTTCATCACTTTAATATTTCACTACTCCTAATCACAATTCACACATTTTACTATAGATATGTGATACACAAGCATGGACCAAGAGTCTAGTGCATGAGCACTCTACAGGGCAATGCTGGGCCACATTGCAAGGCACACCACTTGGAAGCTTAGCACTCAGCTTCTTGTAAGTGATTATATGAACCTGGTGTTAAAGTGCAGGCTCAATGTTGGCATCCTTTCGATCCACACCATCATTGGGTATGTTGAGATTGTTTTGAAACATTAGAGGCCATGCAGGAGGTACTAGAACACTGGGGAATAGGTCACACAATGGAGCAGCAAGATACTCGTTAAGAAACTGTGGACAGATACAGCTATAAATAGGCATGGTTATGCTATCAAAATTCCGCCTCAATATTGTGTGAAACACATTACACTAATGTTGAAGCTTATGCACATGCATATAAACTGATACTCATTTGAAGAGCAGCACTTCATAAGATACAGGATGATCAACAAAGGTGCTTGTTAATGACATGGATACTAAACAACTGTTGGTGAAATAAAACACGAGAGGCATCCCAACCAGAGTTTACACTATCTATAATATTTTTTCATATATACTAATGGGTAGAAATTTGGTCCAAAAATACTCTTTAACACTTTCACCGTCGGATTTAGATAGCATTTTTTTAAATTGGACTTGGGTGCAAATAAAAATCAATATTAAAACAGGAGTGCACTAAAGTCCCTAGCAACCATGGTTGATGGGATAGCATTAGTGTCGACAACCACTGTGGTCAACATTAGGTTGCTAAACAACCGACCACAGATGATGAATATCATTATGTAAGCCTCTTACTTCTGACTATAATTATATGCTAGACAATCTAAACATGATTGTGTGAATATATATGCACACACTCATTGTGTTCACAAAACTTGCATAACATATATTTTTCATTTTTTAATATTTATTTTCTGATGAAGATATTATCATGTTAGTGTTGTATGAACAATTATTTATTACATCTTCAACAATAGCAACAAAAACATGCATATACAAAACAACAGCCATCTAGCACACACAAACACATCTAGCACACACAAACACATCTAGCACACACAAACACACATAGAACAGAGAGAAAAATGGGAATACCATAGAATTTAAAAAAGTGAAGCAAAAACTAGGAAACTACTTGGTGAAGTCTACCATGGTGTGGTACTTCAAAAAACAGTCCCTCTTTGTGACACACAGTGGTACTTTGCAGTGACAGCAAATATACTTAGTCTCATGGTGGTTTGAGATTCCAGACATGTTTCCAACTGCTACACAGACAACACACCTCTGCTGTTTGTCAGACCAATGCCCAAGCGTGGTGTTCAGCCGGTCTAGACGCTTGTTATGAACTGAGCGAGGGCGGCCAGCATGTTGACGTGAGCAGAGCTATCCCACTAGTTCCTTAGCTAGCTCCAACAGGAAGGTCAAAAAATCTCTCTTCCTGTAACCCCTGGCAAGGTGATCTGCTCTGCGGACATGAGAGTCTAGAACATAGCTGTTCAGAATGCATGCCTCAGCCATGTCCGCAAACACCCTCTTCCAACACTTCTTACTCCTCCTCCCTATTATTATAATAATCATTCATCTGGTCCCCAACATCCACACCTCTAATATACTTCTGGTAGTCCACAAGTAGGGGAGGGCAAGTCACATCCACCTGAGCTCCATCAAGGCAATGCCGCTTCACTGTGGTGGCAGGCTCAGCAGCATGGAAAGTGGACAAAAAATTATCTTGTCCACCCAAACTACACCAAGTAGTGGGCCATTGGACCTGAAGTGATAATGCCCATGGTTACCTTTGGTTGCCTTCAAAATCAAATCCTTAGGATAGGATCTGCGATTGCTAGCCCTAGCCCACCAAGTTTGATAAGGATAGGCACGCCCACACACGTGCAGACTGTAGGGGATCACACTACATAGTCTGTTACTGCAGGTTCATAACTCTGCTAAGAAAATTAATATATACTGAATCAAAGCACTTGAAGGGGGGACTAGACGTCAAAACCACAAAACACTTGTACCTATTTCTAATTGCCATAACTTTTTTAATTGTGGTATCAAAGTCTTTGTTATTCTGTGTGTGTTTTTATGATATGTAAAATGTCTCTATAGACAAATTTTCTTAGAAATTACATGCAGAAACATCGAGGTGACTCCAAGATATTTGTGGCAGACCTAGCTGCCTGAAGTCGAGTACTCATAGCTAATTGGTGTGTGGCTTGCTAAGGAATGTCTTAGTAATTTCCGTGCACCAAAGTTACGTCATGTTGTTTAGTTGCACACTACTGCATCTGAAAAACTAGAGGTCACCTCTTCTAACCACCATCTCTTGGCAATGCTTGCAGTAAACAAAATGGAAATCATAGAGTACTAAAAGAGCTCTCAAATGACATACTGACACCAAAAAAAGAGCAAACCATTTTAAAGTTATGCTCGCCACAAGAGATATTTCCATGAATTGTGGGAATAAGCAGTCAAAGTTTGCAAAATGAAATGTTTAAGTTAGCAGTGTGTTTGAGTTAGCAGTGAAATAACTTGACAAAATGTGTTCTTTTACAAGTTTTATCAATTCCTTGATCTTTTTTATTTTTACTTCCATGACTTTCTTGAGATTTTCTGTGGCCTGTATCCACATGTAACATGTAACAACCAAAAATATGATGAAAGTTGTTATCATTATTACGAGATGTATATTTGGAATTTTCCTTTACAGCTGAATGTTTGTATATTCATGTCAAAGAAAAGTATGATGAAGTAGATCCACCATAACATCATTGAAAAATTGATAATACTGTGTTATAGTCATATGCAGTATCATTATTGAAAAATTGATAATATATAGAGTGAATACAATGGTCATGTGCATGTTCATTACTGAAACATTTATTATTAATAAAAATAAAAATAAATTAAAAAATAAATGAAATAATAGAAATAATAAAAATTAAAAATTTAATATTTTTTTTAAAAAATGAAAAAAATGTAGTCAAATGTTTCCCGACTGATTGCCCAGAGAACCCAGCACCTAAGCAGCATTGACACATAGCACAGTGACCAAAATATTTTGCACAAGGTATTAATGTAGTGCAAATACAAGGACAAAATTAAGAATTACAAGGAGGTCCATGTCTTCCAACTTTCACCTAGCCAAATACTCAATCTCTCCAGAGCTCTAACTTTTTTACACCAATACGCAATGTACATAATCTGACACCATCTTATGGTATATATATATTTCATGGCACTTCTTCATCAGGTTATAAAAAATCACACGAGTTCTAAAATGCTATGGCAGTGATGATATGGGTTAGAACAGGCTAGTGCTCCACAAGGAAAAAAATTATAAATGAAGAAAATAAACCAGATACAGTCACATGGTAACTTACACATACCAGGATATTCACCAGTTTGCTCAACAGAAAAAGGTCGAGTCTGAACAAGAGAACAATCATTATTATAATAAGCAAACTCACACAATAATAGTCACCTGTGCATCTGTGTTGAGTGGACGACCTCCTCCAGATGTCCTTACTCTTTGACTAGTGCTTGTAGGCAATCCAGGATCTAAATTTTATATAAGCACAGCTAAAACATAATCCATTTGTCACATTAGTGATTAATAAAATAGTATTTTGTACGATAGTGCTATGATCATGGTGGTGCCACAATGTAGCAGAACAGCTGCAAATTTGGTTTGCAAAATATTTGGTGTACTTATTTGAATTTGATGTGCTTTTGTTTCAACTAAAGAATGATGAATTGATGACTGAAGAAAACTTCTCCAAATGCATGTTATAATGAAGTGGAGCAAGATAACCATGAGTGCATTTTGATGCTTTCGCGAGCTGAAGGCATTTAGAAGTGGATATCAAAAGCATCTCCAAGGAGGTTAGACACCTCCCTCATGCAAGGAGAGTTTCTCATTGCTCTATAAATTTTAATTCTAAAGCTAAAGCTCAAATAAAGCATATCAAACTCTAATATAGCACAACCATTTATCGCAGTTGGTATGTTTCAAGCATGAATAGAATTTGAGTCTATTCAATGGTGCTGGTTGCATTGCATGCATCACAGTGCGAAGTGAAAATGTTCAACGTGTAGCTGCTGATTGAGATAAGTTTAGCTAAATATTGCATAAATATACAACTTGCATACATATACAACTCAATTACTGTGTTGATATAGTTATAGACAGACTTAAAAATATATTTTGATTTCACGGTTTTAACGTGTTTTTTAAAAATATCTGCTAGGTACTTTATATACCATAGCAATGGTTTTATGGTAAGCTGGAATTCCATTTAGAGCTAAAAACGGAAGAAACTAGAATTAAGGCGATAAAAAACTGCGTAGCTAAACCATGAGGTTTTTTGGGTCCAACTCCATTTTGAAATATAAATCAAACCTATAATTATAGGAAGTAACAGTGCAATACCTGGCTATACACATGCACTTGTGCCACTGCAGTGCCATTCTTTGTTGTATCTATATGCTACCCTAAGGGAAATATAGGGAGTTGAACTAGAAGGGTTTCATTTAGAAAATTGTCCAAGGGGTGAAGGGAGTGTGTGGTTACTGGAGAGAATCTGGATTTTAAGGGGGAGGCATGATGGTTAAAGATGTGACGAGGTTTATCAACATCAATAATTAATTTCAATAATACAATTTCCATGGGGAGGCAAAAAAGTTCCGGGGGGGGGGGGGGGGGCAGCCGTCCCGCCCCCCCCTCGCCCACCCACCGACTCATGCCACCCCCCTATGAAACCCTGACTAGCTATTGACCTTGAATATCTGATGTGTAGGTGTTTACATTACGTAATTTGAATGGTGCTTATAAATACACACCCTGTGTTACCATTGTAATGCAGTAAGAAGTTAGTTAGCCATAGGTGAAGATCTGCTGGTTTTAACAATGTCTAGCTGGTACATCTGCTTTAACCCTTTCACTGGCATAAGCAACTTAGTCGCGAAAACTGATTAACCACGACGAAAAAATTCGTTTAAAAATTAACCATTCGCGGTATATAACCATTCGCGGTATATACTTTAAAAATTGCACGAGTATGCCTAAAGCATGCCTCTAATATACCCCTGAATATCTGGAAAATATGGCATTAGGAAAGGGAAGTAAACGTGCCAGCAAACATCGCTACCGGTTCATTCCCGGTCTCGAAGATGAAATGGCGACCCGCTTTAGTAGAGACGAAACTATAAACTTCCTATTTGAGGATGACTTCGGCCTGTCCAAGATTGAAATTAGTGAAGAAGAGTAAGAAGGTGCCTGTGCTTACCTGGGAAGTGGCGTAGTTGACGGTGATGCTATGGCAGCTGTAACAGAAGCTGTAGGCACCGACCACGAAGCAAGTTTTCAAAGTATAGGTCGCCCTACTCTGCCAAGCGAAGCTATAGCGATGATCATGAATTCCCCCAAGGTAAGAATAGATAAGAGTTGTATAGTAAGGCCTAGTAACTATATAGCACAATAATAAGAACTATTTTTCCTGTGAAGGTAGTTTCACTCATGGACCTGGAGGAGGATGAGGAAGCAGCAGAGGAGAAGACAGGGTTGGAGGAGAGGTTATTATATATTTTTTAATAATGTAGTACCTATGTGTTTGTCTGAGTTATGCTGAACATGCAGACCTTCACAGTGCCAAGCATTGCCCTTTAATTTTTTATCTATATTTATGTTATCCACATAATACATGTTATTACATGTTACTATAGTTATATGGTATAATTATTGTTACATGTTATTATTGTTATTTGGCATATTGTTACATGTTATTATTATTATTTGGCATAATTATTGTTACACGTTATTATTGTTATTTGGTATATTGTTACATGTTATTATTGTTATTTGGCATATTGTTACATGTTATTATTGTTATTTGGCATATTGTTACACGTAAATATACATTATTACATTGATTCGAGGAAATATCACGAGTCTGTGGCTAGTATTTCCACGAGTGCCGCAGGCACGAGTGAAAATACCGGCCAATCAGACGAGTGATATTTCACCGTACCAATTTAATAATGTATTTATCATGGGACTGAGGATGCGCAAACCTTTACTGAGCATGCGCATATCGTATAGGTAATAACAAGTACGCGATATGGTAAAATATCACAGTAGTTCTATTTGTACTATTCTCTATGAGTGGAGTAGATAGCTATATACATGATAAATGTTATTATTGTTATTTGGTATATTGTTACATGTTATTAACCCTCTCACCGGTAACTTTACAGAGGTTTTTTTCTCAAATGAATGATTTTCTTAATATTTATTGGAACAGAATTAGAATTAGTTGTGCAAATATTTCATATTCAGATATTAAATTAATATACGCAATGTACTTTGTTTTCTGAGTGATGATCATTACCCAATCAATAAAGCATACTTTTTTAATTTTAGAAGACAACAAGACAACAAATTATAAATGTGACAATTTTAGCTAATGGTCGGCATATGGAATTGCAGATGGTAAGTTTGTATTTGCTAAATTTTCAGCGATATTTACTAATATATACTGTAAAAAATAAAGTGTGCAACAGAGTGTGCTAGGCCGTCGCTGTATGCACACTCATTTGGTTGTGCTTTACACACTCAATATTGAAGCATGCAGAAATTGCTATTTGTAGTGTGAAGCATGCACTCTTTCAGTCTGTATTACACACCAAAATCAAGTATCACCCACACCCACAGCAGAATGAAAGATGTCAAAGAAAACTGCCTTTTTCACACTAAAATGATGTAAGGTTAACAATGATGATACCAAGTCTGTGTACATGTATTCATGAATAAATGATAGTTAAACCAGTGGGGCCATAAAGTATTTCACAGTTATTGATGTTATTTGTAAGGGGAACTGAAGGATGAGCACTTCGATAAATGCAACATCTGCAGAATTTTGAATATCAAAAGCAGAAACAGAATATCCTCCAAACATAAAACTTCTGAACTATTTTTTGTCTGCAACGCTCACTCAGGTGTGTCTCACATACACTGGCAGTGTCTTCAGGTATGTCTCACATCTACTGGCAGCCTCATTCAGGCATGTCTCACATACACTGGCAGCATCTTCAGGTGTGTCTCACATACACTGGCAGCCTCATTCAGGCATGTCTCACATCTACTGGCAGCATCTTCAGGTATGTCTATCTACTGGCAGCCTCATTCAGGTGTGTCTCACACATACTGGCAGCCTCATTCAGGCATGTCTCACATACACTGGCAGTGTCTTCAGGTGTGTCTCACATCTACTGGCAGCCTCATTCAGGCATGTCTCACACATACTGGCAGCCTCATTCAGGCATGTCTCACATCTACTGGCAGCCTCATTCAGGCATGTCTCACACACACTGGCAGCCTCATTCAGGCATATCTCACACATACTGGCAGCCTCATTCAGGCATGTCTCACACATACTGGCAGCCTCATTCAGGCATGTCTCACACACACTGGCAGCCTCATTCAGGCACGTCTCACACACACTGGCAGCCTCATTCAGGCATGTCTCACATACACTGGCAGCCTCATTCAGGCATGTCTCATGCCCGATGCTCCCCACTACTAGCACATAAGGAGCAAGGTTACAGACTTCCATGAGACAACCGAGTTAACATCTGTACAATCCTGGGCAGAGAAAAAGGTCATGGTCAAGTTCATTGGTAATGAAAATTCCCATGCTGTAACACTGTGTTATGCATGTAGCTAAATAACAAGCCCTCACAGCACAAAGGATCAGTTGCTATACGAATACTATAATATAATATATATCCCTTGTAACAATTATGGGGGTTCTCGTCTACAAAACTCACCTCTGTAATGAATGTAACTTTCTGGGATCCGATCTGCTTAGGGCACCTGGTAGCAGAGAGGTAGAACTCTCAGAGCAGGAAGTGTACTTCCTTGTATTTCTACACCAATAGTGGACACGCATAATCAATATATTTATTTCCCCCACTCCCCTAATTTTTTTTACCTCATCATATTACAGCTCATGTAGTACATCAGAAAGTCGTGTCATGTGTTGTGCTTCGATCTTCGCTTGCTCTATGATAGCAGGAATTTGGGTCTAATGCTTGCTCTCAATTTCTCGTCACTCATAATTAGCTGCATTTCAATCAGACAAAAAGTACCATGAGCATAAGTCAGCAGAAGGGCAAGCACCAAGAAATTACTAAGTACACACAGACATTCACCAAAATTAAATGATGTTCTGATGTTGTGGTTAGAAATTGTGACCTTGCAATGTGACTTACTGTCTCAGCTTCTTGCCAAGGATGGAAACCTGTAAAATAAATGGTCAAGAACTAGACTCTGTTCCGTCATTTGTGCCGAACTCATGGCAAAGAACCTGTTTAATATAACCTGTTTTATTTTCTTGAACTACACCTGTAAAAATGAATTCCATTTATTATGCACTTGGGGAATTTTTTAGCTCATAGATTACACTATCCTCCCAAGGAAATAGAACTGGGTGACTCATGGACTTTCTTATTCCAGGCGATTTCCTGATCTTTGTCACCTCCAAAAAATGTGCACGTTATAAATAAATGCATGTATGACAGATTACCACAAATTGATAACAGGTTCCACAGACCCAGTGTTGTACAGACAGATGCACCATACACTGTTCAGAAAGATGCACCACACAAACCCAGTGTTTGTTCAGACAGATGCACAACATCCTGTAAAACACTGCATGCATAATCACTAGGTGAGACTCATAAAACCTAGTAACTTACTTAAGGATTTCCATTGTTTGGTTTGAAGAAAGGTTACTTTTGTATAACTGAATGGGCCACACATACGAAGTCATCTCTATCTGAGTAATGCTTGAATCGCAGCATACATCAAGCCACCTCAGACATGCTTTTGCTTGGCGAAAACTTCACAGAAGCAAGGTCACCTTCTAGTTGACGTAGATAATGCTTTGGCAGGCAAGGGATCTGGTAGTGGAATGGTATCATCCTCTGACTTTATAACTTTTGATTTCATCTACAGAGTACAAGAGAGGTAATCATTATGCACATCTAGACACTTCCAGCTTGTTACAACTCAGTATCGAGAAAAGGTAGAAAGATTCATATGGCTGGTGTAGATATAAACATTGTGAAATAATATCAAGTGATGGAGTATTGCTTACAGTTGAGCACATCCTCACCTCTACCTAGTATTGGAGGCAGCTGCATCGGTATAAACAAAAATTGGAGGAAGGTCATAATGATACTGCCACCATTGCCAATTTATTCTAGGTCCACACTCTTCGAAAATCCTGTTGAAACTAACACTGGTGGATCCAGATTCTATCCTCAACATGATTTTATCATTAAGTCACATCTTCACCATTTCCTGATTTTTTTCCATTCTAAGTAGGTCACCAAAACTTACTTAGGGCACATCAATGGCATGCAGCTGGCTCAGGTGCATGGGTCAGGAAAATGTGGTCACATGAATTGGCATTAACGTCATGTGAGGATTACACAGTTTTTAACACTACTTACAGCAGCACACTATATAGGCATTTAGCGTGCTGTACATGCTCCAGTTTTTACAGTGTACCGTATTTGCCGGAGTATAAGTCGCACCGGAATATAAGTCGCACCCCCCAAAGTTGGCCATCATTTTGAAAATCTATAATAGTTGGAGTATAGGTCGCATGCGCAATGACAATAGGTAAAGTTTCGAATACCACTCCTTCCTTCCTTTAGCGCATCTCGGCAGCGTTGTCAAAACACTCTTCTTCTTTCTCCAGTCCCTGACCGATTTTTCACTGACTCTATACTCTCTTTCCGCTGCTCTGTTTCGGAACTTCTCTGCATACCCAACTACTTTGAGCTTAAAGCCAGCAGTGTACTTCCCAGACATTTTATCGACACTCGTGCCACTAGAGACCCCGCCCAGTTGTTTAAGGAGCGGCATGTTCGGATTATAAGTCGCACCCCTCAATTGGAGAAGAAGATTTGGAGCTACTACTGCGACTTATACTCCGGCAAATACGGTACATCCCAGAAGTGGGACTTTGAATATTCAAAATTAAAATTCTATAAAATTCCAATTGGTTGCTGCTACAGGTGACAAAGCTAAGTGTGAAGATCTATTATCAGCATAGCATACACCGGTAATCAGCTATATGCTATACAGGCTTTTCTCTGTGCATTTTTTTCCATTCTTCCTGATGAAGACCGAAGCATTCAGTCGAAACATTAGCCAAACACTAAATATTGATTGAAAGTAAACGTTAAATTAAGATTAATCAGCCGAAACACTCCCACCCCCTCTCCTAATCTTTTTTCTTGGATTGTATTAGTTTCTTGCTGCTAGTTCAACCTCAACCCCAGTGTGTCAAGTGTCTTGACCAAGTATTTTCCAATATGGTCTTGAATTTTGTTTATAAAAGATTTAGCCGGGCAGCCTGAGATTCAACAGTAAGCCCTACACCAGGATCAGTTTGGGAATATTAGGTGGATATATCCTTGTAATGGTCAATGAAAATTCCCACCTTCTTACATAAGCTGATTTCAATATATTTAATAATTATAATAATTTAACCATCTGAGGAAGAAAGTTTGGATGGTCTGGTATATAGTAAATGTGCAAGCTATAGCTTTCACTAAGTTTAAGTTATGAATAGTTAGCTACTAGCTATACCTACTTGAAGCCTTATTGAAATACTTATCTAGGAATGTGGTTATCTATATACAAAGTGAATCTATCTCTACTTGGTAGTGTCTGGTGCTGGATGCATGTAGTAGGACAGAACACCTAATACACAAGATGTAGATTTGCCACACACTAGCTACTTGTATGTTTTTTGTCTTGTTTTCAATGTAATTGCTAAATCTCAATAGAGCCCATTATTTCCATGCTGAAAGCTCTAGCTACTTAGAGCAGCTGCTACTGTCACATCAAGATGAGGGTTTTAATTAATCAGCATTATTGGATCATGTTATCTATATGATTGCCATCACCAGAAACAGCATTTCCTGAATTGCACAGACTATTGAGCTGCTCTCATTTTTTCACATTCTATCTTTTGTATTTACAAGATGGCTGGAAGTAGAAAAAAAGTGTAGCTACATATATACACTTAGACAAAAAACTTGTTTTTTATGTCTGTAATATGTTATTGATATCCATCCATGAATATTGCAATGACAATTTTTTTATTGTTATTTAACTCGTGTGTGAATTTAGTGCCACCACCTAGCATGATCCCTAGTATTTTCAAGCGTATCATCACAACACTTGCTTCTTTTCTGGCAGTCCTCCTCCTTGGCTTAGTTATAAACTACTTCCTAATTTCCACTTCAAGAGAGACTCCAGACTTCACACCAGTACATACTGACAATCGCTTCACTACTTCAGCAAAGCCTCAAACCATGTCCTTGGACTCTACACCACTCATTCATGAAATGTATAACTTTCGATGTAAATTGGGATCTTTTCAAATCATACAACGTGTTACTACCGACTGTTATGCCCTTGGAATTGTACTGGAAATCCCTCTAGAAATTGTAAACATTGAATGGAATGGACATGGCAACAACCTTGAACTCAAATGTAGCAAGATCATTGAAAGGTGGCTGAATGGAATGGGGAACAAGCCGATTATATGGAGGACATTTATCAAAGCACTTAAAGATAGAAAACTCTATGTATTAGCGGAGGACCTAGAAAAAGGTTTATCTAACTACTAAGACAACGATCATCACTTCCAATGCAATCATGAATTCCTGTTCCCCACTTCTTGTGTGCCATATATGTGTGCTCTCTCAATAATATGAAATGTTATAGCTATATGCTAAATCCGCTTTCTCATGAGCATAAGTAGCTAATATATACATACTTGAACATAGAGAATCATAATTACCAATATTCTGTAGCAATATACAATTGCACTTTGGGATGAGAGGGCTGTTACTATGATGGTAGTGAAATATCATGTACTAATATTAGATGAAATATAAGCCAACATTATTTTTCTGGAGCTTGAGACAACCTCCTTGCACAGAGCAACCAGGGATTGATGTTTGCATGAGGATAGTTAGACAACCAGTGAGTGTCACACATACGCCCATGACCTCAGGATTAGTTAGCAAATTGTATAGCTAGAGTCTTTATGCCCGATCTTGTAAAGAGAAATATATTGTGACTTGATTTGTGAAGAGTCAGCATATGCAACATCAATACCTGAAAGGGGAACTGTGACAGCTTACAACTAGACTGGGAGGACTAAATATTTTTTTAGTTGTTGTGATGTTGCTAAATTCCATCGAAGATGTCCTGAGCTTTTTTGCTGTGATATTAACCCTCTCTCACTGTCAGTATTGTGGAGAATTATTTAAAATTTAACACAGCCACATAAAAAAATTAATATCAAATCAGGTATTTAGCTGAACCATTTAACATTTGGTCATATAGCATGATTATTTTAGAAGTTGTGGTCAAAAGGTGTGACCACACACTGACCATATACTATGAATATAATTATGCAAACAATGGTCACGATTAGGAGTCCCATAACTTCTCCATAGTTCATGTTATGGACTCGATATATGGCTCATAAGATAGCTCTTTCCACATGCTTTCTTTTGCTTAATAACCTAGGAATATACAAAACTATATAAAAGTTATGCCAACCCATAATAAGGTCCTCATAAATCGACCACAAAAATGTCCTTATTTATCAACTAGAACTTTGTCAATACGACATTCAGTAAACATTTGATATAATTGTTTGACATAATATAATCAAAGGAAATTTTGGGTGGAATATGAGGTGAAATCAGGTGAAATCAGTGTCTGTGGCAAAAGTCAACCATGTTGCGAGAATGGATGCCTTCACATGCTTCATCACTTGATTCATCATCAGAGATGTCCCAAGCTGCCCAAGTCACTTGGGAAATAATTTCAGCTATTGACAGTCTGCTGATATCGTCCGACTGAAAATCGTTCGTTTTTAAATATAATTTCTTCAACTTTCCTCCGCCCAACCGCCGTAAAAATTGTCGTATAAATAGAGTTTGAATTCAGCTACCTTTTGCTATAAAAATTATTGCCTATTGACAAATGCATATATATTTTTTAATTTTTACAAAGCCGTGGCGCCGGTCCCTGTGACAGTGAGAGGGTTAATGCTGTAATAGAGGAAAACATGAATATCAGAAAAAATCTTTCTATCAGATTAACACACATAGCTATATACACACACAAGAAATGTATATACACCAAGGGATAACATGACACTCTAGCACAGGGATGCCCAATAGGTCGATCGCGATCTACCAGTAGATCGCGCATGTAGTACGTGTAGATCGCGCGCCATTCAATTTATTTTATTATTATTATTATTATTTTTTTAAATATAATCTATCCTATCATCAATCCTCCCTTTGGCAGTTCTTGATTGACGTACAGGGCGGCTAGTCTTGTGTTACTTCACTTATAACACACGGGTCCACCACGTATAAAATGCACAAGCTACTGCAAAACTACAACGAGCTAGTGACCTAGTTAGCCTGCCAATTGATATTTAGCTACTAAAGAAGGTATATTAAAAAAATTAGTGGGGGAGCCGGACCAGGTAAGAAACCAAAAACTTACCACTTCCATGCGGAATGGAAGGACTTTTTTTCACCATGTCATATTCGGCTGACTCTATTCAGTGCAAGTCATCAGAGTAAGGTAGTGACCATAAATGTATTCAATTGTTTTGTGCCGTAAGGATTCATGCAGTGATTCAAGGTATGCCAACATATATTATATATATAAGTATACTCAGTACATAATATATTAGCATTTTTTACTACAGGTAGATCATTTTGACCTGGTCATTTTAAAAGTAGCTCGCAAGCCGAAAAAGTGTGGGCACCCCTGCTCTAGCACATGCAAGCATGGTGTTTCACAAGGGTAGTGATGTACTCAAGTGGTTTCTCCTGGGTGAAGGGTGATAGCTGGGTTGGGGACATCAGGAGAATTCAAATACCAAACTATTTAGCCAAACACTTTGTTTGTTGAAAGAAAAAACTTCGAAATTATATTCCTAGTTTGACGGTGATTTAAATGGAAATTGGACAAATGAGATGCATTTGCATTGTTAATATTGGGGTGGGGACTCGGACTCAAAACCAGATAATTTTTAAGGTTTGGCTAGAGGCTTGGGCCTGAAGCCAGAGGGGTACTTCTCTCAGCAGAGACATGGTCTGGGATTTGGTCGGGAACCAATCGTTGTTAGGGTTGGGCTGGGAGCGAGCGTTACTCGGCTCAGCAGAGCCATGGTCTGGGATTTGGTCCAGATACCAATCTTCTAGTGTGGGCATGTGTATTGATGCCAGCTCGAAGGCAGGCTGCTGGAGGAAGCTATCAGTAGCATTTGGTATATTAATGGTAGGGATTGAGTACACTTCTGGGAGGTAGAAACTATCTACGGTGTAGTTATTGGTATTGTTATGTACCTGTGGCAACTCATAGTTTGGAGGGGTGCTCAAGGCCATGCGGAAGATGATCCTCTTCTTCCTTCCGGTGAGCAAAAGTGATGGTGTGAATATGGAGCAATGGGAGTGGCCACTCGTGTGAGAGAGGCCTTCCTTGTCACCGGTCCAGAGTTGGAAACCCCGTCCGTCGTCCAATAGAGCTATGTTTTGTGTGGGGGTGGACTGCTATCACAGTCAGAGGGGTACCACCCCACTTGTATGGGAGGGAACCAGGCATGTCTGTTGTGCATATAGCTGAGGGTGTGTGGATCAAGTGTAGTCATGGAGTAACCCTCACTAATTGTCCATCAGGCTTTCATGTGCATGTGTGTAGAGCACATAATGATATCCTGCTTGGGTGTGGTTTCATAGACCGGAAATCTTTTGGGGCTCCATCAGAAGTTGAACTTGATTCCTTATGCTTTCTGGGTAGTGGTCTCAACCGCTAGGCCATGGCACCCAATAGATTTGATCACTACCCAATGTGACTCATACCAGGAGCTCCTCAAAGGAGGAAGTCTGTCACTATCGCAAAGTAAAAT
Source organism: Cladorhizidae sp. MBARI D1340-BT2 (assembly GCA_028752905.1). NCBI lineage: Eukaryota > Metazoa > Porifera > Demospongiae > Poecilosclerida > Cladorhizidae > Cladorhizidae sp. MBARI D1340-BT2. The sequence continues at coordinate 14,459,046 of JAQNBH010000004.1, read as the reverse complement.
CTTTAGAAGATATACATCTCATGCTAGCTCCTCAAAGGGAAAAATCCATCCCTCGTAATGCACTGTCCCAAGAGACCTCCATCTCTTGGATAGAGAGGTCTTCCCTCATCAATTGTGGGCCTGGTGCTTGTTAACCGAAGAGAACCAACTTTCCAAGAAGGATCTACAGTTCTTTGATGGAAACTGTCAGCATTCTTCTATAGCAAGCAAATCTTACTTCTACAACCAGATGAGTTCCCTGCAACCCTAATTTAAGAGGCCTGAAGAGATACTTGAGAGAAGGTTTGAGATGTATGGCCAACTGCATCTTCATGCTATAGTTAGATATCACACGATATTGGAAACTGTGTGGGACACTTACCTTCCGTAAGGTAGGATGGCAATCCCGAACCTTTCTAAACAGATGATGTGGTACTGGTTCAAATCTAAGTAGGAAGAGTGAGACTGAGGATGTGTATGCTGGCTGTGCTCAAAGCCTTGGTCTTTCTGGTACTATGATATATATGCTGGCATGACTCAGAGGCTTGGTATGCTGGTGGCATGGCTCAGAGGCTTAATCTCTATGTTACGGATATGTATGCTGGTAGCATGGCTCAGAGGCTTGATCTATACGGTACTAGGATATGTATGCTGGTAGGATGGCTCAGAGGCTTGATCTCTACGTTACTAGGATATGTATGCTGGTAGCATGGCTCAGAGGCTTGATCTCTACGGTACTAGCTGGTGGCATGGCTCAGAGGCTTGATCTTTATGGTACTACGATATGTATGCTGGTGGCATGGCTCAGAGGCTTGGTCTCTATGGGACTAGGATATATATGCTGGTGGCATGGCTCAGAGGATTGATATCTATGGTAGTAGGATATGTATGCTGGTGGCATGGCTCAGAGGTTTGATCTCTATGGTACTTGGATATGTATGCTGGCATGGCTCAGAACCTTGATTGTGTAAGACATGCCTATATATATTATATAGGTGTTAAAAAATTAAACATCTCGATTTCTCCCCCTCCCCCTTTTTTAAACATGATGTCCATTTAACTGGAATCTGGCGGAATTGTTTGCTCTCACAATTATCACCAGGCAGTCCACATTGTAGGTAGCATTTGAGCTAGCAGGTAACTGAAACACCAAGCTAAGAGTAAAAATAATGGTTGCACCATTTTTCAATGCTTCCTTATGCTTTAAATTGTCAAAATGGTAAATGGGGAAGATGCTAATGGACTGCCTGTGTCAGGGTCGCTGTACATTGTCAAGCATATAACTTGCTCATTCCTGAATGATCAATATCAGCGATGATGAGATTGGAGAAATTCATACTGGTCTGCATCAGCAGTGCCTATGTTGGGGCAGACAGTGGCATTTGAACTTGATGTCTACTGATCTATGCCTTAGCATTAGTTTCCATAGACTAGTGATGATTTTCTGTAACATGGTAGGACTTTGGAAAGGTTTAAAAGCAAGAATTGAGCAGATGATTGGTGAATATCGTTCTGAATGAACCTTGACCACTCTCACAATTTGTTAGTTAGTCAGGATCAGGTCTAATATATTAATTTTGTGATGGTTGGACCTTGATTTGTGCCCTGAACAACACTCTAGATCAAGAGTTCTGTCTCCATGAGCTATCTCGTACTCCATGCACTCACTATACCTAGAGAATACAGAGCTAACCTAACTAACTACAGACTCATATATATGTATCCCAATGCTATGTAGGACCTTACCTACTTAACGACCCCTTACCTTGCGCATGCTTCCTATACATCCTTCACTTGTGCATGCATTGCTTTATGATGATAATGATTCTATATCCAGTTACATCTATGGGCAAATGCACAGTGTGTTATCCTCGATGCATGCACAAGTGAATTTGAATAGTCCTTTGAGTAGTCTCTATTAGCCACCTCTACTATTTGGCAGCAAGTCGAAATTGAGCAAAAGAGTGAATTCTATTTGCAGCCCACCCACCCATCATGGCTATTAAATGCCCATTCCACGGCTGCGAATGGGTGATACCAGAGGGCACAAGCCCCATCCTAGCACCAGTGCTCACGACCCACGCATTAAACCACCGTGCCACCCCCAGAGCAAAACCAGTCGCGGTCAGACGCCCTGAACTAACATCTGGAGGGACCACTGAGGCATGGACTTATTTCCTTCAAAGGTGGAGATCATATGTCACATCAGTTCACATTGAGGGCCAGGACCTGGCAATACAACTCCTGGAATGCTGTGACGCGAAGCTTCGGCGTGACGTCACACGAAACGCGATCGGTCCCTTACCCATCGAAGGGATGACTGAGGAAGACCTATTGGCAGCGATCAAATCCCTAGCCGTGACAGCCGAGAACACTAAGGGGGCCCGCGTCACCCTATCGAGGATGACCCAAGATCGCTCAGAACCCATCAGGGCATTCGCGGCACGCCTCCGGGGACAAGCCGAGGTCTGCCGCTTCCTCAAGAAGTGCCCTGATTGCGACGGAGTAGTGAATCAAGGTGAGGAGCGGGTGGCTGACCAGCTATGCATAGGCCTAGCAGATGCTGAGATCCAGGAGGATCTCCTCAAGCACCCGGACCAGGACATGTGTGTAGAGGACACCATCCGCTTCATCGAAGTGAGGGCCACGGGTAAGAAGTCTGCCATGACCATGACCACCCCCTACACAGCCTTCCCCAACCACATCCAGGGGACGTGGCATCAATCCTACCCGTCCACAGCAGCAAACCAAACCACATCCCACACTGCCCAAAGGCCCATGCACCTACTGCGGCCAACGAGGCCACGGGGAGCAAGAGCGGACTGCCTACCGTCGCATCCATTGCCCGGCCTTTGGCACCACCTGCACCTCATGTGGCCGTCAACACCACACAGCCTCGGTATGCTGGCAGCGAATTGAACACGAGTTAGCCCTCACAGAAACAGCTCTAGGAATGTCCGAGGGCACCCTGCAACACCAAACATGGCAGAGGGACACCAGCTCCTGGGTGCAACAACGCTCCCCATCACAACCCGTGATCCAAATCCTGGTGTCATCCCATGTGGAGGACTTCAGAGCCCACGGCCACACACTGCCCAGAGAGTCCAGACACATCTCTACCACAGCACTCGCGGACACCGGCTGCCAAAGCTGCTTGGCAGGCCCGGACCTTATGAAGAACCTCCATATCCTGCCAACCGACCTCATTCCAGTCAATCTAACGATGAAGTCAGCCAGTGGTAACAACCTCCCATCCTCGGGGCAGCCCTACTGCGCATCCAGATTCCATCCGGCGCGGAGACGCGCCAGATGGTCTACTTCAGCTCGGAGGCATCCCAGATCTACCTCAGCATGGCCACACTGGCCGACTTGGACCTGATCCCAAGGAACTTCCCGTCAGGATCACCCTCCAACCGATCTACCAGGCACTGCAACAACGCGGCCCAGATCACCCAGGAGACTCAACCGTCCAACATCCCCTTGCCCACCCAGAGGCGACCGGGAGACCAACCGCCCCGAACCAGCGACCACTACCCCACGAGCGACCAGACTCGGCGACCATGCTCATGCCCACCTAGAGCACCGCCCCCACCACGCCCCACGGAACTTCCATACCCTGCCACACCAGACAACAGAGTACGACTGGAGCAACATCTCCTCCAGCTCTACGCCTCCAGCTCCTTCAATATTTGTGAGCACCAGCCTCTCCCCATGATGGCCGGACCACCACTCTCTTTGAGTATAGACCCTACAGCCGTCCCCAAACCCTGCCACACACCCATCACCGTCCCCATCCACTGGCAGGACTAGGTGAAGGCAGGACTGGACCGCGATGTTCGACTCGGAGTACTCGAGAAGGTCCCCCTGGGGACCCCGGACAATTGGTGTCACCGCATGGTGATATGCACCAAGAAGAACGGGTCCCTGAGGGGGACCATCAACTTTCAGGAGTTGAACCGTCACGCCACAAGAGAGACACACCACTGCGCCTCCCCTTTCCACCAGGCACGAGCCGTTCCAGGCAACACCAAGAAAACTATCTTTGACGCCTGGAACGGCTACCATTCAGTTGCCCTCTCGCCAGAAGATCGACACTACACCACCTTTATTACCCCCTGGGGCAGATATCGATACTGCTCCGCCCCACAAGGCTACATCGCCTCAGGGGACGCATATACTGCGAGGTATGACGCCATCATCTCACACATCGGTCGAAAGACCAAATGTATTGATGACGCCCTGCTATGGAGCGACTCAATCGAAGAGGCCTTCCATCAAGCCACTGAATGGCTGGACATCTGCGCCCTCAACGGGATCACACTGAACCCGCGCAAGTTCCACTTTGCACAGGACGAGGTGGAATTTGCCGGGTTCACTATTACCCCATCAGAAGTCAGGCCATCAAAGAAGTACCTCGAGGCTATCACGGGATTCCCGACCCCCAAGAACATCACAGACGTACGCGCATGGTTTGGCTTAGTCAACCAGGTCGCGTACGCCTTCTCCATGGCACCTACCATGCAGCCATTCCGGGACCTTCTGAAGCCAACAAACAAATTCCTTTGGAATGACCAGATACAACGTGCTTTCGACCTATCCAAGTCCACCATCTGCCAGCAGATTGCTGAAGGCGTCACCATCTACGACAAGAGCCGACCCACCTGCCTGGCGACGGACTGGAGTAAGGACGGGATCGGGTACTGGCTGTTTCAAAAACATTGCCAGTGCCCATCCCGCGAAATCCTCTGTTGCCAAGAGGGATGGAAAGTAGTACTGGTCGGCTCGAGATTCACCCACTCCGCCGAGTCCAGATATGCCCCCATAGAAGGAGAGGCCCTCGCCGTCGCTGACGCCCTAGAAAAAGCACGCCACTTTGTCCTCGGGTGCAGTGACCTCCAGATTGCAGTGGACCACAAGCCACTGCTCAAAATCTTCGGAGATCGCTCACTCGAGGACATCCATAACACCCGCCTCCGGAACCTGAAAGAGAAGACACTACCGTACAAATTCCGGATGGTCTACATCCCGGGGATCCGAAACCATACCAGTGATGCTCTGTCCCGCCACCCTTCAGGCAACCGCTCACCGGCCAAGCTGCACCTCCAGGATGACCACCACTCCGAGACATCCCTGGTGGACCCATCAGCCATCCCAACATGCCACATCTCATCCTTACCAGTGAACGCCGATGGACTGGCCACCGCCATGTGCGCCGCCATCCACGACATCCCTATTACCTGGGAAACCCTCCAGATTGCCACAGCATCCGACCCAGCACTCCAACAGCTGACGGATGTCATTGAAGATGGACCACCCGAAGCGAGACACCACCTACCCGCACTGATCCGGGACTACTTCCCCATCATAGACAACCTCTCCACAGTAGACGGCGTTGTATGCAATGGGGAATGGATTGTAATTCCCCTGGCCCTCCGTCAAAGATGCCTCAACGCTCTCCACGCTGCCCACCAAGGCACAAGCAGCATGACCGCCAGAGCTCAGACCTCCCTATATTGGCCCGGCATGTCCAAGGACATCACAGCAACACGGCAACAATGCGCCACATGCAATGGGAATGCCCCTTCCCAACCAGCCATGCCATCAACGACACCAGCCGACCCGGATTACCCATTCCAGCACTTGTGCGCGGACTACTTCCATCACGAAGGGTTCGCGTATCTCGTGCTGGTGGACCGATACTCCAACTGGCCGGTCGTCACAAGAGCCACCAATGGAGCAGACGGCCTATGTCAAGTACTACGCGACACATTCTCCACTTATGGCATTCCAGAGACACTCACATCAGACGGCGGCCCGGAATTTGCATCCCACACCACCAGGGACTTCCTTGCAGCCTGGAGCGTCCTGCATCGCATATCTTCAGCATACAACCCGCACGCTAACTGCCGGGCAGAAACAGCCGTGAAGACTACCAAAAGACTGATCGCCGGTAACACAGACCCAGGCGGCTCACTATCCGACAGTTTCCACATCGCATTGCTCCAATATCGGAACGGGCCAAGTGCCGACACCAACATGTCCCCGGCACAATGCCTGTTCGGGCGGGCCACCAGAGACCTCCTCCCTGGACTCCCTGCATCATACCTCCCACATCAGGACTGGACGACACGGCTCGACCTACGACAACGTGCGCTGTCCAGACGCCAGGTCACCAGCCGTGCCAGATGGGATGAACACTCCCAAGGCCTGTCCCCACTCCGTTGCGGTGACACAGTCATGATTCAAAATCAGACTGGACGTCACCCAACGAAGTGGGACAAGTCTGGCACGGTCGTGGAAGTACTGCAGTATCACCAATATGCAGTACGGACCGACGGCTCTGGGAGGCTCACAACTCGAAACCGACGATACCTTTGGAAATTCGACCCCTTAACCACCTCAGCCAACCCGCACACTATCATACCCCAACCATCACCTGTGCCGGCCAAGGCAACACCTACACCCGACCGCCCAGCTATCCCCCCTCAGCCCTCATCCGCCCCGGTGGCAAGGACTACGCAACCGCCTCCAAACAGCGCGACCACTCCAACCCCTGCCAACCCAAACCTTCAGGCTCAACCGGCAGTACATCCTCACACGCCACCGGCCACCATAAGCCAACCAACCCAGAACCCACCGGCGACGCCCCCCCTGCCAACATCGGATAACCCAACAGGACCAAGCTATGCTTCAGTGGCCAAAACACCTGTAAGACCTGCCCCCATGCTGCAGCGCCACCTGACCCCCCTGCCCACACCTCCTCGGAAAGCCACGCCCACACCGAAGTCACCCAGAAGAAGCAAGAGAGGCCCAAAGCCCGTAGACCGTCTGGGTTACTAATCACTCCTCAGCAGAACCCGAGCCTCTGCTTGGGGGGAGATAGAGAATACAGAGCTAACCTAACTAACTACAGACTCATATATATGTATCCCAATGCTATGTATGGACCTTACCTACTTAACGACCCCTTACCTTGATCATGCTTCCTATACATCCTTCACTTGTGCATGCATTGCTTTATGATGATAATGATTCTATATCCAGTTACATCTATGGGCAAATGCACAGTGTGTTATCCTCGAACACCAAGTGCTAGAGGTGACCACATTTGCATCACATGAATGCTCAAAATTTAATTCCTACCAAATATTTCCGGCTTTATGGTAATACCAATACTAATTCCTGGTGCCCCCAGACCATTGCTATGGGGCAGTAACAATACTATTGCTTGCTTCTTTCCCTCCCAACTCTCCAAACGGCATGAACTACACACACCACACACACACACACGTCATTTCATCCTCCTAGCCAGCCGACTAAATCTGTGTAACTAGTTTGGCCCAATTATCAAGTACATTTACATATCCTGGCACTGTCATACAGTTTTCTCCGACATCCCCTGGGATATCCTGGATGTTCCTGGAGAGGGCAATTGATTTACAGCATGGATACCAAAATCAGCACTTGGGCTTGTCTTAGGCTCTTCTATGCAATGGTAAGAGGTAGTGGCAGTTGGCCAGTCCTGCCACTTTTCCCAGCATTTTATGGGTGTGGTAATTGGGAGGTGCATGCACATTCTCTTGCTATTCAAGCCAGCTAGCTGAGCTAGGAGTCAAGGTGGAAGGCTCTTTGTGTGGGGCACTTAATGTACGCAGATGATGTTCTTTTGGCAGACTCAGGGGTGGAACTGCAAACTATGTTATATGTGGTACAAACTTATGTGTTAAGGTGGAAGATGAAGTTTAATAGTAGAAGAGTAACGTCATTGTATTAGGGAAGAAGGAAGCAGAAGTGAATTGGAGGATTGGTGAGGAGATATTGGAAGAGGTCAAATACTTGGGATGGTTTGATAGGTAGCTAATGGGTAATGTTCAGTTACAGAAGATGGCAAAGAAGGCTGAAAAATGGGTTGTGAAGGTGACATGGATGAGTAGAGTGAATGGGCAGGTGGAAGTAGACAAAGGAAGAATGATGTGGGATCTAGTATGGTGTATGTAGCATAGTGGACAGGAGGACATAATGCTTGCAAGAATTTGGAGTCAGCACAGTGGCTGGATGAATATAGAAGAGTGGTTAAGGATAGAAAGGTGGCATTGGTGTGGGGGGAGTAAGTAATACAGTGAAGGAGGAGATGGGTGAGTGTGTTATGTATTGGGTAGGGTAGTGGTGGCAGAGGAGAAAGGAATTGTTGTATGGCAAGCTGAAGAATGTTCTTTGGTCCCCTTTCCTCCCCCCTTTTTGAGCAGGACACACATAACTATTAGTGTTATGGATATTGTGATTAAACTGTTGATTTTTAATATAGATCGTTATTAGTTATTAGTGTTAGTTACTGTTACATAATCTCACTCTGTGCTGGAGTATATGTGGTGTCCTTAACTCTTTTGCCGGTGTAAGCGCCATATGGCGTAATTTCCTTAGAAAAATCATAAAAAATCAATCATTGGGATGTTTTGCAAAACAAAAATATCAATAGCGCTATTCTAACTACAGCTACATTCAAAATGAGTCCCGTTAGTATAGCGAGATGACAAATGAACTCTAACCTTTCAAGCGCCGTGTCCTCGTTAGCGCATGCGCATAACATTTGCACGTTGACCTTTTCAGAAACCGCTCAACTGGCGTGAGTGTAGCATGGCTTCCAGAACAGCTGAAGACCCAGGGCTTCCCTTAGTAGCTGGTGCAGAATCTTTAGATCTTGAAGCAGGAAGTGACCCAGATAATGGTAACAGGAATTACAAGAATATGTGTCCGATGATGATTATGATTATTTAGATCTTCAGGGCAGGAAGTGCCCCAGACATTGGTAACAAATTTATTATAACTGAACAAGGCCATAGAGAGGGGTGTTAATTTTAAGGGGTGTTAATCACTAAGTTTGAGCATTATAGCTTAATTTGCATTCATTTGGTTTTCCCAGAAATTGTAGGGGACATCCCCAAGCACCACCCCCTTGTCCTTGTAAACCCATGAAGGCCAAAAACAATTCTTTTTTTTCCAGGATATCTCTTGGTCAAGGCAGAGCCTCTAGAGGCAGGAAGTGTCCCAGACAATGGTAACAAGAATTCCAAGATTGTGCATAATTCTTACTTATATATGCTACATCCGTATATATGATTATCTAGATCTTATGGCACGAAACGCCCCAGACAATGGTAAATACCAAAAACATACGTATAATCCATAATTATTGATTATCTACAATATCTAGATCTCGATACAAGAAGTGACCATGACAACGGTAACAAAATTAAAAATGTTAATCCATGAATATATACTTGTATTATTAAACTAACACATACACACATAAGCATTGCAAGAGAAGTTTTCCTGTATAGCATGTGGAAAATTCTTTTCACGGAGAAATCGACTGTCCTCACACCTGGAACAAGAACATCAGTTTGAAATGAACACCAAGAAACAAGCTAGCCGCTTCTTCTGCCCATTCAAGTGTGACTTGTCTCCATTCCGTACCATGAAACTCTTGTTGGGTCATTGTCAGTCATCACACGACGATTCACTGGGTAAATATAACCGTAGGTATACTATAATTTTGTCAGCTCTAGTTATTATTAGCATCAAACATGGTAAGGATCACTAGCATAGACTCAGCAGCTTGCCTAGTACAACCTGAATTCTTTTTTGTTAAATCCAATGCAATGTGCTTGAACTGAGATGCATTGAAGGATTATTTGGTAGACTAGGCATTGAAGTTATAATTACAAGCTATCCAAATAATGTGCACTCTGAAGTTATTATTAGAAGCTAGAACTACTAAATGGGCCAAGTGTCACAGGCATTTTCCACATGCTGATACAGACACCAACATGTACTTGGAGAGGTACGCACGTACGTATCACTTGGTCATACACTTTGCACTGCACTATGAACATTATTAGAGTATGTACATTACATGCAGCTTTCACAACAAACTGAAAACTACCTACCTAAAAGGGAAAGTAAACAGAAGAGTGGATTTCTTACTTAGCGTGTTATTCCGCATTGAGGAAGATAATTTCTTCAACTATAGAAGAAAATGTCAGCTTCCAATGGTAGCCAGAGATTCAAGTCACCTGCGTGCCATTGCTATTCCTGCAGGGAATGTAGAGGTTTGCAAAGTTATAACATATACTATGCCATTTTGCCGTTTATACTATTTGTATATCACTCAAATACAGGTTATTGATTGTAGCACTTGGCGTATTCCTAGCATGTCAGGTAGAACTCCCGATGGCTACTTAGTTAAGCAGATAAAAGAATCTTGCACTGAATGTAGCAGTACTACTGAAGAATCAGCAACGATGTTCACCCAAAGGGAATGCAAGCTGCTTTGTTACCACATGTACACTTGTGGAAAGTATTGCTATGACTACACAAATGGAAACTTGTGTAAACACATACACAGAGCTCACTCTATGTGGTTGAAATTACAAGAGCCCAATAACCATTGTGCTTTTGAGTGTTCCTATCCCAATGATAGTGGAGCGGACAGTGATTCTGATATTGATGACCCCCTTGAATTTGCTGAGAGTGTGAGGAATCCATCCACAGGTATGCACAACTATGATTCATTGTATGCAGATATACCATAATTTTGATTATTATAGACCCGACATTTCAAACTAATGACTTTTCAGTCATACATGAAAGAATTGGAAAAGGCAGTTACTCTTGAGAACACCCCAGTACATTCTTTTCTCCCTCACATCAATTCTCTGCTACACAACGCTGTACTAACTTGCACAGCTGCAATGTCTTCTGAGACGTCATGTGCAGAGCAGTTCAAAAGTGAAAAAATAGCACCAAACAAAAAGTTGGAACATCAATGGCGATTCCAGATAACAAGCAAGGCACCAGGTAGAAAGAAAAAAGGACTGGTATATACTCAGGTTAGTATCATTTATATCATAATACATATATAGACATTATTTATGAAGCTATGCAAAAATTTGAAGACATGCCAATAGCGAAGAAAGGAGAGATATTCTGGTTGAATTGGAAACAGAGGATAATGTAAGGAAACACACAACACACTTCAGCTAGCTACTTATTATTCCTATACCCAGACAACAATAAACACAGCCACACAAGAGCTATCAACTACTCAAGAGCTATCAACAGATAACCAAAATGAGGTAATTTATTATTAATTCTAGAGTTTTCATAAGACAACCATGCACGATGGTGTTATGATTACAGAACAAGCAAACAGATAAGGCTTCAACCTCAAATTCAAAAAATCACATAGTTGTGCCAGGAGTGAAGAGGAAAAGAGGAAAAGTGGATCATCAACAACAGATAAACACAATGAGGTAATCTGTAATACTTGTAAAAAAAGTACCATATATGTAATTATAAAGATACCACCACTGATTCAAAGCATTGGTGTATGCATACTGTACCATTACAGTATTCACAAAGAACAACCGCTTCAACATCAAGTTCAAACACGGCTAAATCTGGTAAGATTGTATTTAGAAAGTGTCTACACATATAGTAATTATATGTGATTGTTCCAGGAGTGAAGAGGAAAAGATGTGGATCTTGTGAGAGGTGCAAACGATTGGATTGTGGAGTTTGTGTATTCTGCAAAGACAAGCCCAAGTTTGGAGGGCCAGGGAAGCGAAAGAAGTGTTGTGAGCTGAAAATATGCCAGCTCTTAACTAGCAAGGATACTAAAACATCAGTAATTCCTACCAAACCAATAATGTCAAGCCAGTCTACTTCCAGCAACAATTCCATCGATAATTTTCTCCAAATCAGTGGACGAAAACTTCATCCTATACTGGGAGATGGGAACTGCTTATTTCGCACAATATCATATGCTTTTCTAAACACTGAAGATCATCACTTTCCCATTAGAAGCCACATTGTCAGGCTTATAAACCTTAATTCTGGAGTATTCTCCCAGTATTTGATGCCAGTTAATCGACCAACCATCGAGGAACAAATCCAACACATGAACCACCCATATGTTTGGGGGACTCACCTTGAAATCAAAGCAGCTGCTACGCTTTTCCAGCTACCCATCTACTTTTGTATCTGGTCAGAACAAAGTAGTTCCTTCACTTGGAGTGTCTTTCATCCTATCACACCAAACAACTTGACATTTCCTGTGATTGTAGATGAAGATCTGAAACAAAAGAAAGATATCAGTCACATTGAAATGTACCATCATCGAAGTCACTATGAAGCAATTATATCAATGGAGAGTGACCAAGTTTGTGAAGTACCACCTCAACTTACTGGTAAAGATGATCCCAAAAGAATTGATTTATAACTAAATGACCTGCAAACATATGAATTAAAATTGCTGTATTTAATAATAACAATGTCTCAGCATCCGCTTGTGTGGGCCTGCCAAATCCGTGTTTCGAGTGTTGTGAGTGAGAAGGTAAAGGGTCTGGCTACGCAAACTACTAAATGCCTTGGGTACGAACATCTGATTCTGATTTTTTAGAGAAATTAAACTGAACAAATCCATGTATTGAACAAACACATTTTCTTGTCTCAATGAATAACTCACATACAGCTATTACACATACAGCTATTATAGAGAAGAATTTGGCCAGCAGATTCCTTGGGGTAAGAGTAAAGCTGAAGCATCTAGTCATACAATATATCCTGGCTAGGGAGGAGCAAAGTATCTAGCTAGTCACTATAATGGTTAAAAGGGAGGTGTATCTAGTCACACTGTGGTTAAATTACCTGCTAGCAGCAAGACACTTGCATCAATGGGACAAAGGATTATGTTCATCCATAGATCTTATACCTCCAAGATCTATGGTTCATCCGTCATTCGAAGTTCAAAGAAGCATCTAGTCATACAATATATCCTGGCTAGGGAGGAGCAAAGTATCTAGCTAGTCACACTATAATGGTTAAAAGGGAGGTGTATCTAGTCACACTGTGGTTAAAAGCAGCAAGACACTTGCATCAATGGGACAAAGGATTATGTTCAATCATAGATCTTATACCTCCAAGATCTATGGTTCATCCGTCATTCGAAGTTCAAAGAAGCATCTAGTCATACAATAATATATCCTGGCTAGGGAGGAGCAAAGTATCTAGCTAGTCACACTATAATGGTTAAAATGGAGGTGTATCTAGTCACACTGTGGTTAAATTACCTTGCTAGCAGCAAGACACTTGCATCAATGGGACAAAGGATTATGTTCATCCATAGATCTTATACCTCCAAGATCTATGGTTCATCCGTCCATTCGAAGTTCAAAAGTTTCTGAAAAGGTCAAAGTGCACATCTTGTGCGCATGCGCTAACGAGGACAACGGCGCTTGTAAAGGTCAGAGTTCATTTGTCATCTCGCTACATAACAAAATTCATTCAAAACTATACTGCAATAGCGCCATGGTAACTAGGGAAATCCCGCCGTAAAGTTCAAGGGGTCAATTCTGCCCTAGAATTCAAAATGGTCGAAAGGCTATCTTTTGATGAGGTGCTCACAGCGGTCCTGGACGACAACTTCGACGACTTCGGGTTGTCTGACGATGAATCTGAGGAAGGGGAGAGTGAAGCTCTCTAAGCCTACTGTGGACAGCCCATTTGGATCGTGACCAAGTAGAGCTACTCGGCAGAGACTTTTCCAATCGAAACCATGGCAGTATGGACGAAGCTATGGCTGTTGGAGGTGAAGGCATTGTGGTAAGTCAATGTACTTTGCTAGCTATATATAAAGCCTGATAGTCTGAGGAGCTGGCTAAATCATGGTGTTAGCTACACCAGTGTAATAGCCTACTTTCCTTTATAGTTCTAGCTGTACTTGCTTCCTTGAATTGTCTAATAAGTTGAGAATAACAACTCTATCATGTTCAGGTTTTGATGGAGCAAGTGATGGACCATGACGGAGATAATACCATGGCACAGCTTCCCCATGTTCAGATGAGTTCTGATAGAGATAGTGATGCAAACATACCTACCCAACTCTCTTCATCCATACTGCACGAGGACGCTCGTCTTATAGACCTACACGAGGACGTACTGTTCTCAGAAGTAGTAGTGTCAATCTCTCCCCCTTACCTTCATCCAGTGCTAGTCTTACTGCACGAGGACACTTGTATATCAGACTATGAGTATGTAATTACAGAGTATTGTATTGTATAATTGCTCTTTGATTCTGTGTACATTGTATCAATATTATTGGTGGGAATTGTATTCAATAATATTGGTTATGGGAATTCTATACAGTAGAAATTATGTCCTCTCTGTTAGTCTGTCATGCCACAGCATATCTCAGTTGTTCCTAAAGTTGGCTGAAAATAGAAGGATATTTATAATCTACAATACAATAATATATATATTAATATTAAACAACATTATAATGATATTCATGTGTGTGGTTTTGTTACCTGGCAACATGAATTGACCACAATAATGTCCAACATAAGAGCTATCTTGTGGTATATGGTTGCTAGGGACTATTGTTAATCTCTGATTTAATATCAATTTATTTGTACTTAATGGTCAATTTTCCCCCCCCCCCAAATAAACTCACCGGGAGAAGAGTTAACAGGCTCAACAGTATCAAGATTAAATCATGTAATGCAATAATCCACCTGGTATATAGTTGCTATTATTTTTTGCGACTGGCTTGAACTCAAGTATCTACACCACTCTACACCACTGAACAGCAGTGTGACAAGTAGATTTAGATTCCTAACCCACCTTCTAAAACCCGCAATGAACTCTCAGTTGACATAACATTACAATCTAAACTCATCATAGCAGCTCTTGTATCAAGATTAAATCATTTGATGTAGCCAATGACTTTGTAGGTAAGGGTGTTAATAGACATGAGTTCTTTATAATTTAGTCTTCAAAATGCTGAGGCCCTTGGGACCATCGTACCCCATTGCACTACAAGATAATAAAAAAATAACGATAGTAAATGAAGTAAGATGACTTGTACTATAATAAATAACATGACATACATATCTGATAAAATAAGTTAATATTGTATGGGAGAGGGTGAGATAAGGTTGAAGCCATAAATCAGTCCTTTCCTCCTCTGCCAACACTTCACTCTACGTACTGCAAAATCCACCTACACACTTCCATCATCCCCATCATCCCCTGAATATTCACATACTCCACCTCCTCAAGCAACAATGCCACCTTCCCTTCAGTGCCCACCATCTCAAACTCCTCCAACCATGGTCCAGCTCCCTCAATTCCATCCAATAACTTTTTTTGTGCTCCCTTTCAAATTCCTCACAGTCTATTAGAAAGTGCCCCACATCTTCCACTTCCTTCCTGTCACACAACATGCATCTATTTAATCATCACTATACACTCTACATCACTTTATCCTGCAATAGACCTGTTGACCCTGTCCTCAACCTAGCCATTAACCTCACTCCCTCATATCCCTACTAAGATCTTGTATACTTTTCTGTTTGATCACCTTTTGTCAACCTATACCACTTCAATCTACTAATACTCTCGACATCCTCCTACAACACACATATTTGTCTTCTTCATCTTTATAATTGATTCTGTGGCATAATTAAGTAAAGCAACACCCAGACCATACCCACCTCCTTTCCTGACCACTTTCAAATTGCCTGAGCCACCTCTGAGGGGGAATCTGGACCTAAGGTACTCTCTAGGGGCAAATGTTTTTTTTTCGTGAACAGGCTTAGGGTCAGGTTTGTAAAGCTGCCCCGACTCATCTGCTGTACTCCGTGGAGGATGTAAACAAGAAAGAGTTTATCATTTATCACAGTCATTCAGTTGGGGTTTCTTCACCCCAATGGTAGTTGAATTCTTAGGCTTGAGGGGATGAGGCTACCAAAGTCATCAGGACCATTGGACAGCAGCAGATCAGAGCCTAGGCATTCCACCAGCCGAAAAAACTCACTTGTTTCAGAAGTTAGTCATAACTCTGTAGCGAGGGAACTCAGCTCACTGGATGATCCAGCTCCCCATCTGAGCTCCTGATGTTGATGGGACTATCTACTTTGAATCATCTAACTTTATTCATCTATGTATATATTCATGTGTATGTATGTATGTATGTATAGCAGCTACCCATTTTTAACTAGAAGAAAGAAAAAAGTTTAGCACACAGCATGACCTGTGGATCAGTCGTACAATTGATTATTATGTCTGGCGACTATAGCCATCTTCCCACGTACCAGTGGGATGTATTCTGCCACTTCAAGCTCACACATTCCCAAGCACAATTTAGGTGGCCAAGTGTAAAATATCTGTCAATGAACTCGAGAATGTTTTTACTTACATACTAATATACAATAATATGTCTGGACTTCAAGACTCGATTAACTGCACTACTTGGCTGAAAAATATTCTGCATAGCAGCAATACAGATGACCAGAGCATTATTATTAGCATGTAGACTGGACAATTAAGATTCCAGGCTCAGTCAATATTTCTCCCTCCCACTGACACACCCATCTCTTGACCAGCCCTCCATAAGAAAAGTAATACTTTAGTTAATGTGGACCAAACACAGGATACATACTCACTACTGCCAACACACACTTCACTAATAGTTCCCTTTTTCTGTGGGCATCCAACTTTGCAGGAGAGGGAGCGAAATGACATGCAGTAGTTGCAGTCCTTAATCGTGGAACAGGAAGTGAACTACTGACAAATAGATGCGACCTCAACTCTCTCTCTCCATCTCAAACTTTATCTAGTGTCTCTCTTGTTTACTACTAGTTGTGCCTTCAAGTTTGACACTAAATGTTTGTCTGTCACTAATAATGTCTTTCCAAAGACAGACTAATCTGATCTACCCTCCAGTCACTCTGAAAACACTCAAGAACGCACTCGAGGGGCCTCTAGTTGTAAGAAATTGTGTCGCACACGACTTGATGGAGAGCTGCACAGCCACTAAGAGACAATCGATGAATATGAGCTTTCTTTGTGAGTCATGCATGTTTTAGTCAAGCCCACCTATTGCAGCCACAGGAGAACATTTTGTCATTTCTATTATGGTGGACTCCACAAGCACAACCCCTGCATTATACAGTATATTGGAACCAAATTGAAGGGCTGGAAAACTCATAGAACTTGCCACAATCTTGTATATGCTTTTTAAGTTCATTGAAGTAGTGATAGTCATGGAAATATAGGATGTTAGCTACTTCTTACCTGTTAAGGCATGTCTGCACTTCAACAAGCTCTTGAGCCCCATCACATGAAGTAGACAAGACTTATATGCTGCACCACCTTAGACAAGCCAGTGAACTAATACTCAACATATTACTGCACGCTTCCATTAGGATCTGCGCTTTCCCTATTGCATGAAATTCGTAGTCCAGGAATTGTGTGCATCCTGCATATGGCCAGGAATAGGGTGTGATTAATGATTTATTATCCTTGACCTCTCTCCATCTTTTTGCATTTCAAAACTGAAATACAAATGCAAAACTAAGTATAACTTGTTGATAGTGGGTAGTCCTAGCCACTGCTCGAAGCAGGTGTATTGATGATTTTATTTTATTCTCATTTTTGAAAGATGGTGGAGGACAAATAAGATTGCAAGACCCTTGTGGCAGCCCTCATCGTGCAGCTAGCTGCACAGACCACATAGAGCAAGTGTAAGTGGTATTAACTGAGAATGCTCAGTGGCAGTTTCTATGGAACTTTTAACTCACATTTTCCAAACGTTTGTCTGGCTAAAACCTGACTATCCCTACCTGTTGCTCTGACCTGTAATAAATGTAAATATAATTTTTTATGTTATGATGGAACCAGCATTCTAATTTGCTGGTTTTTGTTTTGTTTTTAGTAACTTTGAATACATAATAATCCTCCTACCAGTGTAATCATATCCATCTCCTGATACAATCACCATAAGAAAGAAAGAAGGGAAAAAACATTCAAAAAATGGTTAGATTATTTTGCAAGATTTTTTTAAATTATCTAGCTACAGCCATAGAGTTAATTCTATGCAAATTTTAAGGCAATACTTTTATGGTAAACGAAGAGTAAGGAGTTAGTCCTTTCATGTTTTGATTCCTATTTATCTTTTAGAGCTGCTCATTCATCAAGATACCTAGAAATCAGCCTGTATCTAGTTTTGTTCATTGCAAGCATTCCTGTAATCCGGTTATGAGACTTGAGATCTCACTCCCTGAAAATACAGATTTTACATATATAGCAGTCTGTGGTTGGCCAGTTGAGAGAGAAATATGCCAGTGGGAGAAAGATTATTCCTGAAATCCTAGTCCTAACCCTACCCTAACCCTAGGAAGGAAGATCCCTTATGTCACAATGTATTCGTGGTGGTTATGGGTAAATTAAATCTATCATGAAATTAATCATGAAGCATGTGCACAGTAGCTAGATGGTTAGCTAACACAATATATGAATCCAGATAGATGATTATGTTACCGTACTGAGTCAACTGCCAAGCCTCTCATCCAAAGCTGAGGAAAATAGACAACCACTGCCGGTATTCCACCTCATACTTGCATGAGGTGGTTGGTTTGAACTTATGACGCTGTTCAAAAATATTATTTGGAGCTGATCAAAATGACTTCAATCATCGTGCAGAATATAGTTCCTCGAGCAAGAACACATGATTACTTATGAGTTTGCTGACCTTAGAATTGAACAAGCATATTAGCTGGAGGTGAAGAATCAGATCTTTAAAAGTAATATTGCTGTATCCAAGAGTTTAGTAGGCCAAAAGAAGTGGACCTGTTAGCCACGTATTAGCAGATGAGCAGAGGAATGAATTCGCCAAGCAGTTCAAGGACGACAATCTCATTTTTGCACTTCTCTCAAGATAATTATGAAATTGAAAAGTTCATAATTATGTAAGACCTGAAATGGAAAATGGCATTTTTGTAAGCGGAAAATGATTCCCTCTAAATATGGGTATAGGATAAGCAGTAACTATTATTAGCTCCCCTACAATAACAAAAAAGAAAATGTAATATTAAAATAGCCCATGTTTTGAGTTGGAGACAATTATAGTCATGGGTTTATCAACTGTGCAGTGAAACTGTAGATGTAAAACAAATAATGTGACAAGTGTCAGTAGCTGTAGTATTTTTATATGAAGTTAGGCTGCAAAGAAGTTCATGTACTGTACATAATTTCTCTCTTCTAGTAGACGAGAATGAAGATAAGTACATATCTATAAAAACATCAAGAAGAAGACGGTTAAAATGCAGTGCAAGAATGGTCTGATTAATGGGGATAGTGGTTCCAGAAAGACCAAACACTTTGGCATTCTTTAGATGAGGACCCTCCCTCTAAACTATATCAGCACACAATTTTACTGAAATTCCCATATGTACCAGAGGCTTATTAGTTTTATTAGGGTGGGTGATGAGCATTATGTTACAATGGTGATGAAAAATGCTAAACAATCCAAACAACTCCCAGGTCAGGAAACCATGCCTATCGAAAGTTTTGGTATGACTGATATTGAGATGAATGATTCTCTGACTCATCGACAAGAAAGTTGGAATGGCTAATAGTAATTTGAGAGTTTATGAATGCTATCTCCTAAGGGCTACCTAAAAGAGACTGAGTTACAGATCAACCTGAACCATTTTTGACAGTCCCCACTGAGCAAGCCTAGTTCACCAAACATTACATAATGCATGAATCATAGGTCAAACCTATTGATAGGTTAAGGCAGCTTGCCACTCTTAGACCATGTCACAATATTGCTTGGGGAGATGTTCGGACAACTTGGTCTCTGTTCTTCATTAGAAGGTATAATGGAGTTATGAGAGGTCTCTTCCAGCAAGGTACTTGGCTCACAAGGAGGGCTGATTGATGAGTGTACAATCTGTTGATGATTTCTCCAATATACCCTCTCCCCTTCAGTTTGTACTTGGTATGATGGAGTAGATGATTATATCCAAAAAACTGGACCTGCAAACAAGAGTACTTGCGATTTTGTTTGTTGAGAGTCAGTCCGGACTCGGGGAGTCATTGTAAAACTGCGGTGAGCCATTCTTTATGTTCTTCATATCCTCCCATGGACTAAAATGTCATTGCAACGGCACACAACACTCTCTAACCCACTCAATAAATCAGTCATCATATTTTGGAAGTGTTCTTGGGCTGAGGTTATACCAAATGGTAGTCTATTGAATCTAAATTGGCCCAATGGCATAATGAATGTTGGAGTAGGGAGGATTCTCTTGCTAACAGGATCTGCCAAAAGCCAGAATTGCATCCATTTAGAAAATATGGGCACGTAAAATCTGTGAGTTCACTCAACAGTAGGTATGGGAAGATGCTCTCGATCGCAAATGATAAGTGTGTACTTGCTCAATTTTCAGTTCCCAGAGAAGTGGGACTTAGAATATTCAAAATTCTTTCACATTCCAAAAATTTAACTCCAATTGATTGCTGCTACAGGTGACAAAGCTAAGGAAGTGCAGCCCCCCAAAATCTATTATCAGTATAGTGTACACCAGTAATCGACTATTTATGCTCTATAGGCTGTTTCCCCCCCCCCCCCCCCCCCCCATTCTTCCTGATCAAGACCGAAGCATTCAGTCGAAACATTGGCCAAAACACCAAAACCTGGTTGAAAGATAAATATTCTGTATAAATCAGCTGAAACTAATGTTAACTCCCCCTCACCCTCCGCTAATCTTTTTTCATAGTTTTAATTTCTTGCTGCTAGTTCAACCTCAACCCCAGTGTGTCAAATGTCTTGACCAAGTATATTCGTCTTGCATTTTCTTTATAAAATATTTAGCCAGGCAGCCAGAGTCAACAGCAAATCCTACACCAGGTTCATAGATTGGGAATATTAGGTAGATATATCCTTGTAATGGTTCAGTGTCAATGAATATTTCCACCTTCTGGTTTCAATATATGAATAATTTAACCATCTGAGGAAGAAATTTTGGAAGGGTTTGTAGAAATTATGCAATCTATAGCTTTCACCAAGTTAAATTTATGAATAGTTAGCTACTACTTATTAGAATATTTATCAAGGCTTGTGGTTATCTATATACAAAGTGAAGCTCCCCACTTATTCTCTTAGTATGGTGCTGGATGCCTGTATTAGGGCAGAACAAACCAACCTAACAAGATTTAGATTTGCCACACTAGCCACTTGTATTGTTTTTTGTTTTATTTTCATTGTAAGTTGCTGAATCTCAATACAGCCAACTATTTCCATGCTGAAAGCTCTGGCTACTTGCTGCTACTGTCACATCAAGATGAGGGGTTTAATTATAATTAATCAGCATTATTGGATCGTGTATTGTATGTTATTGCCATATTGCCCAAATAATGATCACTAAAAACAGCATTTCCACAATTGCACAGACTATTGAGCTGGCCTCGTTTTGTCACATTCGATCTTTGGTATTTGCAAGATGGCAGGAAGTAAAAAGAAAGCATAGCATATATTTAGACAAAAAACACTCTATAGCTATCTGTGTTATGTTATGAGGTCAGTCTGTGAATATTGTAGTGATAATTTTTTTAACTTTTTATGTTGTTGACTCTCATGTGAATTTAGCGCCACCTGGCAAGCTTCCTGGTATTTTCAAGCCAACACTTGGTGCTTTTCTGGCACTCGTCCTCCTTGGCTAAGTTACAAACTACTTCCTTACTTCCACTTCAAGAGAGACTCAAGACTTCACACCAGTACATATTAACAATCCCTTCACTACTTCAGCAAAGATTCAAACCAGGTCCCTGGACTCTACACCACTACTTCGTGAAATGCATAACTTTTGATGCGATCACTCTCGATGCAATCATAAATCGGAATCCTTTCAAATCATTCGACATGTTACTACCAACTGTTATGTGCTTGCTATTGTACTAGGAATCCCTCCAGAAATTATAGACATTGAATGGAATGGACATGGTGAAGACAAATGTGGCAAAATCATTGAAAGGTGGCTGAAGGGCATGCGGAACAAGCCGATTACATGGATGACATTTAGCAAAGTACTTGAAGATAGAAGTCGCTATGTATTAGCGGAGGACATAGAAAAAGATTGTTCTAACAAAAACAGATAATAATTTCCAATGCAATCATGAATACCCGTTCCCCACTTCTTGTGTACGATATATGGTTGCTCTCTCAATAATATGAAATGTATATATGCTAATTTTCTCCAATTTCTCATGAAGCATAAGTATTCCTTTTTTATTAGGCTTTAAAAAATAATTTATGTGCCGCAACTTGATTCAAGTTGCATCAAGGACTGGATAGTTTAAAATGAGAATGTGAGTTGTTGTATAAATAGGGAAGAGAAAGGAGAGATGTTATATATTAGCAGCTTCCTTGAATGTTGAAAGCAGTGGATTTAGACCATGTTCAACATGGGTAGTTTTTCCGACACACTTGGGAGAGAATGTGTCATGGCCATTCTGTGTCACTGGATGCAAACTATTGTGTGGTTAGCTGAAGAAAGGCAAAACATGATCAACGTCTACACCTTCATCACATGGAGTATATATACACAGTACCAATATTATAACTTAAATCATTGTACTACCTATCATATTTTAAATTGCCTTCATTTTACTTAGACACAGAGAGAATAATTTAAAAGAAGATGGCATTTTGTGTGCAACTCGAATGTAACTTCACTGTTCAGCTGGTTTAGTTTGTTATGTATTTTAGTCACTTATTCAAAATTCATTTGTTTAATATTATATTATATATATATTATATACCTATATACATATTTATACATTCACATTATTAAAACTGTATTTTATGTTTGAGGTTAAATATGAGAATACAAAACTTTAATGAAGCAACATGATAATATCGATTTACAGGATGAATAAGCTTGAGAGAGACAAAGGCACGTTACACACACCATTTACATAAGTTATAAAGAGGAAATGACCTATTATAGATCTCTGATGGACACCAGAAGATAGAGGGACAGTTAAGGAGGGGTGTCTGTGACAATCACTTGTTGCGAACGTGCTGAAAGATATGAGTGAAGCCAGTTTGAGGGAAGTTCAGGAAGGAAAGAAGATCAATTAATGGTTTGGGAGCACAGAATAAAAGGCCTTTTTGAGATCTAGAAAACAAGTACCAACCAATTTGAATAAGAGAGTAAAAGGAATAATTGGCCAAGAGAAGGGCTTAAGAAGCGGACCACTGCGGAAGAAAACTAAATTGAGAAGAAGAGATAATATTGTGTTCAATACAGAATTTGTAAACAAAGGAGTGAACATGCTTTTCAACACCTTACTAACTATATAGAGTAAGCAAATGTGCTGGTAGTTAGTGGGAATGTCAAGATTAGATGAACATTTAGGTATGGGAACAATGAAGAAGATTTTCTAATCAACTGGACGATGTCCTTGAGACAAGGATAAGTTAGGATATATGTAAGGGGAGTAACTATGTAGATTTAAGTATTCTAGAGGTGATCAAATCAAAGCCAGAGGCTGTGGAAGAAGGTAAACAAGAAATTATGCAGATTCAGCACAGAGAGAGTCAGGAGGACAGGATGGTTGGGACGTCTGGAGGGGGATAGGATGCAATTGGAGGATAGCATGAATTGAAGCATTCAGAGAAAAACTTGTTAAGTATTTCAGCCTTATCACGGCTAGAGGAGACGGTGTTACCGTTGGATACAAGAGTTGTACAGGAAATTGTTTTTTTCATGTGGAACCAACAAAAGACCAAGTGGAAGGAGAGGATGAGAGAGACTGGAAGAAGATGCATTTCTTTCTTTTAATAGTATATTATATATAGGTGAAATGATTTTCTAAGCGAGTGATAAGCCAGATAAAGAGCAGGTGAATCTATTTTTTTAGCAAGTAGAAAAAGATTACAATGCTTTTTTTATATGTTGTGGCAGGCTATTATCAATCCAAGGGTGCAAGTAGTGGGAGAGATAAATTTAGAGGCACACTAGCTGATGACTTCTGAAAATCTATCTTTAAATGCTTTCCAGCAGAAAATCAAGGTTTGAAGAAAGGAATTGATTCCAGGAAAAGGAGGAAAGAAGGTAGGAAGCTCTGTCAAAGTCAACGAGATGATATATACAATCAAATTATACGCTCGGTGCACTTTCTAATAGGGAGGAGAGAAGGAATTATGATCAGATGAGGATATGGGTGGCAGAACCAAAGAAGAAGCATGAATATGGGATGGAACAAAGACAATGTCTATTATTAAGGTCGAACCAGGTGTGTGTGGGAGAGGACACGAGTTGCTTGAGGGAGAATATATAAGAGAATGCAGAAAGTTAAAGAGATAGAGGCAGAGATGAGCAAGACACCTCAACATTGATGTTAAAATTTCCAGTAAAGATCAGGACAGAGAGCACATTGTGCAAAAGAGCACTTAGAGTATCTGAAAGGAGGGATACATAATTTAAAGAACAGTAAATTCCTGTACCTTGACTGAGACAAGGATTTCAAGGCTATTATGGAGGTTCAAAATAATAGTTTGTAAAGAAGAGTGTAGATAAATAGCAATAAAACCACCATGGAAATTTTTAACTAGGTGATAAAGTTGAAAATTTGGTAAAGAAATCTCACTATTAAGAATGTCTGGTAAGAGCCGAGTCTCATTCGCACTAACAAAAATAGGAGGATAGATGTTAAAGAGTAGAGACAGCTGATCTAATTTATATAAGAGACTGTGGGCATCAAAAGAAAACTGCTTAGAGATCGGCTTGTGAAGCGAGAGGTGGAATTAGAAAGAAAAGAAGTGGTTTTAAGAGAGAGCTTTGGAGGCAGAAAATGTGGTGAAGTAGGATGTGAGGATAGTTGCTGAGGGCTAATGAGAGGATAATTGGGGTAGAGAGAGGGGGAAGGTGTTTTGTAATGAGCCTGGAGGTGAATGGTTTTGTTGGGGACATCCATTGTTGATACAATATGGACGGTGCCAATCTCTTTTATGAGGGTGAAACCCTTGGGTAGGTAAGGTATGAATGGGAGTAGGCAGTAGATGAGGGTTGAGTCCAGAGTGGGATTGGACCCTTAGATGAGGGAAGAACCCTTGAGGTGGAAAGGGATAAATGGGAGTATATAGGTAGAGGAGATTTTCTAGGAGTACAATGAGCCGATGAGTTATTTTTGGAGGCTTTGGAGGAAGGTGAGAGGATAAATTGATGAATGAGATGGAAGTGAAAGAGTTGGACTTAGTGACAAGTGGTAGTTGATCATGTATACGAAGGGAGGAAACTGGAGAGGAAACTGGAGAAACAGACAATTTTGGAGGATGGATTATATCATCAACACTAACAGATAAGGAAGTTGAATTAGGAGAGTGGAGAGGAAAATTGGGTGGACCTGGGATGGCTGAGGAAATCGACTCTTGCCGGTATTAAATTCAACCTGAACAGTGGTTGGTGATGCACCCACTGAGGTTGGACAGAAAACTTGATATTGTCTCTCACGGCGTATTAAAAAATATGCATGTATCAAGTTAGATGATCCCATCATCATCAGGTCAGGTGGGGAGTCGGCTCATCCAGAGAGATGAGTTCCCATGCCATTGGTTTATGGTTAATCTCTGAAACAGGTGCGAATTGTTTCAGCTGGTGGAATACCTAGTCTCTGACCCGCCGCCGTCCAATGGTTTTATACCAATTCACCATTGTACACTTTGAATATATGCCTGAATAGCCATTGTTAGAAAAAGTTTCACCGAAGAGTTAGGAGTTCTGATTTCTTCTGACCTATCTTGCCTCCATGAATCATGCATAATTGGTAAATCCTAGAAGCCCTTGGAGCTTCTTCGATGTACCTTCCATCACTGCAACACATTGAATATCTTTACTTCACTCAAGTCAAGTCTCTTCTCACGTATGCCTCTCCAAACTGTCGACCTTATCTCAGGAAAGACTTTGTCCCATTGGAAAAGATTCATATTTTTTTCCATAATATTACAAATATCGCACTAGTCTAAAAAATTCTTCACCTAATGATGGCTCTGGTAAATATCTCATATGTTGAAAAATCTCTAATCCGAACATTTTAATATTCATTATTACATTTCTATGTTCACTATATCAACTAGTCATCTAAAATCAAACATTTACATGCTCGTAATGTAAAGAACCTACATTTATTTTAATTTTACACACATTACTCAACTTTGGAATTCACTCCCTAGTACAGACTTGAATCTTTCATTTTTTAGTATTAAAATAAGCTAAACTTATTATATTTAATCACTTTTTAATTCACCCTTGTCATTTTTATGTTCATTTAACAAATGCACTAATATCTCCCCCCCCCCCCCCCCCCAATTATACACATTTAAATCTTGCTACTTCATTTAACTTACAGACCACCAATACTCTATCTCCCAAACCATGGTCACCATTCAGGTTTCTATAATAAGATATATACACTAAAGTGATAATAATAATAATATTACCATGCAGTGCAGTAATACAGCAGCAGTTTGGGGGAGCTGTTCTCTTCAGCATCTTCTCTTTGGTTTAACAATTATTGGTTATTATTATTATTAATTTTTGTCATTATTAATTAATGCATATTTTCTATCTTGTGTACTCTAATTATAATAATTACAAAAAATGTATAATAATAGAGAAATAGAGAAACAAATGGCTTACAGTGGGATTAATAATGACTTCACTAGCAAAAAGACAGTTGTCATAACTTAAGTAAATCACATTCGAAAAACGACCATTGCGAAGTTCTTATTCGGGTTATTAGTTTATCATAACGAGTATTACAAACTGACTAATCCTGAGAAAGGTTTTCGGGGTATTTTATGAACATAGCATTATGACATTGTTACATTTTCATCTATACATCTTTTTAATGATCCTCTCAAACAAAAACTCAACGTCAAGTTGTACAATATATAATAATTTGCTTTCAAAATGATATACAAATAGAGATTAAAATATTTTGAAGTTATCATTTGAACCCCTCTTGAAATATCACAAGTTATCAAGCCTCCAACTCAAACCAGTTTCTAACCATGTTCCAGCTGCCAGAAATACCCTGTCACTAGAATAAATCCCTTCAATACTAGAACTGTGTGCATACAAACAAAATTGCACCCAACTGACTTTCACTTTCCTCTATTTTTCATCAACAGCCATTGTCCAACCTCTCTCTATATATATTTTTTAAAGATGCACCAGACATGTTTTGTTGTGTCGCTTTGCTAATACTGAATTAGCAAACATAAACACATCATAATTTGCTGGGACATGCCCAGGTGCATCCATCATCATCATCCATACACGTCTTCACTAATCATCCAGGAATCCCTGCAGGTTTCATAATACAAAGCAAAACACACATAAACAAAATGGAACACTCAAAGGCTCGACTAAAGCAAAGTAAACAACTCAAAGGACATGTTAGCTCGACTACTAGATCTAAATTGATGGCAAGCCTAATACTTGTCATACTCATATGCTCCGTCTTACACTAAAAATTAAAACTCATTTTGATTCTGTGTGTAGCCCTAAACACTTCGATCCTCACCTTTAGCGCAGGCTCAACTAAAAACCCTGTACACAATATTCACGTTGGGGATCTGCAGTTGATTGAGTCAGAGTGATGCTTTCACATCACGAATCATCCAGTCTATGTTGTCCCCGTTATTTTAATTGCTCCCCCACAGTAGGTTTGTGCTTTAACTACAGACACGTGATTAAACCCCCTTGCACCACCCTAAGTTACACGCTTGCCAGTTATCAACAGTGCCTTTTAACATGTCTCAAAATGCTTTAAAAAGCTCTTGCTAACGTGATTTATACATTCTACCTTCTCTATTTCAACACTAAGACCATAAAGCTTGACATCCACAACAACCATTTATATCCCCATCACTAATTATGTTGGTGTATTATACCTAAAGCTTATGTCTATACACTGAACAACCAAAAAGTTTTTGTGTTCTTACAACTTCCAAGGAACCGGAACAGCCTTCAAAATTAGCTTCACAACTAACCTTGTGATCCTCAAACCATTCTTTGTAACTTGCCTCTGTCTCATTTTCAGGTATTTGCACGCAGCTTGGCATAACTTAGACATTATAACACTATAAAACTTCTCCAATTACCAGATCATCACATGACCACTGGGCATCATACAAGCTACGCCCACCTAGATTGATTATCACATGAACACTGGGCTGTCATACAAGCTACACCCACTATATTGATTATCACATGACCACTGTACCCTCATACAAGCTGCACCCACCTAGATTGGGAAAGTCATAATATATGGCATGGGCATGAAATTATTTAATTACTGGATTGAAGTTCCACGCACACCAAACATTCTCTCCTCCACCCCCTCTCCTTCTTTCCTCTCCTTCCTCATAGATACGTACATACACGTAGAGTATGAATTGCTCAGGCTGGTGGTTTGTGTGTATGCAGGGTTTCATAGAGTGGGAGGACAAGGGGTGGGCGGCTGCCCCTCCTTGGAACCTTATTGACCCCCCGCCCCTTGGAAATTGTATTATTAAAATTCATTATTGACTTTGTCGCATCTTTAACCATCATCGCCCCCCTCCCCCCCCCCCCCCCTTTAAAATCTCAATTCCTCCAGTTTTCCTCCCTTGGAAAACCCTGGTGTGTGCGAGAGAGTGTGTGTGTATGTGTATGAGTGTTGTCTTGCTCACTGCAGGTTGTCTGCATCGGAGCTCCTCAAGCTTCCCCTCTTTAACAAAGCGAAGGACAAAGACTTAGTCAAGGAGGTGGTGCTCAGAGGTTCTCCTAGCCTTCAGCTTAGAAAAAAAAATGGCAACTTAGTGTGTGTCAGTATACATACATACGCACCTACACATGCATTTGTACCACTTTTTTCAAGGAGCTGAACTTTCGAGATTTTCATAGATATCCTTGATGCGAAATTGAACCCTCAGATTATTTGGTATAGCAATGAGATCTGGTGATGGGATGGCTTCATCCTCAATAGAGCCAGAGCTTCCAGATCCTAGAGGCCCACCATGAAAAGTAGTGACTTCATCCTCAATAGAGCCAGCAAACACCCAGAGCTCCCAGATCCTAGAGATCACACACCATCACAAGTAGTGCCTTCATCCTCAATAGAGCCAGCAAACACCCAGAGCTCCCAGATCCTAGAGATCCACCATCACAAGTAGTGCCTTCATCCTCAATAGAGAGGGCAAACTCCCAGAGCTCCCAGATCCTAGAGACCTACCATCAAAGATAGTGCCATTATCCTCAATAGAGCCAGCTAACTCCTAAAGCTCCCAGATCCTAGAGGCCACCATCAAAAGTAGTGCCATCATCCTCAATAGAGCCAGCAAATTCCCACACTCCCAGATCCTATAGGCCCACCATCAGAAGTAGTGCCATTATCCTCAATAGAGCCAGCAAACTCCCAAAGCTCCGAGATCCTAGAGACCCACCATCAAAAGTAGTGCCATCATCTTCAATAGAGCCATCAATTTCAATAGAGCCATCATCTTCAATAGAGCCATCATCTTCAATAGAGCCAGCAAACAGAGTATCTTTTGAGTTGAATTTGGACCGGTAGAGATAGTCTAGAGGGCAATGTGGAAGGGTTTCTGATGAGAAGAAAACTGGAAGTGTGCAGGAAGAATAGCAGCAGAGCATGGGGAAGCTTCAATATGGCAATAACATACAATACACGATCCATGCTGGAACGTTTCCAGACCTGTCGAAGAACATAATGTTTGTACATATGTGGACAAATGTAGACATCACTGAGCTAGAAACTTGAGCTCACCGAAAGGGGGGGGGGAGGGATATGGTGTATCTTACATTAGATAACCCTATACCATTTGAAATCATATGCATGGACACCTATCTTTACTTTATAGAACAGTGTAGTACTACATGTGTACAGTTTGTATATATGTACATTCAATGGTCAAAGTTCTTTCTCACCTAAAAAGCTAGGATTAGATTGGAAATAGATTTTGAAATTTGCACCTTGAAGAGCGCCGGTCCAACCTGCTTAATTATGTCTAGTTTCAATTCAGTGCTGGGGAACACTTATCTCCCGACTGCTAGCTGCTGCTGGGATGGCTGGCTACTCTAGTCTCCAAGACTCTGCTAGTTACTGCTAGGATGGCTAGCTTCTCTTGTCTCCATAACTCTTCTAGCTGCTGCTTGGATGACTAGGTAGTCTAGTCTCCATTACTCAGCTAGTTGCTGCTTTGATGGCTGGCTACTCTTGTCTCCATGACTCTGCTAGTTTCTGCTTGGATTGCTAGCTTCTATTGTCTCTATAATTGTACTAGCTGCTACTTGGATGAATAGATAATCATATGACTGAGGGTGACGAGCTAACAAAAACCTCCGACAATCCATAAAGTTCATAATCTTTGTACATGTGCTTGCTAAGAATAGTGCAATTGAGCACAGAACATATGAAAATACCCATGCCAGCACCTTTGGAAACTACTTTGATCTTTCAATATGCCTGGCAGTGTAATGTTCATTATTGTATTCATAGTTTATCGTACCACTTTTAATACATACATATTTACATAGGTTAAATGCATTCCTGGTTCCAGTGGTCATCTGCATAAGACAGAAGAAGGTGAGTGGGATGGTCAGATGATGAGTGTTTGGAAGAGCATGCCCTGAACTTCGACAAGCCTCCATCACAAGCAACACAGCTGGTAGGCTAAATAAGAGTGTGAAATGATTACTCTATGTTGTGCGTGTAATGTAGGCTGTGTTTACTCTCTTTGAACTCTAGTGACGCAACTAGCGTAGTTTTCATTGTTAGACTATTTCGTGGGTAGATTTCCAAGACTCAATTTTTTCTAAGAGAACCAATAATTGGAATTGTCGAAGTGATAAGAGTAAGCCACACCCACAACAGTTGCCATCACCTCTGTGTTGGGGGTATGATTATCCCCACGTTTCCTGTGGCCATGAATATATGGAACTTCTGACACAAGAGTAGATTTCCGAGGCCACCTGTCATCATTGTGCACTTGTAGAAAGGCCAAGCAGTGCTTGCCACAGGACAGGTTTGGTGCCGCTCTCTCAACTCTGCTTGAAGCTTGGCGTGTATGTACATTCAGGCATGCTGCCAGTCATGAACACAGCAGCTCCTTTCAAACTCCTCCCAGCTTCAGCACGAAGGGAGAAGACTGCTTGCCTTGTATAATTTTTTGAGTATAACAATTTTTCAAGACTGAACTGAACTGAAAAGAAGATAATTTTTTACTACGAAGTTTATTCCAAACAATTTAAGAGTTATGGTACTATTTTAAAAAAACCTCTGTACTTTGTGTTCCATGCACTTGTATATATATATAATACTATATATGTGAGGGGAAATATGTCAAAAATATACATGTATGTCTATTGGATTGGATTGTCACGAAACTAGAATTTAACAATGTAGACCACATTGATAGGACCTTTTACCATTTATTATAGTGAATGTCAAATATAGTAAAAGTAATTTTAGTTTATAATTATTTTAAGAGATTCGACTTTACTCCTCCATAAATTCTGCACATTCCACTCTATGAACTTGATATATATAGCTCAAAAGATAGAGATCTCTCTGTGTGCTCTTTTTTATACTAAAAATGGTTGCATAGGTACAACCTTGTCCAGCAGGCAGTCAAAGTTGCAAACATTGTCCTACAGGGTCCCATCAATGTGGTCTTCATTGATTTCCTTTCTATTTTTGCACTCCAATCCAATACACACATGCACATGTGTATACAGTTTAGATCTACATATGCACATATGTATGCAGTTTAGATCTGCACATGCACATGTGTACGCAGTTTAGATTTAAACATGCACATGTGTATACAGTTTAGATCTACACATGCACATGTGTATCCAGTTTAGATCTACACATGCAGATGTTTATGCAGTTTAGATCTACACATGCACATGTTTATGCAGTTTAGATCTACACATGCAGATGTGTATGCAGTTTAGAGCCCATTTGTATACAGTTTAGATCTACACAAGCACAAGTGTATACAGTTTAGATGTACACATGCACATGTGTATATAGTTTAGATCTACAAATGTACATGTGTATACAGTTTAGATCTACACATGCATGTGTGTATGCAGTTTAGATCTACACATGCACATGTGTATGCAGTTTAGATCTACACAAGCACATGTGTATGCAATTTAGATCTACACATGCACATGTGTATACAGTTTAGATCTACACATGCACATGTGTATACAGTTTAGATCTACACATGCACATGTGTATCCAGTTTAGATCTACACATGCAGATGTGTACGCAGTTTTGATCTAACATGCACATGTGTATAGAGTTTAGATCTACACATGCACATGTGTATACAGTTTAGATCTACACATGCACATGTGTATACAGTTTAGATCTACACATGCACATGTGTATACAGTTTAGATCTACACATGCACATGTGTACGCAGTTTAGATCTAAACATGCACATGTGTATACAGTTTAGATCTACACATGCACAAGTGTATCCAGTTTAGATCTACACATGCAGATGTTTATGCAGTTTAGATCTACACATGCACATGTTTATGCAGTTTAGATCTACACATGCAGATGTGTACGCAGTTTTGATCTAACATGCACATGTGTATAGAGTTTAGATCTACACATGTACATGTGTATAGAGTTTAGATCTACACATGCACATGTGTATACAGTTTAGATCTACACATGCACATGTGTATACAGTTTAGATCTACACATGCACATGTGTATACAGTTTAGATCTACACATGCACATGTGTATACAGTTTAGATCTACACATGCACATGTGTATACAGTTTAGATCTACACATGCAAATGTGTATACAGTTTAGTATATATAGGCATGTGGAGTTGCTAGCACATTCGCTTGTATATACATGCATGTGGAGTGACTACCTCATTCCCTGGTATATACATGCATGTGGAGTGGATACCACATTCCCTGGTATATATCTGCATGTGGAGTGACTACCACATTCCCTGGTATATACATGCATGTGGAGTGACTACCACATTCCCTGGTATATGCATGTGGAGTGGCTATTACATTCCCTGGTATATGCATGCATGTGGAGTGACTACCACATTCCCTGGTATATACATGCATGTGGAGTGACTACCACATTCCCTGGTATATACATGCATGTGGAGTGACTACCAAATTCCCTGGTATATACATGCATGTGGAGTGGCTACCACATTCCCTGATATATACATGCATGTGGAGTGGCTACCATATTCCCTGGTATAATGTATGCTCTGCAATTATAAAGTTATGATTGCTTGTGGTTTTCTTTGTTTCTCTAGGCTGCCAGCTCTCCCTTGTCTCCGCCAGAGTTGGATTCCAAGGAAGTTCAGAGTCAAAACCTTAAACAGGTAGAGAGAAAACTTGTCTCGGCAAAGGATAAGCATGAAAACTCGCTGAGAAGCAACACAAGACAGGTACAAACTCTGCCACATCATTTCGTATGCAGGATATTTTCATGCAGTAAAACATTCGCTGATTTGCTGGTGAAGACGATGGAGAAATATTCGCGGATTGGGTAGCGTGTAAAACCGCAAATAACACAAACACTTTGAAAATTTCCTTGTATAAATACTAGTTGTCTAATCGATATTTATAGAGAGCTAAAGGTATGGTGAAATATTACTTTGTATATGTACTGTTGAATATAGCTGTACCTAGGGGCCATGAAAAAAACCCAATAATTAATGATGAATAGAGTAGATTTCTCATTTTCAGCATTTTAGCAAAGATTTAAGCACATGAAGGATCCTCTCCCCCAGTCCCATCTCCCAATTTCCAGCGCTACAATTTTAGGCAATACTTTGGCTCTGCATGGGCTCACATCCAGGTGGTGGCATTATAGTTAATTAATTCTCTGTAATTATTCACTTCTGAATTTGGTTGAGGATGTATTAACCTTCACACTCCATCATTCAGGGCAACAAACTCCAGAGCAGTTTGCAAAAGCTCGGAAGATTTTTTAATCAGTCGTCAAGGCAAAAGCAGCAGATGCATGGAACAGGCCAAAGCAGCAGATCCTATGGAAAAGGAGTTAAAAAAAGCGATGATGATCGAAGCCACAAGTGATGATACGACAGCCGGTAGAGATAAGCCTATCAAATTGGTGTTGAGGAAGAGGTATGTTTGCTCACTGCAGTTATCTTTCTGAGTAGAGGATTATTTTCAAGGTTCCAGGTACATCAATCAACTTAATGCTCTATCTTAAAGTACTTGATATTTAACAACTACTTTTATCCAAGTACAATTTCATATTTTCAACAAGTCAAGTACTCAAGTACATCAAGTACAGCCAAATGTGCAATCAAGTACAAGTACAAGTACTTGAACTCAATTCTGGTGCACATACATTTTCACAGCTTGGTAAGTCACACAAGCCAGGCTAATGGTTCAGTAATCTTTATCCAAACCTGGCCACCACATGTATCCTCACATGTGGTCTACACAAAGGAGTGCCTAGGCGAAGACCTACAGCAATACGGATGGTATTGTCATCCATGCAAAGGCCTAGAGTTGAGATGGGTGGAGCAGACAGCCATAAACCTGATTGTTTTATAGAGGCAGCTAGCAAACAAGTTTTAGAAACAGGGTTGGGATCATTTGCAAGCAGGCTGGCGGCAGTCACAGATACCTTGACTGAATTCCAGATCTTTTGGCGATGTGAAGCCGGGCGGATTGATCATGGCCCTGGGACCAGTGGGAGACTGCATCATCCCAGTTGGGAATAGGTATACCGTGGAGTCAAGAAGGGACATTGTGGTGAACAAGGTCCGAAGAGCCAGCAGCAGAAGCCAAGAAGGCAGAGGATGAAAGCTGTACTGCTCTCCGGATCCCAAGACCACCAAACTTCACAGGGAGTGGAGCTTGTTTCATCATCATCATCAAAGGAAATGTTGCATATTCCACTCAGAACAGATCTGAGGACATCATCGTAGCCCATTAGACTAAGCAAGAGGAAACATGGTGAAGTTCGAAGAATATGGAGGAGCTATGGTATTGTGAATGAGTGACGGAGGAGGAGGAGGAGAGCATCCTGAGCACAGAGAATGTTCAGCCTTTCACCCATAGTTTTTATAAGGTGGATATTTTCATCCAGGGAATGTGTGGGATGGAGGTTAAATCACCAATAGGGGAACCCAAAAGGGTGGCACTGGAAGAGTTAACGATATGGGCACCCGGCCAGGAAAGAAGGTTTAATGGAAACATCATCTTTCGACTTCTATGTAATATTATTGTTATTATTATTATTGTTGTTGTTGTTGTTTATTATTTTTGTTGTTGTTGTTGCTGCTGTTGTTGCTGTTGTTGTTGCTGCTGTTGCTGTTGTTGCTGCTGCTGCTGTTATTATTATTATTATTATTACTACTACTACTACTACTACTACTACTATTATTATTATTATTACTATTATTATTACTACTATTATTATTATTTTTGTTGTTGTTGTTTGTTGTTGTTATTGTTGCTTTTGTTATTATTATTATTATTATTATTATTATTATTATTATTATTATTATTATTATTATTATTATTATTATTATTATTATTATTACTATTATTATCACTATTATTATTACTATTATTATTATTATTATTACTATTATTATTACTATTATTATTACTATTATTATTATTATTATTATTATTATTATTATTATTATTATTATTATTATTATTATTATTATTATTATTATTATTATTATTATTATTATTATTATTATTATTATTATTATTATTATTATTATTATTATTATTATTATTATTATTATTATTATTATTATTATTATTATTATTATTATTATTATTATTATTATTATTATTATTATTATTATTATTATTATTATTATTATTATTATTATTATTATTATTAATAATAATAATAATAATGAAATAAATAAATTAAATAAATGCCGGGTGTTTGTGCTGTCTGCTTCCGAGTTATTTGCATCACTGCGGCCGGCTTAGTTAGATCCCATGGGCCAATCGGCAGTCACACTTTGGGATCAGGTCATCTTCCATCAGCGAAAGCTTCTCAGACACGGACTGTTCACCCGCTATCTCTCCCACGAGGTCATTCCATCTTATGCGCACCATCCCAAGATCTGTGCTCTAACTCTGTCTCACCCACTGTTAATCCATACTTTCCTCCCAGAGCAGGTCTACGGATCCTCAAGTGGTTGCCTAGAGCTTCGAGGGAGCCTGCTGGTAGGAAACTCGCCTGTATTCTTACTTCCATTGTCAGCAACAATGACGACTCGTCATGGGTCTGTCTCATAAGCTTCAGTGCTTGCTGCTTAAGACAGCCAGTCAGGGGCAATCATAGCACATCCTTGGCTTCAGCTGTGAACAACCAGCTAAGAGAGGAGGTTGACCATTTGCCTAGATCAAGGTTGAGCACTAGGAATGTTCGGCCTTTTCCGTTGAACTCGCTGAACCCGGAGAGTCATTTGGCTGCCAGAGTATCTATGAAGCTTGAGGAACGGGACTTTAAAGTAGCGACCAGCTATGAGGACACTATGGCCCCAGTGGATGATGCTACTTTCGAAGCTCTCCAGGAGAGACTACTGCCACCGCACCCTGACTCCTCCTTCACGCCCCCTGAAGAAGACCATCCCACCATTGAGGTATCTGAGGAGGAAGTTTTACGGGCCATTCTTTCTTTTAAAAATGGTGCTGGAGGTCCTCATGGCCTCTCACCCCAACACCTAAATGACATGATAAAAGTGGATGCAAGTCGTCTTGCACTCCTCCCTACCCTCACAAATTTTGCCTTCCGTTCGTACTTCTTTGGAGCTAACTTGACTGCTCTACAGAAGAAGCATGGGGGTGTATGACCGGTTGCAGTCGGGTGCACCTTGTGTCGTCTAGTGGCTGGGAGCAAGGTTATGGGAGCGATGAGTGAACCCCGACAGCTAGGTTATGGAGTCAGAAAAGGGTCAGAAGCCGCTGTTCATGCAGCTGAATAATCTTGGTACTGGCAATCCGGTCTTGAAGTTAGATTTCAGGAACGCATTCAATGCAATTCGCAGAGACAAAATGTTGGATGCAGTCCTTGCACATACACCTGAGATTCACCCTTTCATCTATTCAGCATACTCGTCACCATCAACACTTTTCTGGGGAGACAAATTCATTCTGTCCTCTGAAGGTGTCCAACAAGGAGATCCTCTGGGGCCACTCCTTTTCTGTCTCTGTGTTCACCATATGGGTACTAAGCTGAGCTCTGAATTCTCTATGTTCTACCTTGACGATGTCACCTTAGGTGGAAGTTTAGCTGACCTTAAACATGATTTAGATGTGATTGAGCGAGAGGGTTGTGCAATTGGTTTACAGTTAAATGGGAGAAACTCAGAGATTATTTGCGAAGACACAGATACCCTACACTCCATCCTTCCCTTTCTACAGGGTGCCCAAGCGGTGAACCCCCACCAGTCAAGTGTTTTAGGTTCTTCAATTGGAGATGTGACATCAATTTCCGGCACCCTAACTTCACAATCAGCCTCACTCAAAAGGATAGGTGACAGACTCCCACATTTCTCTTCGCATGATGCACTCCTTCTCCTTAAGCATTCCTTTTCCCTCCCCAAACTCTTCTACAACCTAAGGACTTCACCATGCTTCCTTTCTCCTGCTTTGCAGGACTACGACAAGTTGCTAAAGTCAATTGTAGCAGACATCACCCATATCAATTTCAAGGAAGATGACCCGGTTTGGAGACAAGCTACCCTTCCTGTTAAGTTGGGAGGCTTGGGTATCACGTGTGCTGTGGACATCGCCCCTTCTGCTTTTTTGAGCTCAGTACTGGCCTCCTCCAACCTTGTCAAATGCATAGTCCCTCCTCATCTTCAAGACTCTTCACTGCCGTATTTGGATGATGCTAAAGACCATTGGTCAGAATGTAGACCCTCCTGAAGGCGAGGCCCAACATAGTCCTATTGTACTCAAGCTACCAGGAGCTCAGTTGCGGTGGCTGCCATGGCTGAGGAGAAAAAGG
This sequence comes from Cladorhizidae sp. MBARI D1340-BT2, assembly GCA_028752905.1. NCBI lineage: Eukaryota > Metazoa > Porifera > Demospongiae > Poecilosclerida > Cladorhizidae > Cladorhizidae sp. MBARI D1340-BT2. The sequence goes on along the minus strand of JAQNBH010000004.1, from coordinate 14,421,121 downwards.
AGGACAAGTACCACTTACTTACCAGGAATAATGTTTTTGTGCCGGTTGCGGTAGAGACACTAGGTGCCATTGGCCAAAAAGTCATTGGCCTTCCTAAAGGAACTCCTAAGGAAAATAAAGCAACACACCGGGTGTTGTAAAGTTTAAGAAGCTAGACTATTCCTCTCGCAAGCTAAATATAACTTTGTTTCCTGTGCAAGTGTTTTTTTGGATCTATATTTGTCCACTTGGGTAAATACTTATATACAAGATCATAATTTGCTTCCATTCAGCCAACAACAGAGCCAGGGCTCCTAGTAGTGATCCTTGCCTCCTGTGCTCCTCCTGATAAGCAGCTGGCTGATCAATGGGTTGGGGGGGGGTGATTTTTGTTCACTTTTTTCTACTTGCACTTTAGTCCAGTTCTGTACTAAGTGCTTAATTGGTGTAATTTCTTGTTTGGCAGCTACAGATAGCCCCAGTATAATACTTCTTACTTGAAATGCTTTAGTAGCTAATCAAAAGTCACCAACTACAAAAATTAACATTAATACATATATTTTTAGAGAATGGTTGGTGAATTCATAAAGTTTATTTTCAGAGAGATTACTTAGGTTTAATAAGTACTAACTTTTTCTGGTGGCAGAAAAGTCACAACACATTATGGTTGGGTGTGAGTGGAGCCAGCTGCCTCCTTCAAACTAATAAGTCCACAACCTTGCAGTCTAAAAAAAGCCAACCTGATAGAGTTGGTGTGGTATGTAGAAATTTCCTGGTATGTTAAAACTGCAACTATGCATCACACTTCCAATAAACTTCAGGTTTTGTACAAGAGGGAAAACTGCCATGAGGGCCTGTTTGAGAAGATTGCAACATGTCGTCTATATATTTACTGCACTAGTACCTAATATATACTTGGTGCCTGGCTGTATATAATTCAGAATGAAACTGGTAAAACATAGAATCGAGCTCTCTACTTTGTCAATCCAAGGGTTGTCACAGAATCCTAAAGGAGTCATTGAATCTAGTACTCAGTGACCGGGTGGTCATCGAGTACAAGTATTAGGTGACTGCTACCGGATAACCGGTTTGCTGCACTAGCTAGCTAGATGCATTGATCTACGACAACTTCTGACTGTCTGGATTTAAGTGCTGCTTTTATTAAAATTTGGTGAGTAGGTTTTGCCTTGGGTTTTGCAATTGGATCTCGTAAATTATTATTATAATATCAATAGCTTGCATACCTATATAGATGATCTAGTTAGCTAACAAACATATAGAGCTAGGTGTGGCTTGTATGATCAAGTATTTAGCTTAGTTGTGTGATCAAACTTATCTTTATACCGTAGCTCAATAGGCTGGTTAATTATAATTATTATATCAAACACGTACTTAGTCAGGCCAATGTTCAGGGAGTATAGCTGACCCTGCTACTGAACCTAGAGTATATTACTTTGTTCTCCAAGATAAAAAATGTCCACAAGAAGGATTAGGCTATTCCAGTGTGAGTGCAAACTAGCTATATTTTATGTTGTGCATTTGAGTTTCCCATGAAGGAAATAGACGAATCCTAAAGCTAAAACAAGATCTGACATGGGTAAGTGAAGTCAATAAAAATGTTCAAATATTACAGACCATGTGGTTCTATTCCAATTCTTGTTTTCGAGCCAAGCCAACTTATATTATCTGTGATGTAATGACGTAGCCATAGGTAAGCTCTGGCTGATAACAGAATTGTATTTAGTTACTAACCCATGATGAGAGCTAAAAGTGTCTGAAGAAAGAAGCTTAGTTCACCCCTCCCACAAACCTGGAAGCTCTCTTAAGTCTTAGATGTAGTCAGCAGGCTCTCTGTTCGTGATTGCAGGATTTCCTACATAACTCCTTCTTAGCCTTGCAACTAAATTGATGACTTGTAGCTGCTGCTTGATCATCATAACCTTCCATTTCTGCAACCACAGAAAGCTGCACTCCACTCTCAAGAGTATGCTCCGTGTTGGTCCATCTCAAAAGCCATGGTAAAACCCACAAATTTTATGATCATTGATATCAGGTCTAGAGTTCATGGGATTATTACTCTATGAATCTGATTACCAAGGTATACTAGATCCATTCAATAAAATCCCCCCACTACATGTGGTTTAGTGAAGAACATTACCATAAACTTTTGATTCAGGGTTGAGGGCTTATGGGCAATGTTCCAGAGGTTGGCCAGCAGGGGGGTAGGTGCGTGTCCTTCGACAGCTCAGAATAGAGGAATAGAGCGGCAAAGAGATCCAGAGCCAGCTGCACCTGACGCTTGTTGTTCTAGAGAATCATTCATAGGATGGGAACTGACCATACATATTACAGGAACTAATCCTCATAGAAATTGTGTAGTAGCAACTAAGGTGTGAAGTTCAATACTCAAGCTTATATATAAATTATATAGCTATTGTACCAGCTCATAATTATAGGAGGGGTGGAGGAATAACATTTTAAAGTGTTTATTATAGTGGTTAATTATGGGGTGGAGAAAACTGTAGTATTTATTATAGGGTTAATTAATGGGTGGAGGAATAATGTGAAGTGTTTATTATAGGGGTTAATTAAGGGGTGGAAGAAATTAAGGGGTGGAGGAATAATTATTGTAAAGTGTTCATTATAGGGATTATTTAAGGGTGGAGGAATAACTCTTTATTATAGTGGTTAATTAAAAGGTGGAGGAATAATTGTTTATTTTAGGGGTGGGTGGAGGAATAAGCTCAGAGTGGAACCATTTGTCAGAGTTCCATATAAAATAAGCTATATAGCAGATTTGAATCTTTAGAGTGACCCTCCAGAGTGGAGCCTTTAGAGGGTCCAACACTATCAGAGTGGAACCTTTAGAAGGTCTCACAAAAAATAAGCTAACAGAGTGTAACCTTTAGAGGGTCCGACACTAAATAAGTTAGCAGAGTGGAACCTTTAGTGGGTTCCACACAAAATTAGATTGCAGAGTGTAAACTTTATTAAGAGTGCTTCACTAAATAAGTTAACAGAATGCAACCTTTATAGGCTCCACCCAAAATGAGCTATATAGCAGAGTGGAATCTTTAGAGAGTTCTACACAAAATAAGCCAAGCCAGTTATAAAAACAATTGGTTTTCCTTTATAAAAAAAATTGCGATCCAACAATGTGTCAACTATGTACATCCCCCCCCCTACCTCCACACACACACACACACACCCTACTAGACTTAAAGTAGATAGGATGGCACATGGAGTTACATAACAAAGCAAGCCCCTCCAAGAACAATACCACCAATTCTGGCTAGATATCTCACTCTTTCTCTTTATAGAACTGGATGTCCAGATCTCACTTGTCAAATGTAGAACAGCAGTCTTCTAACAAATTCTATGATATTTAGAGCCACTCTACCAGCCAAGCTCACTTTACACAACCAACTATGCTGGTAGGGTTGGCTGGAAGAGATCTGGTGGCCATCAGCACATTCTTGCCATCCAGCAACCAACTAGCCACCAGATGCACTAGCAACAAAACTGGTTTTTATAACATATTATATTTAAAGAGAACGTTATCAAAATTCTCATACACATAGAAGGAGCACAAGGTATTAGTCCAAATGAACTCTCAGTTGACATAATAAAATTACAATGACCTTCACAATAATCAACTTGAAATTGTGCTCTCACGATATTTCAGCTAGATGCTATAGTCTTCATGAGGAATAATTATTCCTGATGAAAGCTAGAGCATCTAGTCAAAATCATCCCTGATGAAGGCTATAGCATCTAGCTGAAATGTCGAGAGAGTACAAATTCAAGTTTGTTATTGAGAAGCAAACGTATTGTTTTAGAACTTTTTGACCTATAGATCTTCACCAGCTGTTTAACACCAACCTAAACAACGATGTCCTACAGGTCAAAATGTTCCAGAACAATACCTTATTGTCCTGTTAATAGAAACTCGAATAAAATTCCCTTACGTTTGCACATAGCAATGAATACATACAATGTAAATTTATGCACTGGGATGCCACCTTGGCCGGGTGGTACACACCAGCAAGTATGATGTTACAAATACTCCTGTGTACCTTGTACGATTGGCCCAAGCTTTTGAGGCGCTCAACGATCTTGCCGACGAGAGTTCTAATGATCTGAGCCACAGAGCTGATAAACTTGGGGTCTCTGGCATACAAGCTGTCATTGCAGTCAACTGTGAACAAGAGGAAAGTGTGTGAATCATGACTTATGCAACTTTTCAGCAGAAATTTGAATGGTTTAAATCAGTCATATTTGTATACATATCATTTCTGTGTGTGTTGCTAACGACTACTAGATACGATTCAAGTGCAAATTCGGACATCAACTCAGAAATTTTAACATAATTATGCCGTACACAGCCACCTGCACCCAGTAGATTACTGAGTTGTTATAAAATAGTCTGGAAACTGTACTCCAATTTGATGGTGTGGAAAGGAGGAAGGGGAAAAAAAGAAGGGAAAAAAGCTGCCAACAGAACTTCTGCCATGGAGTGTCTCCCCCAGGCCCGTTTCTGGAAGCTCGGGATCACACTGAATCCCTTCCTTCGAGGTGCTCCTGAATGGATATCTTTGTGTAAGTTTTGTGTACTGTCGTGGAGCTGAAACACAATAATGGCTGCTTACCTTTAGCTTTGCCATAGAGATACTTGTCATATGAGATGACACACATAAGGTCGTGTGTTTGTGTGTGTGTCAGAGTGGAGATAACAGTTACTCAATTAGAGATAATCATCAATAGAAAATACATGTAGTACCAATATAATTCAAATGTTGCAGCTTGACGCACACTTACATCACACACACCAGATACCACTCACATCGCACACACACACTGCAGATACACACTCACATCACAGACACCAGATACCACTCATATCACACACAAGATACACACTCACACCAATACACATTCACATCACACACATACACACCGCAGATACACACTCAAATCAGACACAAGATACACACACACATAACACACACACTTCAGATATACACTCAAAACACACACCAGATAACCACTCACATCACACACACACACAAACCTCAGATACACACTCACATGTACACCTAAGATACACTCACATCACACACACATAACACACCTCAGACCTGCACTCACACCGCAGATACACACGACTTACACTGTACATCACACTACCAGACACACACTCACATCACACACACACACACACACTTACAAACACATATTCAACTAGCAGCATCACTGTGTTGATGTAGATGTTGAACTCCTTGCCCGATTTCTCAGACTTGTGGGAACACATAGACACATGTATAATACAAGGACAACCAACTCCATAGCAATCCTGAACTGATGGCAAGCAAACCTTCAGCAAGTATCACCAAAAACTAAGATACCACCCACAACCTGGAACTGCAGTGGTAACACATGCACGGTGTAGTGTGGCTTGTGAGCTTAAGCACCTCTTGCTAGAGCTATGGTGTATTGCCTTCTTGAGAAGCATGTTCTTTACAGATCCGACTTATGCATGGCTAAATGACCAGATGCCCTGTGACAGAGTGGGCTGGATGGTGTTGAAGCATTAATGCATGTGTGGTGTATGGCTGAGAGACGAGGGGTGTGTTAAGACCGCTTGGAAGCAGCTTCCCCTGAAGATGGGTAGCACACTAAGAGTGAGGTCATCAGGTGCAGTGCTTGCTGGCTGATGGGATTGTCAGAGTATTGAAGGGAAGACCAGGCAGAAGCTGAGAATAGCTGCAGACATTTTGTTCAAGGTACCTTGCACACTTGATCTATTTGCGTAACACTGTATGGTCTCCTTCATCAGCATATCTATCATCTATTGACAAAATGTAATCAGCTATCTCTCCTCTACATACTAGTATGTAGCCAGCTCTCTTTTGTCCTCACTGTCTGAGAGAGTAGAACCCACCAGTAGCTGCCCTGACAACTGTTCACTCAGCAGCCAGTAGCACTCACCAGTGACCTGCCAAGACAGCAGTGGATCCTGCAGCCAGTAGCACCCACAAGTGATCCGCAATCACAGCTACTGACTCTGGCCAGTATCACTCAGCAGTGGCCTGCCCTGACAGATAATGCCACCATAGCGAGTAGCCGCCACCAGAGACCTGCCCTGACAGATAATGCCACCATAGCGAGTAGCCCCACCAGAGACCTGCCCTGACAGTTATTCACTCTGCAGCTAGTAACACCCACCAGTGGCATTCCCCGAGAGCTATTCACTCTGCAGTGCACCCACCAGTACCATTTATACAAGTACCCATAAATGGCGATTACAGTAGGAGGCACTTATCCACACATGTTGGGACCATGGGATGTTAGGAAAACTGAAATGTTCGGATAATTGAAATTCGGTGTGGAAGGTCTCCAGCTGGTCCTAGCTCCTCATAAAATCATGGACAGTCAACTTTGCAACATTCCACACCACTACAACTCTAGCTAGACTCCTCCTATTCACATGATATCAGAGAATTTGAGTTTGATATTAAGGACAAACTCTTGTAGGTCTAACCATGCTCTCTGCTTCAACAAGGAGTGAGAAGAGCTAATTGAAACTGCTGGATGATGTTCCTCATTATGTGAATGGTACCATATCCTTTGGACACATGCACTCACAAATTTTCCCATTGACATGGAAAAAGGACTTTGAATATAGGTCACATTTCCAAGGTTTGAGCTTCTTGAAGCATCTGGTTGCCAGGCATTTTCGGTAAGTGGTCTTCCTCTGTATATCACAAATGAGCTCAACAACTTCATAATATATTATGGTTTAGTTACAGAGCAAGCGAAATCTCATCTCTTTCAGAACATTTTTGGTACTCAGACATCCCATTGAGCAGACACCTGAGAAGATAGAGCACCTCACGGTCAGGGTGGTCCTGTAAGTACCAAAACAATCAATCATCAATCAACAAACTAAGCTGTCAGGATAAAGTGTCTAACACAATAGTTTGCTAGAAGGGGAGGAGGTGAAGGGGGAGGTAGGAGAGAAATGTTTAAAGTGGCTGAAAATTATTTCTTGGTCCACCTAGAGGACGAAAAATGGGTGATGCCCGCTGTGAAGAAATCTTGAAAGATAGGAGGGGGGATGAAAAAAGAAGGTAAAAAAGGAGAGAAAAAAAGAACAACAACCAAAAAAAGTATGAAAGAAAAGTAAAAGAAAGCAGCAAGTCTCCTCTACACACACGGAATGATGCCACAACTCCTGCAGCAAAGTGGGTCATGAGGAACGTAATTGTGTGCTAATAATAATTGTTCACTTACATTGTGTAGGAGTGTGGAGTAGAGGGGAGTTTTTGTCCACTGCCCTTTGTATGACACATGGCAGAATAATATCCACCCTCCATTAACAACCTTGATATGGCACATAATATATGCTCGCATACACTACCAGCACATGCGATTGTCGTACAGCAGGTCCAGCAGGTATGTGCATAGACAAGCTTACATGTGACTAATGCACATGCTCCCATATGCTGCTAGGACGTGCTATTGTAAAACTGCAAGGTCTAGCTGGCATGTGCAAAGACATGGTTGCATGTCACTAATGAACGTGCTCCAATACATACACTATGTTGGTCTGTAGGTGCCTACCTACCAGTCAGTCTACTGGTCTGTATGTGCCTGCCTGCCAGTCTGTCTGATTTTCTGCATGTGTCAGCCTTCTGGTCAGTCTGCTGGTCTGTAGGTGTCTGCCTACCAGTAAGTCTGTCTGTCTAGGTGCCTGCCTACCAGTCAGTCTGCTGGTCTATATGAATCTGCCTGCCGGTCAGTCTGCTGGTCTGTATGTGTTTACCTGCCTATCTGTCTGCTTGTCTGCACGTGTCAGCCTTCCAGTCCGTCTGCTGGTATGTATGTGTCTGCCTACCAGTCAGTCTGTCTGTCTGTTGGTGCCTGCCTGCCAGTCAGTCTGCTAGTCTATATGAGTCTGCCTGCCAGTCAGTCTGCTGGTCTGTATGTGTCTTCCTGCCAGTCAGTCTGCTGGTCTATATGAGTCTGCCTGCAAGTCAGTGTGCTGGTGTATATGTCTGCCTGCCAGTCAGTTTGCTGGTGTAGGTCCGTGCTAGGTAACACTGCTCCAAGTGCTAGGCAACAATTCTTGCCGTTCATGAGAGGATGATCTATATTTATTAACTTAATCACTTTATTTATTTAATTTAGCTGTTAGTTGTTGTTAAAATCCTCTGCTAATACTAGATTTGTTGTTACAGAAACTGACACCCACAAATACACACACACATGCACACACACATACATAAATATATATATACACACCCACACCCACATGCCTACCCACACAAACACACACACACGGATACACACCCACACCCACATGCCTACCCACACATACACACCCACACACGGATACACACCCACACACACACACATGCACACACACATAGAAACCCACACATGCACACACACACGTACACACTTCTAGGCTAACTTGTATGAGGAAGATGAACACTTGGTCGAGGTTGGAAAAGCTGGCCCTCACATCCACGTAGAAATGAAGCTGCTGCTGAAAGTCATGGCCAAAGCTAATCTTGTTCACAAACCTGCTTATCAGCTAGCTCGCCGGTCTCCATTCATCCTTGATGCCCAGAGACCTGCAACCACGGAAATGGCACTCAAACAAGACAATATCACTCAACATAGTACATGCATATACTGTAATATAATTACATGTATTTACTGATACTATAGTACATATATAATTATACATGTATTTACTGATACTATAATACATGTATACTATAGTACATGTATACTATAGTACATGCAATATACTGATACAATAGTACATGCATACTATAGGGCATGTATATACAGCAATATACTGATATTACAATATATGTATGTACTGATACTATAGTACATGTATAAACTGTAATAATTATACTGACACTATAACACGTGTATATACTATAATATACAGATTTATAGTGCTTGTTTTTCGAGGAGATAAAGTTTCGAGGGTCGCTGTAACTGAATTGTTTCACAGAATAATTTTCAAGGTTATTACAACCCCTTACAAGACATCATTATTATACCAAATAATTTCATGCCACAATTTTCGCATCTAGGATAAACTCCACAAAAACCTCAAAACTTTAACTCCTCGAGAAAAGTGCTATTTGGTATATATACATACATAAGGCATGCATATAGTAAACTGTACAACAAAAATGTATCCCAATATTGGCCATAGTACACAGCTTGTCCAATGACTTTGCACCATGTAAAATCACTCACAGTGAAATATATCTACCTCACTTCAGCAGTCACTAGAACTTGAGCCTGCTCAAATACAGGAAACGCTCCTGAAAGTCAGTCTTTCAGCTACACAATTCTCATCATTCTTTCCCTGGCAGCAACAGAGTTCCACCATCCTCCACACACTAAATTTTCACAGGCTTACTTCTGAATCCAAACATATATTATTTTAATTTTCCCTATGATTTACAAATAGTTTTGTAAGCATGGAGGAGAGAGAACTGCCTGCATAGACAGTACAAGAGAGAGAACTGGCACAGTCAGTAGAGGGGAGATAACTGGTTGTCAGTAATGGAGAGAGAATTGCCTGCATAGTCAGTCAAGGAGAGAGAACTACCATAGTCAGTAGAGGGAGAGAACTGCCTGCATAGTAAGTAGAGGAGAAAGTAGTGGCTGCATAGTCGAGGAGAGAGAATGGGTGCATAGTCAGTCTAGTGGGGAAAATGAACACCTATTATGAGCCCTCTATTATTATTAGTTCAGCACTTGTAGATAGCATGATGTAACCAAGCAAGGGGTTTAAACTATTGGTATAAATTTAATAAAACAAACTAATGTGTGCCCAAAAGGGCGGAGTCCATCTGATAAAGATCCTAAGGTGGCATTTACTCTATCTACACTCAATCAGAATCTTATATGTTATAGAGAATAGACCCATATATAATATGATTCAGTTTGTCTAATGATCTAACCCTATGGGTATATTTTCTACTAGACCTGACAACTGAACCACATTTACTTAGGCTTAGTCCATTAGATAACTGAAACAAACTTTCTATGGGTTTATTTAGGCCTAGACCATTAGAACCATACTTTAGAAAGTGTGGTTCAGTTGTCTAATGGTATAGGCCTAAATAAACCCATAGAAAGTGTGGTTCAATTGTTTAATGATTCAGGCCGAAATAAACCCATAGAAAGTATGGTTCAGATTTTAATGCTATAGGCCTAAATAAACCGATAGAAAGTTTGGTCCAGTTGTCTAATGGTCTATGCAAAAATTAACTTGCAGAAAACATCGCCCCATAATAACTTAAACTACATCAAGCACCAAACATCAAGATTGTACTGCTCTCGCCACTTTTCATTGCACTACTTTCACCACTATGTAATATATACATATATATATATGTTACATACACTAGTATATAAAATACCAAATAACTCTGGACAGTCAAAAAGACAATTCCATTTTTATGTGTGTTTTTAAATATTTGTCTGCATGCTGCCATATTGCCCAACTGCCTGTAACGTAACAATCATAGGTTTTGCTTTAAGTTGCTGCTCAACGAACCCATGCAAGTGCCAAATCATTCCTCTGCGAGCACGAATCAAAACATCCAAAACAATACAAACTCAGCCACTCCCTCTCTAAGCACTCAACTTTATCACAATTGTCTAGCTAAGATAGCTAGAAAGGAGAAAGAAAAGACAAGGGTATGACAGTGGTTGCAGCGGTGGGATTGCTTCTCGTCAAATCTGACTTTGAAAGTCGTAAAACAGGAACTCTCCTCTTTTCAAGGACATAAGTTAGGTAGTTTGACATTCAAGAAACATTTACATCAGGCAGAAATATACCCTTGTGGTCGCCATCGTTGTCTACTTCACAAACATCCAACTGCACCTGCCTACAATCATAGGTTTTGCTTTAGCTGCTACTCAACTAACCTATGTAAGTGCCGAATCATTCCTCTGCCTATGTGTGAGTGGAGGTGGTAGTACATATAACTGGTGGATAATCATTATTCTCAAATATGGACGATCCTTGTGCATTTATATGATTGTTACCTGCTGGATTCTTCCGTCATCTTCTACAACTTTATGCCATTAATGTTTATCATTGCAGTGATTCCAGATAGTGCACATTATTTTAACAAGTCCTAACTACTAGACAACTGGACTGCCAAGCTTATCCCAAGAATGAATGATTTCAAATTTTACCCCCAAGAATACACACTAACATTTACTGTATCTTAGATGATTTATTAATTGATTCCTAATGCATGTTGTTTCCATCAGTGACTTCCTAGAGGTTCATAATAAAGATGTAAAGTTATATAGTTGTAGGTTATATTTAGGAATCGCTGAACTCCCTAGCGACCAGAATGTATACTCACAAATGGAATAAACCACAAATTGATTCATTACCAGAATGAGGATGATCTAACAGTCTAGCACTTGGAGATATGCATGACACAGGAGCCAGAAACAGCAGAGGAAAGAGGAATGGTTGGTACTAGTAATGTGACAGGCTTCACCTTCAAAAACAAAAGCACTCACACACTACAACAGTTACTAGGAAAGGAAGTTTTGCTTTAGCTATCTTCCTGCTCAATTACAGTTATACATTTCATTCACTACTATATACTTACCAAGAACAGTCTCTTCATAATCTTCTTCCTTCTCCATCTCTGTACTTAATTCGTGTAGTTGCATTTATCTGCTCAGCATCAACTTCAGCAATGTTTAAACAGGGGAAGCCTAGACTTCTGCTTCTTCAACACTCAGTGGGCTGCCTCACAGCCCGTGATCACCAACAAAACTGCGGTCTACACTTCACTAACGATATAAGCTTTGTCTGTGGTGCTGGTCTCATGTGACATTAACATTTCGGACTAGGGATTTCCCCTCTTAGAGCTATGTTTGACATGAGATGATATGTTAAACAAGTGTTAAGTTAAAAAATGGTCTAAGTTGCAGCAAAATTGCTTCGCCATATGGCGGTGAATGGGTTAAGTAATTTAATTTGACCACATTCTCCAGCACCCTCTGGTCTTGGCTTTACTAGACAACTGATATTGGGTGAAAGAAAGAGTCTTCTATCTGGTGAAATACGGCTTATTGACCTTCTTCACAAAACTGCCGTTGGTAGGCCATACTTTGACCACTCAGCTTGTAAGATGGGTGTTTCTAACTCTGAGTTGCTACTCCACTTTTGAACTGGCTGTGTGACTTAAGGTAACCAGAATTTTGACAACATGCCTCTTGTAACTGACTGTAGCTGTTCGGTTTATGCAGATTCAGCATCACTAAACCATAAAATAGGAATTTTCAATGATTGAAATTTTCAAGAAAATGTTGTTCCAGATAGCAAACTACATGTGTGTACATGCACCACATGATCAGCCTTCACTCATGGCTGCATTGGTAAGGTGTGCATTACCACTTGTTTGGAGTGCTGGCTACAAGGCAAAAGATAATAATGTTGGGGCCATGTCGAGATAACTTGACTATTTTCAGTGGGCTGAAGCTGCTGCTATGCTTGCTGATTGTTTTCTGTGACATGAAGGTTGATACTGTGTGACTATGATGTGCCTAAAACTAGAGCAGAAAGTTTTTGCAGATCTTGCCTGCTGGACCACATACCTTTTCAGTTATTCTGATGACTGCTATAAATGCATTAAAGATATCACAATGATCTCAATAATCAACTTGAAATTTTCTGTTGAAGCTTCGACTAGATTTTTCTGCTTTCATCATTATTCCCTAGAGCATCTAATTAGATATGTTGATTATTAAGAAAGTCATTGTAATTCAACTGAGAGTTTGTTGAGAATGATATGTCAGCCTCCTTAGGACATATATAGCGGATGTAAAATGTGAAAAATCATGATTCTTTCGTACAACACAATTACTTCGTGCTGCCAGAGCAGCCACAGGATGGATAATGATAACATGGGCAGAGAGAACTGGCTACATCATTGGCATACAGATCACTTTGTGCTAATGTGGAGAGCATACTGAAGTCTGTCAATAGTGCCTATCACTTTAACAATATCTTGTCTGTGCTGCAAATATCACTGCTTGATGAGCTTAGCCTTAGGTAATTATACTTCCCATCACAACATTTTCACTAGACTTTTGCTGGTGCTCAGTCTAATAATTGATGGCCATATTCAGATAGCAAATTTTTCACAGTTAAATCATGTAGGTGGCTTATTTAAAGAAGCAGTAACAGTAACCACTATTCCACTTGGAGTCCACTGTATAATAGTCGTAGTCTAAAACTATGGAAGGATCAAGTTTGTTGCAGGACACCCAGCAACTTTTCAGTTTCACTATGGACTTTCTATTTTCACTAATCCTTTTTTTACTTTCAGTCATTTTTTTTTAGTGAGGAATGAAACTTACTAAATAACAAATAAAAGCCAGTGAAATGCAAGTAAAAATAGGTGAAAAATAATGTCAAACTGAGTATTATCCTTCAATTTCCTGTAATTCACAGTACACATCAAGCCATCAACTCCAAGCTCACATAACTTTGCAACCTTCTGCATAGCATAAAACTTTCTAACAGCTTTTAATCCTGCATAATTACCACATGCTTATTATTTTATTTGACCGCTTCTTTTAACTCATTGAGTACGATGGTGGGTCAAATTGACCCACCCTAGGTGCCGTTAGTTACATAATTATTAAACCGGAAACTATTATAGCTTTCTTAACGATAATGATGTTAAATGTCAGCAAATTGAAAGTGTTTTCCAATGAATTTTTTTCAAGTCAGTAGCTGGAATGGTTGGTAAGTTATGCTCGCCTGAAGTTCAGTCTCTTTCTCGCAAAGGATGGCATCTGTCCGCAACCTAAGAGTAGATGATCTAGCAAACTACTGTGCTGGTGGTTGTCTCTTCAACAGCGATTTGGAAGCCTAGATAGACAATGAACTTGAAGAGCTTGAAAGTGAGGATGAAACTCTAGAGGACCAGTACAGCGATGAAGAAAAGGAAGACAACACGGTCGAAAACTTACTGTTCTCAGCGTATGGTGACAGTCAGGGATCTCAGTCTGTTACTACACCAGCTGAACGCAACTCACTCCTTTCTCTAGACACAAAAATCAGTAAGCATGTCTTTTATAGGTGTTTAGCAAATTGCTATAGTTGTAGTAGTTCATCCAGCTACTGGATTGTTTTATGGCTATCACCCTTCAGGTGATAATGATCCTGATATCCCCAGCTCTAGCTGCGAGTCTGAATCACCCTCCCAAGAACTAAGTAAAGGAAGGGAAGTAGAGGGTGTGGGAAAGAGGCAACAGGAAAGTTAGGGTCACCAAGGAGCTCTCGGTCGAATGCAGAGTATCGTGTTTCTGGGTCACGAAGCTTCCGGGATAAGAAGGAAATTGGAGTCCAAGTCCCGTGGAGGTACTGCTCAAGGACAGCACCGACAGCTACATCAGAGGCATCCACTGTGATGCTGGTCAGGGCATCCAGGCTTGGATGGGCCAACATGCTGGTCTCTGTCAGTATCTGCTTGCTTTGCTGGAAGGCTGTCGTACACTTGTCAGTCCAGTGAAAGATATTTTGCTTGCCTTTGAGGAGTTCGTAAAGAGGATGGAGTATATTTGCACAGTTCGGGATGAAGCGGTGGTAATAGTTAATTAGCCCAGGAAATTCGCGAAGAGTAGAAGTATTAGATGGGTTCGGAAAATCTCTGATCTCGAATGCGATCGGGAAGGGACCGTACACCAGATGTATCAATGTGATGACCAAGGAAGTGAAGTTCAGATACGCCAAACTCGCATTTTTCAGGGTTAATAACCAAACCAAACTTAGCCAAGCGTTCGAAAAGTTGCCGGAGATGAGACTCATGTTCTTCTGGGGTCATGCTTGTAACCAAGAGGTCATCCAAATAGATGTAGACAAAATCTAGACCGCGGCAGACTTCATCCATGAATCTTTGGAAAGTTTGCGCTGCATTGGAAAGGCCATAGGGCATCCTGTGATACACAAATAGGCCAAATGGTGTGATGATGGCTATCTTTGCAATGTCCTCCTTTTTCATCGGGATTTGGTGGTATGCACGCACCAAATCGATTTTGGAAAATGTGGTCTTTCCCCTGAGTTGAGCACCGAAATCCTGAATATGAGGAATTGGATAGTGGTCAGAGACAGTCTTCTCATTGAGGGCACGATAGTCACCACAGGGGCGCCATGCTCCTGACTTCTTGGGCACCATGTGTAATGGGGACGACCAACTGCTGGAAGAAGACTGAATAATCCCCATTTTGAGCATCTCATTAAATTCTTTTTTGGCTATTAAGAACTTGTCAGGTGCAAGTCTTCGTGGACGCTCGAAAACCGGAGGGCCTGTGGTTGTAATGTGATGCTCTATCCCATGAGCAGGTGCTACTGTGTCAAACTCGGGGACGGTGATGGATGGAAACTCCTTAACCCTCTCACCGGTAACTTTACAGAGGTTTTTTCCTCAAAATGAATGATTTTCTTAATATTTATTATATTTAAAGATGCATGATGTAAAGTACCTAGCAACCATATATCAGGTGATAGCTAATGAGTGGATGAATATTGTAACAAAATTTGGTGACCTAGCAATAAACCACAACTTCGTGAATCTCATTATAAGAAATGGGAACTGTTTCTAGCTTTCATTATTGTCCACTAAGAATGTTCAAAAGTTTACTATTGCTCATTGAGTGACAAGTTAGTATCTGACAATCGAAGAATTTTTTTTTTGCATACATATAAATATGAATATCATTATATGAAACTGGCAACCACCACATAACTGTGAATATCATTACATGGAGCTGAATAGGAAGGTGTACTTGCATCACTGACTCATCAGAGTCAGAAGGAGAGATGTATGAAGGACCTCAAAATAACATAATAAATCTTATTCTATATACCTTTACATTACTAGATTATGTTACATGCATATATACCAGCAAGAGAGGTAGCGGCAGGTGGGTAGGACTATGGCTACCAATGACAGATCTTGTCAGAGCTGCTAGCTCATTCACGCTCGTGGCTTCCCAAGTAAGCAGGGTTATTTTCTTTATCTTCTTAAGAGCTATCACTCTTGGAAAGGCCAAAATGATCATAAAAAAGCTGACAGATAACTTCATCTCGAACTGACATCTATATTTCAAAACCGGAAGTGAAGTTTGACGTCACGTTTTTCATGGTTACCGACGTTATACATACGTTATATTTTAATTAGTCATAGAGCAAAGCTTTAGCTATGCGAAAATATGTTTATTTTATTTTATTAGTGAATGGTTAATTTATTTATTTATTAGTGAATGGTTAATTTTTTATTATTTTTTTAGTAGCGGTTATACCATTTCGCGCTTACAGGCGCTTATGCCGGTGAGAGGGTTAATGATGGTGGTGTACTTGGAGGACGGTTGGAGGAAGTTGAGACTAGCCGCTGGAATATTAGATGCACCTGCAGGTACGCTGCAGAATGTTTTTGCATCAATGAGTTTGTTGTGGCGGATGTCAATCAGAAGATCATGGTGGCGAAAGAAATCTGCGCCAATGATTGGATAGCTGACATCTGCCAGATGAATTCCCAGTCTTAGGTCGTGTCTAGGCCAAGATCAAGTGTGATATGGCGAGACCCAAAAGTAGATATCGAGGTGCCATTCACAGCTATGAGAGGCTTACCTTCCTTCATGGATCGTCCCTCGTGTGGGAGAATTGGAAACACGCATACGGTTGCTCCACAATTGATCAGGAAATCACGGCCAGAGACGTGATCATTAATGAAGAGAAGGCGGTTTTTGTTCCCCGGTCCACTACCCGCAATTAGTGGCCGGGGGAAGCGTTTCCCGCCAACTTGCATGGGGGTCGACACTTTTGGGCATTTTCTCCAAACTTGGCATGATACCAGCATAACCCTGAGTCTCCAGTTGGCCTGGAGAGTTTGACTGGAGTGGGTCGCTTTTTCAAAACATCAATTTCGGCCCGAAGGGAGGCGATGGTTGCATTGGCATCAACAGCACCTACATGTGGCTGGAAAAGGGTATCATTGTTAATGGTGCAGAGGTCATTGGCCCGCTCAGCCAGCTGAGTGAGGGATAGAGCTCCATCAGACTGTAACAATAGATGTATAGAGGATGGTAGGCGCTTGAGGAAGAGTTTACGTATGATTGGATCATGGGAGACATCTCTACCGGCCAGCATTTCTATTTTGTGTAGCAGTTGAGTAGGCTTGAGGTCGCCCAGTGGCTGTAGAGAGAGTAGTTTCTCCATTCTCTCAGACTCTGACAGAGCTGTGTTCTTGATGAGGCTTCTCTTCAAGGCATCATAAGGCGTGTTAGCTGGAGGATTGAGAATGCAGTCACGAATCTCAGCAGCAACATCAGGAGTGATGGAGGTTACCACATAGTGGTACTTGATCAGTTGTTGTGTGATATTGTGGATAACAAACTGGGCCTCCACTTGGCTGAGCCAGAGTTCAGGATCTTGAGGCCAAAACGGCGGAAGCTTGACTGACACAGTGTTGATACTCTCTGCCATGATGAGCCTGACCAAACATAAACTCGGAGCTGCTGACTGAGATTCAAATAGAGAGATTGCCGACTACTGATGCAGGAAGACGAAACGACGAAGACGACGAAAACAACGGTGTTCTCTTGTATACTCGTCGGGGTCACCAATGTAGCGTCGGGCTACCAAGTCGAAATGAAAGTTATGAGCTTAACATTTATATCAATCACACAAAAGGACTCATGGTTTTTGGAACAATCGAATGAGCGTTAATTAGAAAATAAGTCACTACCTAATACAATGTCTGCCCACACAAGTGGGTGTGGTGAACGGAGTAGACGAAGACCGGATGTGCAGTTACGTAACCACTACAATAGCTTGTAATATTCAGCTTCGGACTAGGTAGCTACTGTAAGCGTCCCGCTCCGTACACTCCAGCTGCTTTAGCTTGGCAATGTAGAGGAACACTTTGATGCCTAGTCCAAATTAGAACCACGCTATTCTAATTTACCACTAGACCAACCCAGCCTACAGTATTCCTGTAGCTACAATTTGAGAGTGAGTTAAATAGCTTTAATTGCAAACAAGGCACAAACGAGGTGCGCCGCCTTTTAATTGAACAACAATGCAACTACTATCAGTTCTACAAAAGTCCTAATCACACATAAATCTATCAAAGTTCTTCTCTTTCTCACTCGTCTCTCTCTCTCTCTCTTCACGTCATCCCTCGTCAGACGTGTCCGCAATCTCTCCCAAAATGACCATGTTTGGTATTCTGGAGTGGCCTTCCGGCATGAGTCTCTGACCAATCAGCATCCTTCTCATCAGGTGACTTGTCTGAGCCATTTGGCAACCTGTTTGGTTCATCAACGTTCGAGACACTTCAGCTGGCCTGTAGATCTGACGACCCGTATGGTTTTCTCTCAGTCAGGGTCGAGTCTGTGGAGATCCCTGACATTCCCCCAACCTTAGTTAGAGACCCCTGGTCTCTAGACAACCCATCCGCGTTAGCGTTGGACTTGCCTTGGATGGTGTCTTCCAGGAACTTAGCCTCGTGTGGGTTGAGCAGTAGGAGCTTCTCAATGATGGGCACTAGAGCCTTCTTCTCTTCCCCTTCGTTGTGCAAGAACTTAATGATGACGTTTTTAAGGTTGTGGTAGAAATCAGCCTTCCCTGAGACAGTCACTTTGCTCCTCAGCAGATCCCTATCTCTACCCGACGCCTAAATACTATTCCCAGCCTCCCTGCTAGAAATCTTAATTTAAGCCAAACTCAGTAGCCCTTCCTGGCTACTGGCTTCCCCACCCGAATAGGTGAAATATATAAAGATATATTTAAGTAAAGATCATCAACTAGTGCACAAGGGCAACAACAGTACAAGAGTAGTTCAAAAAACATCCCCTCCTTTACAATGTTCAAATAGTTCCTTTTATACAAATTAATAATGTCCAGTTAGCAGTCACTAGGTCAGCATGGCATCTTCCCTGCCGACCAATCAGATGTCAGCAAGTCATGGTTCTCCCGATGGGGTGATGTGTCTTGCTTTGGTCCACTACCAGGTGAGCTCATCTTTTGGTGTGTGGCTGTGGCTTCATTAGAGAGCGAGTTCTCATGTTTCAAGTCATGGCTCTCCTGGTGGGGTGATGTGTCTTGCTTTGATCCACTACCAGGTGAGCTCATCTTTGGTGTCTGGCTGTGGCTTCATTAGAGAGCGAGTTCTCATGTTTGGTTCTGTACACAACATCTGTCACTAACAATGCATTTGTTGTGGTTAACATGGATGGTCTTATTCCCTTAGTACAAAAGGTCTCAATAGAGGAGCTGGAGTTCCCCGACAAAGGTATTCCATATTTGACATGCCCTTTTCTCTCTCACGATTTCTCTCCCATCTTCTGATCTCTTCCTTGAGGACCTTGGCCTGGTCGGCCAGCCTGAGGGAGTTTGCTTCGCTCTCCCATAACAACTCCGTCAGATGCTTCAATTTCTTTGCCGCCACCTTCAGCTGCCCCTGAGAGTTGACAAGGAGCTCGCTGCTAGTCTGGCGAGTCTTCTCGTGAATGGCAGTAGTAGTGGGACTCCCTAGCTCTTCCTCTTCCATACTCAGCAACTGGTTGAAGTTAATGCTGGAATCCGGGCCAGGGAGCATGCCTATGCTCTCCAACTGTGCCTGTTCCATCCTTTCTCCCAAGGAGCATTGCTCGCAGTGGGGCCTGATGTCGTCCACGACATTCGTGGGCCTTCTTGCAACCGGTGCTACAGTCATTTCCTTCGCTGAGCCTGTGGTGCTGGTGCTGTGGGCCCCAACGAGAACACAACTGTCCACCTCTTGCTGCAGCCTGCTGAAGTCACTCTGCAACACCTCCAGCTCTGTCTTGACACCCATCTCAACCTTGTTGTGCTCCTCTTGCAGCTGGTGCAACTGGATCTTAAAAGCAGCTGTCACTTCCTCAGTCTCGTGCCGAAGATGAACAATAAGCTCACCCTGCTCCTGGCTCTGGAGGGTGTGCTGCACTGCCACATGCCTCAAGGCCTGTTCCAGCCCCTCCCTCCTCTGCACAGCCTCCTGCAGCAGCTGCTCATGATGAGCAGCAAACTGCTCATGCTGTACGAGCATCTCCTCAAGCTCAACCTGACTCCTGCTCAGCCGAGTCTTCAGTTCTTGCATCTCTTCATTCAGTTTCACCAGTTCCGCCTCATATTTGTGTTTGAGGTCTGTTAACTTGAGCCTGTCCTGGTCCATCTGATTTCTGCTTTAGAACACTGTGAACACGAACCTTGTAGCTACTGTACTCGCTCTGGCAGGCAGCAAGACCTGTCTAGTTCCGACTGAGCAATGGCTAATCTGTGCTCCAAGCCACGACTTCGTCTCTCCAAGTTCCCTACAGACACTTCAGACTGATGCTTAATGTTCTCTATATTGGCAGTGAACTGAGACACTTCCACTTTGGCGTGCTCGGAGCCTTGCTTCTCCTTCTCCAACTGCCCCTGCAGCACCACCATGGTGTCCTGAAGCTCCATCTCGCTCGCCTCTACCTCACCTCCATCAGCGACCGGGTAGAGAGCAGACATGATGGGCCCGTCTCGTTCCTGTTGTAGGCGCTGCCGTTCCTCAAGTACGTCCTGCGCTCCAGTTGCTGAGCACGGGTGACCACCATGCCTGACTCGGTCACGATGGAAGTAGGTGGGTTGTTCAGCTCGTCGTAGCTCGGTTCGCTGTCCAGAGCCTTCTTCAAATAGTTCCGGAAGTGAGGTATATCCCTTCCCATCAGCATATCCTCAGTGATATGTTTGGACACTCCTACCGCAATGGTCGTGGTCTTCCCTTCAACTTCGAGGGACACACTTGCTGCTGGAAAGTAAATCTTCCTTTCTGATGCAGGTATTGTACGGTATATTCCACCCCAAATAATCTTCTTTGTCAACACAGCTGGGGTGCACGAGGGTCTTAGTGCATCCAGTGTCTAGTAAGGCTTTGATGACCTTGCCGTTGATCTTGACCATTTTTGTCCAGTCGGGCATGTGGTGTTGTCGTGGTACGACTTGAAGGCTGCACTTGGCATGCTCTACCTTCACCTTGCAATCTCTTTGGTAGTGACCTTTCCTACCACATCTAAAGCATTCCACTGTTCCTAAGTCTTTAGGATAGGGAGGAGGTCCATCCCGGCTCCGCTGTTGCTCGTTCTTCTTGGGCTCTGCTCTTTCGAAATGACTCGTGTTTGTCGTCACAGGGTAAGGTTCTTTCTTTACGTAGCGGTCTGTTCGTGTCTTTTGGTTTCCTAGGTATCGGATGACCGCTTCCGTCAGATCCTCATAACTCTGGCAGTCCAAGTTTCTCATAGGGGTTTCCAACCAACCTGGAAGTTTCATGAGAACCATCTCCATCAAGACTGCTTCTCTGACTGTCTTTCTGGTGGAGTCCAACAACTGGTTGAAATTCTGCCTATAATCCCTCAACCATTGGTCTGGATTAGTAGAGTTGAACGTCTGGTCAAACACTTTTCGCCTTTGGGTCTCTGTCGAGATCTGGTACGTTGAAAGTAACACTTTCTTGACTGTGGCATAGTCAGCTTGTTGTTCTGCTGGAAGTGCTACGACAACTAGCAGTCCTGCCCCAGACAACAATCCTCTCAATCTGATGGTCCATTGAGGCTGCTATGTCTGCTGTGGCCTCAAATGTATCCAGGTAGGCAGACATGTCATCTGTTTCCTCATTGAACTTATGGAGAGTAAGGTGAGGTGGTGGTGCTGCGGCTGCTGGAGGTGGTCTCTGGTCGCACATAGCTTCTATCCACCTTCTCTGTTGATCATTAGCGAATCGTCTCTCTTCAGCACGTTGCTCTTCATCTATTTTAGCTTTTTCTTGCTCCAGCTCAATCCAATGATCCATGAACTTGTCGAAGCGACCAAGGGGTCGTGGAGGGTCCTCCTCCTCTTGATAATCCTCCTCGAGGATGTTTCCTGTTTGTGGTGGTCGCTCAAAACCTGATCGTAGAGCCATCTTCAATCAACGATAACAACCACACACAAAAAATTGTAGTACAACTCAAAAACTACGTCAGGGTTGTTTTGCACGTTCCAAGGTTCTTACCTGAACGGTATCCCTAAATTAGCTAATAGTTTACAACTCAGAAACAATACAAATGCACTTGGCTACAATACTATGCCTGGGATTCTCACAACTGATCCCACCGCTGCCACCAATGTAAGCGTCCTGCTCCCTACACTCCAGCTGCTTTAGCTTGGCAATGTAGAGGAACACTTTGATGCCTAGTCCTAATTAGAACCACGCTATTCTAATTTACCACTATACCAACCCAGCCTACTATTCCTCTAGCTACAATTGGAGAGCGAGTTAAATAGCTTTAATTACAAACAAGGCACAAACGAGGTGCGCCGCCTTTTAATTGAACAACAATGCAACTACTCTCAGTTCTACAAAAGTCCTAATCACACATAAATCTATCAAAGTTCTTCTCTTTCTCACTCGTCTCTCTCTCTCTCTTCACGTCATCCCTCGTCAGACATGTCCGCAATCTCTCCCAAAATGACCATGTTTGGTATTCCTGTAAAGGACTAGTTCGGTCATAGTACAAGTTTGGTATATGTGGCCAGTATACAGCTGGTATGGTGCGACAGACGTGATGTCACTTTCCTTAGTACTATGCATAGTGCATCAGTAGAGATTGTGCATAAAAGAGCAAAGGGAAAGCGTGACAAAGAACCTGTTCCATGTCCTTCAGCTATAATTGAATACAATAAATACATGAATGCTGTGGACCTTTCAGATCAGCTTCTCTCCTATCACTCGATAACAATAAAATAAAAAAGTCAAATGGTGGAAAAAGTTATTTTGGAGAATGATTGATATAGCCATATTGAATTCGTACATAATTTTTCGGAACAACCACCCTGGGAAAGGAATTAATTCTAATAGGGAATTTCGTTTGGCATTAGTACATGAATTGGTACAGCCTTTGTTTCACCTACGGGCAAGTATACATAGAATGTTTTCACCTGGCAGACAACCTAATGAAGATTTTAGTCATTTGATGAGAAAACATTTTCTTTACAAGGACACAACTACCAGGAAGAGATGTTTTGTTTGTTTCAACACTAAAACGGCCAACAGGAAAAGGATAGATACAAAAGTGACAACATATTGTGCAAAGTGCAAACAATACATGTATTTCTTTCGAAAAGTATCATACTGTAGTCAACTATAAACCTTAGAATTTTTTGGGGTCATTCTCATATTTGGTATAAAAAAAAATCCCCCTAAATAATTGCTTCAATGCAACTGGTTAGAGAGTATTGCATCAGTATTATTTTTTGCAAGGTATACATAATTTTTTGTTGAAGTGATATGTAAAAGAAGTTGTGCATTACTACTATATGCAATTATTAAAGGGCATGGCCAAATACACCCAAAGAGTTGTGGCTTTTATTCTTTTTCATGATGTTCCATAATTTCATAGTGAACCTAGAGATGAAGTTACAACAACAAAGGAGTAATAATAAATGTGTAACTCATAATTTTGTAATACTGTAGTCAACTATATATAGCAGAATTTTTTTTGTCATTCTCATATTTGTATTGAACATTTTCCCCCCCTCAATAATTGCAACTGCAACTTAGTGTGGTTAGAGTATTGCTTCAACTACTCAGTATTATTTTTTGCAAGGTATACATATTTTTTGGTGGAAGTGATGTGTAAAATAAGTTGTGTAATAAATATTGCATTACTACGATATGCAATTATTAAAGGGCGTGGCCAACACACACAAAGAGGTGTGGCTTTTATTCTTATTCCTGGAGTTCCATCATTTTTTAGTGAACCTAGAGATGAAGTTACAACAACATAGGAGTAATAATAAATGTGTAACTTATAATTTTGTAATAGCATACTATTTTTGGCTCCCCGCAATTCAGTAGTCAATGATAGCTTGTAATATTCAGCCTTGGACTAGATAGCTACTACCTTTGCCGGTTGACCCTCCAACATCAATCCCAAAATACATCTACATATATGCTGCAGCATTCATGCACATATAAATAAGATGGCTATTACTGCATATGCACACACTCATCCTCTTCAACTTTACCTTGACCTAACATGAACAAACCTGGGTTGCAGGGGAACTCCTGTAGAACAGATGGAGTGTTTAATTATTTTAGATGCCTGACCATTGGAGTTAAAGATGCAGCTTGGTGATATGCTGCTCTTTAATCATGGATCATGGTGCCATAAGCCATATGTTCCCAGATGGTGTGAAGAATCTCTATAGTAATACTTGCACGTAACTTAAACTCAAATAAATGAGAATTCCAATAAATGCTGGTATTTGTGATGTATCTGCCATTCCAAAAAACCCGAGATTCAGAGGTGTATGCTGTCCATGGTGAAGGTTCATATTAATGGTGTTATCTTGGACTTAAACAAATCGGGACTAATCCATCTCCACAAATTCCAAGGTCTGTCAAGTTTGTGACTCTATTGCAGAGAGACTAAAAGTGTACTTACATTATCCAGTGACATCAGCAGCAATGTCAGATACATTCCACATCCTGTGCTGGAACAGACACTGGGTCTGCCAAATAGATAAGAAAAGGACATTCCTTTGCCGGTGCATAATGGATATTGCCAGTAGAATTAGATATAAGGACTCTACTTTGTTAGCAACTTCTACCATAACAAATGCCTCACATATTGAAAAACTCTATCTAAATTATTCCAGCAATTATTGGATAACCCTCGATACCTTGTGTTCAGGGAAAGAGGAGAAAAATATTCCAGCTGACAAAACCACCACAACTTAGCCATGTTTGAGAAACTTTGACAGCTTGAGCCACTTGTTTATTTTTTGTCACATAATTATTTGCTAGGTTATTCAAATGCACATGTGTCAGTGGATACTCAGTTTTGATTCTCCATAAAAAATGGTTTCAAATAGATACACAAAAGGTAAGATTGAAAAAAGAAAACTGATTTCAAACAGGAAGAAATTAAATGTGCCAAAATGAAATCAAATATGCATGTCTTGTCCTACCTACACTGACATGAATGGTTTGTGGCCAGTTATTTATATTTATGCCCAGTGCTTTTTATTGCCCATGATGTTATATAGAATTGTGATATGCAGAAGTAGCTAAGAATTGTATATATATATTCTAAGGTATCCAGTTTGTTTTGTTTTCAAAATACTTCAGTCTTAAATCAGGGTAAATTTAAATAAAAACTGTGCAATTCATTTACACTCACAATCCACAGGTAGAGAAGTTGAGTTGCACACTTAAGAGTTTAGATAGGGGAAAGGGGAAATCAACTGTGTTAATTATAAACTGAAGCCAGCAGGAAGAATACCACCACTGTTACATGACCTTTATAAAATATGCAAAAATGAAAACACCATTGAGAGCTATTGTTTCATGTACAGGTTACCCTACTTACTAACCATATAACACAGTTAATCTCTCAACTTGGAGAAGAAACTGATATATTTGTGAAAAACTCTGGACATTTTATGAATGCTATCAAAAATGCATAGAACATACATGGGGAGAGGATGGCATGCTGGACTACCCATATACAGGATTAGGATAGAAACCTTCATTATTATTTACAACCACCAGTTCACAGAAGAGGGATTGTGAAGAACCTCTATGACATAAGAGTAATCACAATGCAAGGAGAAGTGTACATGGAGAATGACTATGTTCGCCTGGTATTTTCTAACAATGACTACCCACTGTAATTCATCTACTAGACTCTGAAGGATCACATGGGCAGGAAAGAAAGAAGAGGAAATATAAGAGAATTGGATAGGAAAAAAATTATCATTATTCCCTATGCATCCAGCCTAAGTTAAGATATCAAATGTGTCTGTGAAAAGTTAGATATCAAGGTTGTTTTTATGACATTAAGATCTAAGCTTAACAGAGTAAAAAATAAATTGGACACATGCTACCATGAAATTATCAATTGTGTATAGGTTTGTTGCAGCTATGAGAAAGTTCAAATGGTGAAACAAGTAGTAGGTGATGGAGACCAGAATCAAGGAGAATAAAGATGCATGCAGAATAGAAGACTTGAATGACTGCTATTGCTGAGCACACATGGAAACAACAACACCAAATATTGGGGAAGAGACCTCACTGAATGATAAAGCCTACAAATAGAAGGAGTAGCTCGTGAAGGAGGTGCTGCACATCATGTTATACCTTGGGATCAGTGTTCAAATGAGACATATGCTCGATCTACCCAATTCGACTCTCAAGACTGTGCACACTCCCATCATCCTTTGCCTGTATACTGCTACACCTGAGTATTCAGATGGATCTTGAGTCATGCGCATTCTTTGGTGTGGAAGATGTTGCCAACAAAAATGTATTAATTGGCTTCAATTCCTTGAGTGTTTTCCTCTGTTTGTGACTCTAGTTATCATAGAGCAGTCTAGATCCTCTTAAAATGCACACTCTCGGATTAGTAGATAATTTACTTGAATTAACTTTTTTGGCACTGAGGTCAATCAGAGTCTTGTGGGAACAGGGACAAGTTTAGACTAGGATTCAAAGCCTCCTCTTGATCTGGTATGAATACTTCATCTGATAACTTCAACATTAGGGCTACACTCAAGTTTTATTTATGACTGCTAACTGCATTGGAGAGAAGAAGATGGTCAGGTCACACTCGCAGAAATCCACAAGCCAATTTGAGTGCAGCCAAACTGAGTTCGGCCTGAGAGAAGGTGTCTTGAACCTACATGGTGCCGACATTAGGGGCTCCATCATTCAGAGTACGGTCCACTTTCCACATCTTCAACTCCCTTTGCAGTAGCTGCAGAAGTGATTGGTCAAGTAGAATGTAGTAGTAATTACAAGTTGTAGTAGAGGAGATTTTGATGTGGGTGGGTGGGTGACCTTCAATACACCACTTCCGTATAAGGATGAGAGCTAAAAGCTATAATAACACTTAGGAGTTGGGGTGGGGAGGGGATGTTCCAGCTGCAGCAAGGGTTTTCACTTCCATAACGAACATGCTATATTAAAAGGGAGGACCAGACTACTTGATTTTTGGGTACTTTATTTCACTGTGTTTCAAGTGTCAGCTCATTAATGTCAACCATTCTTGATTTATGATACATTTTATGCTGATGGTTCATTATAATTATACCAGTTGAGAAATGAACGAGAATAATAATGAATAAGATGGTTTCCCACAGAAATGAATAATTGTCAGAAATGAATAATTGTTCCTAAGTTAAAAAAATTACCTTGGTAAATATTTTTATATCATTTGGAAGATTTATATATTTTCTGCCACAGAATTAATAAATAGCAAATAGCTCTGCAGTTGTCAACTACGCCCAGTTAGTGGGGATGGAGGACAGGAGTATACTAGTTCAACAATATAACTGGTCAGAACACTTTAATCAATACTTCAAGAGAAATGCTTTCCAGGAAATCAAAGCATTTCACAATCTACTATTCACCTCATATGCACCTTGAATTGCTCTGTTCAAAGAGAGGATAGACAGCAAAGAAAGAAACCTATCTCTTCTTATCGATAAACACCAGAATTGGAAGCCAACACCAAGTGAACTACCCCTCATACTTCAACCTGAAGGACTTACCTCACAGATGAAACAGTATCTTTATGAAAAAATTGAATTTTGTCCACCTGTCAGGATATTGTTTGTCCTGATCCTTCAACCATCATACCTCTCACCAGCTCTCAAACAACCAGCTACCTTCCATCATCTAAAAAAAGATGTTGAACACAAACAATGATATTTTAGCCATTAAGCAGAGTAATTATATTATCAAATATTTAACTACTGGCAATACCTTATGAGAAAAATGTAGCTAACAGGTTCATCTAGCAGTTAGATATAAGCAAAAGAGGTGAACTGACTTGATTCCGCACTTGTTTTAAGAATAAATTAAATTGAGATTAAATTGAGAATCAACTAAGTTCATCACTATTGCGGTGCTATATGACTACCAAACTTAGCTAATCTGCCTTTTACAACACTTAAACTAACCATACTACTACTCACCTCTCTTCTCCAAACGCATCTTCTTCCTCCACAAACTTCCAAGTAACGCCTTCCGTGTAAGTCTGCCTTTGTACAATTTACGGAGGTATAGGCTTTGTAATACGCATGCCTTAACAATGCGTTCAATTGCAATTCCTCCAATAATAGCATGCTGGAGGGCTCGTCACAGCTCAAAGGCTACAAGCTGGAACCACTAATGTCACACAAATCTCAGTTTTGAAGAAAAACATGTTTAGGTGGATTTTCCCAAATCCGGTCACTATAATGTCCATGTGAATTTACATTAAGTAAGCTAATATCCATGGCACAGGTTACACTGACTGATCGCATGCCACTTTCTTCCTCACACAAATACCTCAGAGTTCAACAGCAAAAATACTCAAGTTCCCCACATGCGGACAAAGAACATTTCTGCAGCACACTTCCTGGGAGGCTAGCAGTGACAGTTCATTCTCGTCATCTTTGTCATCATCGGAAGACGAATAAAACATGTCATCACTTTAAGGGACAAATGAAACCCAAGACTCTCACAACTAGCACATGCTACTGCCACCACTGAGCATATCAACCAGTCTCAATCACATATTAAACACTCACTTGAATGCTATCAAGCAGCCCCTATATCAACAGTGTTCAAAATTACTCTATTACACAGCCGCTGTCCCCACTATAAACAGCCCACATATAAGCAGAGTTGTTAATCTCTCTCCTACATAGCATCTGTCCCTACCACCCACAATTGCCAAGTAACCACCACTCCATTATGGTAATCACAACCCAAACCTTAAGATGGGCACTGTAATATAAGATAGGCACTGTAATACAGCCGGCCAGTTGTCGACAACGTTAGCTACCTAACCCTGGCACACGTGCAATGCACATGATCAGAAACAATGAAGGGGGGGAGTGAAAAACAATTTTCGTGGGTGCTATTTTTCACTAAATTTAAAAAAACTAATAAAGAAATTCAATCTGTCTTGTCCCTCATGGCTGGAGCACATTCAAAATGTCTGCAGTAGCATAGAGGAACTTCCCATCCACTAGTTCCTTCCTAGAAAAAACTTTTGAATCTCTACAGTGCCGGTGACTTCAGCAAGAATTTTTCCAGACTTCCTTGAATAACCTATTCAGTTGGCGCCCTTGTACCATGAAATGGGTATCGCTCGAGATTTCTCTCGGCAAATGTCCAACTACCGGATTCCACCACTGAGCCTAGGCCATGACACTTTATGACAGAAATTATCACAGCTGTCAAGAGGATTGTGTTGTTGGTGCCTAGCAGACAATATTTCATACATATATACTGGGCTCCAGGTAGACATATGGACATGAAGGCACCTTACTCCACATACAAAAAAAAACTTTTGTTTATCACAGAATCCAACCTGATTCAATAAGCTGAAGTTTTGAGGAAGGCATTGCTACACATGTTGTGAAGAAATGAGCAGAATTGCAAGTAGCTGGAACACAAAAGGTTGTGGTGTTTTAAGAGCACAGAAGGTCAAAGATAACTTTTTTCCTGCTAAATTGCATGTTTGTTCCAGTTACTGTTAACATGACATTGTTTTCAGCCACTTGATCTAACAATGGGCTAGCAAAAAAAGCTACATGAGTAAACCATCACATACTACATGCAACAAATTGACAGTGGGAAGCATCTTGAAGATGTTGATTCTATGAAAAAACAACTGGACATTGTGGAGATATTGATACTCTGAAGCAACAATTTGATAGTGAGAAGCAGCTTGCAGATGTTGATGCTCTGAAGCAATAAATTGACAGTGAGAACCAGCTTGGAGATGTTGATGCTGTGAAGAAACTACTGGACAGTGGGAAGCAACTTGGAGATGTTGATGGTGCGAAGCAACAACTTGGAGATGTTGATGGTGTGAAGCAACAACTTGATAGTGAGAAGCAGCTTTGTGAGCGTTAACAACCTGACCCAGCCCCAAATGCTTTATTTGTGCTGGCATCGAGCACTACTACGTCCTAGCTTAACTAGTGGTCCAACATCCACGCTAGGCCAAAAATCAACAACACTCCTCTGTTGCTGTTTAACCATGCTATTAGCTTGCTAATAACGTCTAACCAATAGTTTAGCAAATGAGAGTAGGTAACAACTTATAAAAATAACAATGACTCAAACGAGGTGTGCCATCCTTTATAAAAACTCAATAACACCGATCTCAATAATACAGTTCTCGTGCTCTACTCTACTCTAACAGTTCAGTCCTTTTCTAATAATACGAGCTGATCATCCCGAGTCCTCAGCTCTCTCATTAATTCCTCCATGTAAGGTCATGTTGAGTGGCCTTTCTGACATGGCAGTCGACCAATCAGCTTCTTCTTCTAGAAGGTCGTAATCCTCTGGTGAGTCTTTCATGTCAACTCCACCACTACCACTTCCACTGGTCTGTGGACATTGGTCGTAATTAACCACCTGTTCCTCCACCACGTTCCCATTCATTTTGTAGATATCTGCTGCAGTGGTTTCTGCTGCTTCGTCGTGAGTCTCAGGGTGGGGTTAGCAATGCTGTCAGTCAGGGTTGGATTCCCTGACACTCCCCCAACCTTAGATAGAGACACCTGGTTTCTAGACAAACAGTCGGCGATGGCATTTGCTTTACCACTATGATTTACCTGGCTAGTTTTCCATAACTATCCTTGAGGTTACTTAGATGTGTGAGTGGGTAATGGTCAGTTTGGATGGTGAAGGTTGTACCTTCTAAATAGGTCCTAAAGTGTTTAATTCCTTTGACCATCGCCAAGGCCTCTCTCTTTCTATTGTGGAATAATTATATTCACTTGGCAAAAGTTTCTTTGATGCATAGGCTATGGGATGTTCCTCTCCCGCATCATTCACTTGACTAGTACGTACCCGAGCCCGGTAGCTAAAGCATCCGCTTGTAGGATCAAGGGTCGCGTCCAATCAGGTATTACCCAAATGGGAGCCTCAGTTAAGGACTTTTTCAGCTCTTTAAATGCTCGATCACACTTATCATTCCCGATCACTCGCTTTGGCATACATTTCCTAGTCAGCTCAGACAGTTGAAGAAGATTAGTTATAGCCATAAATGTAGGTTGACATGGCAATCGACCAATCAGCTTCGTTCTCAGCTCTCTCATTAATTCCATGTACGGTCATGTTGAGTGGCCTTTCTGACGTGGCAGTCGACCAATCAGCTTCTTCTTCTAGAAGGTCGTAATCCTCTGGTGAGTCGTTCATGTTATTAATGAATTCATGGTTGCCAACTCCACCACTACCACTTCCGCTGCTCTGTGCCGTAATTAACCATCTGTTTTTCCACCACGTTCCCATTCATTTCGGAGATCTCTGCTGCAGTTGTTTCTGCTGCTTCGTGGTCAGTCAGGGTTAAGTTCCCTGACAGAGAGTGAGACCATGGTGTTTATTGGACTTAATTCAATGGATTACATCAAAGACTTTGTCACAAGATTCGTCAGAGAACTATTGAAGTGACTTACCTTGTCCAGTGACTATCCGTGTCATTGCAATGGAGAAAGATTTTCAGTTTGGGAAGTCATTAATTTAATTTAGTTATTTGTTTGTGTGTATGGTTGTTTTATTTAATTTTTTTTTCTTCCCGTTATTTGTTTTTAAACTGAAATCCACCAAATGCAAAGATCATCGTATATATATATACCAGTTTATTCCTGTGACAGTTGACACTTCAGGAGCTTTGGGCCACCAAACCCTTGCCTTTATCAAGGTCCTAGAGAAACATTATTGTTCCAATTCCACCTGCGGAGGCTCTCTGTGGCCATTCAGAGGGTGAATGCTGTCGACGATGTGCTCAATGGACCAATAGTCTGATAGACTTTTGGACAATTTTTTATCCCTTCCCTCCAGGCTTTTCTATCCTTTTTTTTAATAACTTAATTATGATTATAATAATTAATGAATTCTCAGTCAACGTTTCGACTAGATGTGTTAGCCTTCATCAGGAATAGTTGGGTTTTTTTGGTTTTTTATTAAACAAAATCTATACTACCTTAGATATGACAATAAATAAGACAATAATAATAATAATCACTCAACAAAAACTAGAAGTAGAGACAGGACAACAATAAATAATAATATTATTAACCAAAAAAAAGGGGTCCACCAAGAGACATCGTCGGAGTTACGCAGGGGCCATTGCTTTACCTGTCCTTTGCTGTACTCTTCCGTTCAACTCTTTCATAAATGTTCAAGACCTGATTCATATTGCCACCAGAATCTCACTAAGAATTGGGGAGAAGGAGTAAGTAGGTCCAATTGAATAAGATTTAGTAGACTTACCCACCTCAGTGAATATCGCCAGAGCTCCCATGCTACTTGTGCTACACCAGTATAACAGAGCACAATAAGTACAAATTATGTCGTAAACAAGATGCTTGTCATGGCTACGAGATCATAGTGGGACTGCCTCATGGCTGGAAGAATAAAATTGTGTTCATATTGTATGAGTCAGAAGGAAAGCAGAAGGAGCAACCTGCACAAAATTACTGATATCAAAAACACAGGCAGTCTCTTGTGATCAGATCAGATGCTGCACATCACTTCTGATCCCAAGACCGCCTGATATTAACAGACGGAATCTCTTATGATAAGGTGGGATGCGGAACAACATTCCTGATAGCAAGACTACCTGATCATAACAGGTCGAAACGCTTGTAATCAAGCTTTATGCTGCAACATTCCTGATCCCAAGCTGCTTCATCATGCCTAAAGCATCATACCAGCTGATCTTTACCAGATGAATCCGCACATTCATCCACCATAATGGTAAAGTATTCATCACTTCAACTATCCCATGAAAAATGGTGAGATATGAGCCATAACATTTCATTCTGGACATCTGGACTTGTATATTTGTCCCTCTTTCTTTCCAGCCATTCAGTTATATCCTAAATGCCCAACATACATACAACTATGTATAATATGACAGATTTATTGATTGATCATGACATCTCAGCAGCATAGCTGAATAAAATTACTCTAATTATAATCATGTCCCCTTAATCCAATTGTTCTCTGCCAATATCCACATTTTGAAGAATGTTCACCAGCACTCTTCGATTGAGCTTCCTTTCTTCTTTGTGTGTTCCATCCATCAACATTTTTTGCATTGTGAGCTGGATATCAGCATAACAGCATCAGCATGGTACTGAGATAGCTGGCATATCCTGCATTGATTGTCTATGCATTAAAAATAGTAAGCAAGATATTACACGAATTGTGTCGCTATAGAGCTAGTTATATAGCTACTAAGTAACCAGTCTTTGAAGAATCATCTTTCCAATTGATATAGCCTGGACTGGCTTTCTGTCTTTTACATTTTGGCAGAAAATTCTTTTTGTCTGCCTTAGAACGGTAGAAACAAAGCACAGTCTTGGGCTTCTTGATAGTCTAACCACTGCAAACATCCAGATATCAAGCTTGTTTTTTCTCCCTTGCCTACCAAAATGGCTGGTGTGGGACAGAGATATTTTCTTGTGAGATACTAATTGACAGCAAGTTAGTCTGCCAATCTGAATGTCCGTTGCGTACTTCTTTTATGCCGCCATGCGTTTCTCCTTTATTTATTGGTTGCGGCGAGGGGAGCGCACGGAGGCATCTGCCCATTACAAATGACTCTTTGACGCACATGTACGAATGAGGCTGCGTGTGATGAACCGGTGGTAAAAGGTCGTCGCGGCGCCGCTGCCATTCACAACTTGTGCAATGGTAGTCTGGAGGCGAGGTCAAGGCAGGCTAGTACTTGTGCTGGACAAGTTTGTTAGATGTGAATGAATCCTAATCAGGTGAGTGTTTACGGTATAATATGTAGTGTCTAGGTACTTTGCTACAGCCTTGATGTGGATCATGTAAAGAATAGAGTCGAAAAATCAGTGCGCGCCAATTAATTTTCGCGGTATATTCTTATCTTAAACGCGCGCGCTATGTACAGAGCGAGATGGCGCTGTATTGGGGAAAACAAGGAAGTCATTGCAGGATAGGAGCAAATCTCTTTTGGCAAGTACTGTTACTTGTGGAATGTAAGGGAGAAAATATCTAAAAAGTAATAATAATAGGATGATTATTGATAATAATATTATGATGAACATGTTTGGTGTTGTTACTTGGTGGTACAGTTGCAATGTAACTATGGTTAGATGCAAGAAGTCCAGCCTGAAAGATGGGTTTGCATTGGGGTGTCCTGCGTGTTAAACCGTAAAGTCGATTCGTCATGGTTTGTATGTCTATGTCGATATTTTTAGATTTATTGAAGGGAGCTTCTTCGTGAAGTCAATGCTTAGTCTGCAAACTTGGCTCCTTTTGCAGAGAGTACCCAGTTACTGCTGCTGCAAGTGAAGAAGGTGCAGTCGACCAACTGCAATTAATGTGTACCAGTGGTTGCAGCTCAACAGCCCTTAGCTGTGCAATAATTTTAGGTGGGCCTGGAGTCATCATGAGTCCCAATTCAGTGTGTTGTCAATTGTCACATCAACAGTACATTCTTGTGGCCATAGCATCATTATCAGAATAGCATCATTATAGCTTATAATTATTGTGGATATGGATACAGCATCATAGGGACCCGGCCACCATCCGGGTGTTTGGATTGGTGGACACCAGTCATACTCCTGCACTGGGTATGCTGTAAACAATCACAATTCCACTCCATTCTATGTAGTTGTTCAACACAAATTTTCAGGTTACATGCAAATAGTTCGCCGGAGAGATGCTGCAACATTACTCCCTATCATACGGTCTCATGTTGCGATAATCCATTCGGATCAGTGGGCTGCTTACACACAGGTTGCTTCTCTGCCTGAAGTGGTTGCTCATCGGACTGTTAACCATTCAATAGGCACCTTAATTAATCTTTTGTTTGTGTGATGGACCCCAAAAAATTGGTGTGGACCGACTATTTTTGTCCCTCCTTACTATCTCCCAACAATGAGCTACAACTAGTTAGTTGATGTTGGCATGGTCTTAATAGATGATGATAAGCAAATGTGTCTGGTTGTAAGGAATCCGGGTAGAGCATTCCCAACCATGAGCTACAACTAGATGGTTGATGTTGGCATGCTCTTAACACCAGTGGCTAGAGGAAGCCCTACTCTACACAATGAGTGTTTTCATTAGGCGCTAAAACGTAAGTACGCGATCAAGCGCGCATGTGGAAAATGTGTTTTGATTATTAACGAAATTCATTTTCTACCCAGGGCGCTTCACCACGTACTTACATTATAAAGTGGTAACCACCCCAAAAATACATATGGTATAGTCCTCAAAACAATGGTCCTGTCCCCCCAAGAGAACAAGACATCCACTGCTCATGCCAGTGTCATTATTGTAAATGCGAACTGTTTTCCTGTTGTTGTGTCAGAATTTCATTAGGTACATGCTGGAATTGAATTAACAATAGACAAGTACATATAGCATGGTCTGCTATGATATATTTTATTCACCAACATGGGTGTATTCGGGGCGTGCAAGGGTGCATTAGCCCCCTTCTTTAAAATTGTGATGCTGGATCAGGCCCTACACCTGTTTTTTCATCTTACACACACCCTCCCATGGCAAGGTTTCCATATGCATCTCTGCTTCAACTAAATTTGTTGCAAGTAAATAAAAAAGACTTTCCCCTTCCACCCTAGTTGTTGTTACTAGATGAGGAATTTACACTTTGTAGGCTGCCTCAAAATTTGAAGGCCTACACAAACCTTTGCAATGACCATTTATAATCGAGTATTTGTACTTCTGTAGCCATTCCACTGCTATGGATAAAAGGTGATATTCCTCTCTGGATTCAGAAGTGTTCAAGGTACTGTAAGTTCCAAATGTCTTATCTGCACTCTCACTGGATCAATAGTAGGTGAGCTTGGTTGAGCATTGTTATAAGCATGTGAAAAGTGGTGGGGCTTGAAGGCAATATTTCTTGGCACAAGCGCAGGGGTTGAGTCATATAATCTTCATATGGTTAGGGGGGCGGCAGGAAATACTTGCATTTTGTTATATTCTGTCTGCATGTTAGCTTTGCTGACTCAGCG
Organism: Cladorhizidae sp. MBARI D1340-BT2; assembly: GCA_028752905.1. Taxonomy (NCBI): domain Eukaryota; kingdom Metazoa; phylum Porifera; class Demospongiae; order Poecilosclerida; family Cladorhizidae; species Cladorhizidae sp. MBARI D1340-BT2. Next base: position 14,385,009 of record JAQNBH010000004.1, on the reverse strand, counting down.
GTACTTCCATGTTGTCCTGGTGCTCTAACACTGCACAAACTAATGGGCATTAGTCACCTCTATGCTGAATTAGAATTAAATAATGTCCGTTAATGTGCATTATTGTGGTCCAATTGATAAGTAGTTCGATACAAAATCAGAGCATCAAATTAAAGCGTTCAAATCACTACGTGAGTTTGCGTTCATTGGAACTTTGTAGCCTGCTGTATTATATTAGTTGTGGCTGTCAGCGAAAAGCAACCTTCCCTGACACAGAGGTTCTTTTAACTGTCCAGATGATCCTTACTCTTCGTCTGATGACGTAAGTGTCGCCCCCAGTCTTCCTACTGGACCACGCACACAAACCGAACTCAGCCCTCCCTCCTGGAGCGACTGGATCCCAAGTAACAGTTCTTAGATACTATGAATATATATTGATATTCACAACGAGATAACACAGAGTACGAACAATAATGGCACACAATACAATATCTTGAGAACAGTCACACTCTACTGAGTAATTCAGTAAAGGGCTATTCTCAAGGGTCTTTTACTTTACTGGAGTTCTGTTTCGATGGAGTGTGAAGGTCGCAGTTATCTAATGTCTCTATCCTACTCCATTCCTTTTATACTAGTTACAAAACAAAATATCACCAAATAAACTATCTACTAAAATGCCCATATTAGGTCTTGTTCGAGAGCTGCTGTGGCGTCGAGTCCTGTGGCCTCATGGTTGTGCCCACAACCTTTGCTTCACTACTATGTTCCCACACTTGATCCTTCTGATCTTCTGTCTTCTCTTGATCTTCTGTCTTCTCTTGATCTTCTGTCTTCTCTTTCCCATACTCGGTCTTGTTCAGGGTCAGGGCCGAGTGGGAGGTGTCCTTAGTCAGGGTGTCTGGTTTCCCTGACAGTGGCCAGTCGCCAAACTAGCTACTACATAGCTTGCTATGTTTTTACTCCCTCGTGCAGTTTAAACTTCCGTTCGTTCTGCCTTTCCCTCAGCACTCTTCTCTTCTCTGCAGCAAATGTTTCCTACCCATTGTAGGTTGCTGATCAGCAAGAAGGGGATGGGAAAAAACACATCTCAAATACAGCTATAGTTTATTGAATTTGGTAGGCTGTTTATTTTTGCATCGTAAGGTTCTTTTCGGTGCTAGTGTGGTTGTTGTTGCCAAGTACTACATGACTGCTGAATACAGAAGAGAATACCTCAGGAAACTGAGGGATATGATAGAAAGAGGCAGTTTAAATCGGTCTCATCATGACGCAGAGTCCAAGAATCAAGAAGGATGAGAAAGACGTCCAATCTCTTGTTGACTTGATGGAAAATGACTGGCTGAACCCGATGTGTCCAGAGGAGTCTGATTTGGTTAGCTTATCCACAGGAATTGTGGAACCTCCAAATGTAGCTAATGATTTGTTCAGGGCCTTTGAGACAGGAGAAGTGCAATACCAGAGTTTCAAAGAAAGTCGACTAGACAAAGATCAACCAATCAACAAATTCCATGACAAAATGACCAAACCCAACTTGAAAACTTTCACTGATGCTAACATAAAGAAAGTTCATGCAAACAAAGTACTTGATGTGGTTCTGAAAGCAGACAGAAAGCTGTTTGGACAAATGATCTTAGTCGCTGAGAGCCGAAAGCTGCAAATGAAAGATGTCTTGGCCCACCCACTGGGCATTGGCAAATGTTGATGGGTCGATGGGTCTTTAAGAAAGACCAACAAGGCTTCACTTGCTAAAGAACTAGAAAAGGTTGTTTCCCCTGCTGATGAAATCCCAAATGAATCAACCTGCATCATTGACGGCATGAGCCTGGTGCAGAAGATGAATGGCAATAGCAAAACATTTTCACAGCTTGCAGAATCTGTTTTGCAGCTGGTCTTGATTGAAGGCACACACAGTCCAAGGATTGATGTGGTTTTTGATGTCTATCACGATAGGTCAATCAAAGATGCTGAAAGATGCAACCGTGGAGCTGCAAGCCCAACTATACAATACAAAAAAATTACCGGAGGCCACACCATTCAGCAGTGGAGGAAGTTCCTGTGCAGCCCTGACAACAAAACTAGCCTGATTAAATTTCTAGTAGATGAATGGAAAACGACAATCCAACGAAAAAAGCTAGGTGGGAAGATACTGTATGCTACCTGCGAGGATAAATGTTATCGAATGATGACAAGAGATGACTGGATGGAAGCCCCGGAGCTGCATTCAACCCAAGAACAAGCAGACACACGGCTCCTGTTGCATTCCTTGCATGCTGCTAAGTCTGGTACAAAGGCAGTAATAGTTACAGCTGAAGACACTGATGTTTTGGTGCTCTGGCTTGGTTTCCACAAAATCATTCCATGCCCTATTTACCAGAAGCCTGGAACCCAGAATCGCACACGGTTTATTGATATAAGCAAACTAGGCAGCGCATTAGGAGAAGGAATCTGTGACAGTCTAATCGGCCTACACGCTTTTACGGGGTGTGACACAGTGAGTGCATTTGCCGGCATTGGGAAACTGGGAGCCTTAAAACTGCTGAAGAAAAAGAAAAACATCACTTACCAGAAGACTTTGAGCCAACTTGGCCAGACTTGGGATGTTTCTTCGGACTTAGTTCAGAAATTACAGCAGTTTACCTGTAACATGTACGTTTCATGAACTAGCACTAGTAAGGTGAATGACCTCCGCTACCAAATATTTTGTGCCAAACGAGGAGAGGCAGACTCTAGTCAGCATCCACCATGCAGAGAGTGCCTCTTTCTCCATGTTCTTCATGCCAATTACCAGGCTAGAATCTGGAGATGCTCTCTGCAAACTCACCCTTCCATACCAGACCCTACCATGAATGGGTGGCTGACCGGTAATGATGGAAAGTTAGCAAAACTGGATGCGCGCTCCGCCTGCATCAGATGTAGTCCTTGCCCTGATAGCTTGTAAGTGTGTGCGCAGGTGCAAACTCCCAGACTGCACTTGTCTTAGCAATGGACTAAAATGCACAGAACTCTGCAAGCTTAAAAACTGCACTAATCAAAAGCAGGATGAAGAATCCGTGGCTACATTTGAGCCAGAAAGCTCTGATGAAGACTCAGAAGATTAATATATAAGTATACAGTGTTCTCTCTGTTGATTTTCCGTTATTTTATTGTGTATTGTTAAACTCTTAGTGGTTTGATCATTGTAATATGAATCAGAGTGAACATTTACTAAGTAGTTCTGAATATTCCATGGTTTTGAGAGTGCCGCTGCAGTTTAAAAAAATATTTGAAGTAATGCTTTTTTTCCATGAATTATGCTGATTTGTGCTGAACTACAGAAAGAACAAAAAGCATGAGAGATGTATAGTATATACCTACTGTATACTATAGTATACTAATTTTCTCCAAAATAATGTTGTAATTTTCATGTTGGGCCATAGCTATATACAGGGGAAAAAATTGTTTTGTTGTTTGTTTTGAAACAATAAATCACCAAACTGCTATAATTATATGATCCAACAGATGCCAAATATTGTCGGCATCACTCTGAGGATAAAGGTCATGTACTCAGATGGTAATAACAACCAATCAGCTACCATCCTGAGATTGCTATCATATCAGAACCTAAACTAGATATGTATGGCAAGTTACAAATGGCATTTAGACTTTGTCCCCCTGAGTGGTACCGGTTCAGGAAAATTTGCATCCTGGCCCATGGACTACAATGCATGTATTGACACATGCTAGGTAAGCTACTTGTGTCAATACATGCATTGCGGGAATTCTTTCCACATGTGGCTTGCTATAAGAGTTTTGAATCGTCCATCTAGCAAATCTAATCCGAGATATGGCTGCAACCTATTGTGTTACTGCTATTTGCGTTACCTGTCTGAGCCTCCCAGGCATTAGCTGGGGCTTAGAGGTGCCTATGTTTGAGGAGATAAATCTGGGGTCAGAAAACTGGAACAAACTGTTACAAAATTCTGACCACACAGATTAATGCAACAGAATCGCTACAAATGTTAACGAAACTTGTAGAAATCTAAGTCCTGAAAATCAGGGGTTGGCAGTTGCTTTTACTAACTGCCACCTCAGCCAATCCGGAAAAATTACATACAATAGTGAAGATTAGCTAACTACTGTATTGGTGACTGTACCAAAGATATGGATGTTATAGCTTTCCAAGCTTATACCCATTTCTTAACTCACAGTATGACCATCTGTTTCTTTCTTATGAACTTGCTTGTGTAAATATGTATGAGTGAACAATATAGTTGTGTAATAATGTACAAGTGAACAATATAGTTATGTAATAATGTACGAATGAACAATATAGTTATGTAATAATGTACGAATGAACAATATAGTTATGTAATAATGTATGAGTGAACAATATAGTTATGTAATACTGTATAAGTGAACAATATAGTTCTGTAATAATGTATGAGTGGGCCATATACTTCTGTAATAATGTATCAGTGAACAAGACCTTCTAAGAGAATAACTAGTCCACCTTTGGAACTGAACAAATCTCACCTCAAGTGTTTGTTTTTATCTTCTCCAGGCCAATACATTTGAATCTTCTAAAAAATATAAAAAGAAACAAACAAACAAACAAACCGTCTGCCCCTCCCCTTTGCTTCATCATTAGGGTTAGATAAATTATGCTAGCATAATTTTGAGAATAATAGGTATGCTTAAGAATCAAGAATAATTCTGGAATAATAGGGAACATTTTTGAGAATCTTATAGGGTCTAACTCTAACAACAACACACAAGGAATAAGGACAGTAGCTGTGATAAGTGACTAGCATCTGATTTTCACAGACCACATAGGTATTGCACATAATGAAAGTTGAAGACCACATATTGCACATATTAACAAGCTGACAAACCACCGGCACCTGCTTGCTATGCACACGAGAATCACATTATGCAAGGCCACCTGCTTGTGTATTCTGAATCTAAGTGAAAGATGGCTGCTAATGAGTCTGACTTGGCCTCCAACTCTGAATCAGAAGAAATTATTGTACCAGAAGAATTGATTATAACTACTACTAGTCTTTTAGACATTCTTAATTGCCCCAAAGGTTGTGATTTGTCAAGAAAGAGGAAGATTACAGTAAATCCTCCAAAATGGAAAAAGTGGGTCAAGGGAATCGCTGAGCCAAACTCTATTGACCCATCACAAGGGCTCGATAAATTATGCTAATTTTTCCACAAATTCTATTCTAGAATTCTCATGCACAGTGCCTATAATTCTTTGATATTATTCTAATGATCGAACCTATTATTCTAATTATTCCAATTCACAAAAATCATTTCCTATAATTGTACTGGTGCATAATAGATGTTTCAACGTAGTCTTCCATAGAAGATGTTTGTAGATCAGTAAAAGTACTGGATAAAAGTTAAAACAAAACACGCTTCTGCTGCTCATGACGGCTGTACAAGAAAAACTGTTTTGCATGCTCTTGACCATCATGGAAGTTCGTTTTCATGGTTCTTCCACCAATCCAATTTGTTCATGTCTGGAGAAACTCATTCATTTAGCTCTATATATAGGCAGTTCACACTTTAATTCATCCAGCTGATTATTAGAACTGAGGAAAGGAAATACTACTTTTAACTGGTCAATGCCATTGCAATATGGTTTTTACTCACAAATCTTTGCCAGGTCAAGCAATCTAGCATACTTAAAAGCTTTAACAGTGTGCTTGAGGTCATCTCCAATTTTTTATTGAAGTATCTGTATGCAGGTTCAACACATGCTTTAGCATGGTCAATCAGTTGCTGTTCATAAGCAAGGTTGGAGTACATCGTGCTGGCAACTGCTTTGACATTTGAAGAATACTGAGTGGAAATAGAAGCAGAAACTACATTTATTTCTACATATGCATTTGAATATAAGTGGCCCATCCTCCAGGCAATACGTCGCTTTAACAAAAGGTTCACCAGCATCAATTGTCATTGCAAGTTCCATATGTAACTTACGATTCTTAGGAGGTTCATCAAGAATCTCCTGAAGCCTCAACTTTGAGAGTGGAAGATCAACATTTTGAGGAAATGAATAAACTTCACCAAATGCTTTAAAGCAAGTGGTTCATTACTTTCCATTTGGACCACCAACGAGTGGCTGAAAATGTTGGTACTGGTAAACCTCTATCTTCCAGGTTAATTTCGTCTTTGGACTTCTTGAAAAAAGCCCAACACAACTCTTCATCAATTTGTCAAGCACAGGTGTCTTATTTCTCTCCCCCACGTGATCCCAAGGTATAAGAAAAGCACACTATATCTAAAATGTGTGGGAAGACAATACTCAATATGCGTATTTCTACATTGTTCACTGATGCACAATCCCACATAGCACCTACTAACAGGTTGGCGACAATACCTAGCTCAGTAGAAAGGCTAATGATTGCAAGTTCTTCACCTGTAAGGCTCTTAGCTAACATCATTACCCGAACAACATGCTGCTATATATTCCACTGGTCATCAACAAAGCGCAATAGTACGACCATTGCTTGGCAAAACATGGGTTATTCTGTCAAAAACTACAGACACTTCTTTACCATCAATTTCCTTCTATAAAAGGAATCAGTTGATAGAAATTGGTGCTGTTGGAAAGCCTGAATGCACTTTCCTCAAATAAATACCGAAAAAATCAATCTTAGCAAGCGGTACCCCAGCCTTTAATAATGCTGTGACTACTTTTACTCGATGTACACGAAGTGCATCTGAAAGGCCCTCTCCCATAGGCTGTTTTTCCTACTCATACTTATTTAACATTATCATTATATGTTCCTATCTCTCAATTCCTTTGATGCCAAACACTCGTTTCAGTTGGCATGTTTAGCTGACTTGATGTGCTGAGTTAACACACTCTTCTTAAGAGATACATTCTCTCTGCAGGCATTGCAAAACAACTTGCCAGTTAGATTTTCATTGGAGAATTCTCTTAACCTTGTAGAGATTGAAACCATAGCTGGTTCAGCAGCAACAACACCTTAAACTCGTTTAAACCTTTTTGGGGAGGATTACATTTAAGTTTCTGCTTTCTTGCGAGGTCAGATGGAGCAGCACTCTTAAGCTTGTCCAGAAGATTAGCAACTTTCTTATCAGGCCTAGTGAGCACTGGGTCCAATTTACATCAAAACTACTTTACCTCTGTAGCTGTAGGTTGTAGGCTGTTTACTCTCCCACAGGATATAAATCACTTAAAATTCTTAAAATTCTACCAAATGCTACATAATGCTAGCATTATTCTCTAATGTTTTGTAAGATCTAAAATTATTTAAAAAAATTCTAGCATAATTTTATCGAGCGCTACCCATCACAACTAGTAAAAGAACTCCCTAAGGTATGTTTGTGTTTAAACTTTGGGGAAATTATTCTGCAATGCATGCAGGGAGACTCTTTCACTCAAAAAAGTGTATTATGTAAACACCTACTGTCGTCAAAGCATGATACTTGGAAAAAACGTTTAGCTACAAAAGATAGAGAGAAAGAAACATAGCTGACATGCTTAAAACCTATAGTAAAGATGCCCATCCAGTAGGAGAAACCCTTCCTGAATCTGTTCGCATAAAGAAGTAACAGCTTTTATGAAGGTAGGTATACCTATCAATGAAATCGACTGCTTTCTTGGGGGTTTCGAAACTGCATTTTGACTCACCAGCACCCAGAATCTACGTCAGCTGGTACCATTTATTCATCATCAAGAATTGGTTAGTGTAAAAGTCCAAATCAATGATAAGCAAGTATCAGTGATTTTTTATGCAACTAATCATGTTTGTGAGGCATTGGTAGTTCTACTATGTTTTTTGATCAGTAGTTCAGCTTGTGGTTAGACTTAAGCTCCTAGCAAAGAGCCTAACTGGAGAGGAACTTGCTCATCACTTGATTGTTTGCTTATCTACTGAGCTAGGTATTGCACCAAAAATGCTGTTAGCTTGCCGGCATAACCGAGCATCTGTCAACAGCACTGTAGTTTGCACCTTGAGCATTGTTTACCCTAAGCTCGTCGATATTGGATGTTTTGCTCACACTCTTGATCATTGTTGGGGAACACATGAGAACGCCAATACTGGATGAGTTAATGAAAGGCTGGATTGGCCTTTTTTCAAGGAGCCCCAAAACCAAGCTGGCATGGACTAAAACAGGTCTAACCTCCTTCCTACTCTGTCACTAACTGGTGGTTTAAGTGGGATGTTATTAAACATCTCATGACACATTTGGGAATGTACCTTCATTTCTTTATAGTGATGACCTTCCACCATCAAAGATTAGGCTTAAAGAAATACTTTCTGATGCTGCAAAATATCGAAAATTACAAATTGAACTAGCTAGTACCATTGTTGTGGGAGAAGCATTTGGTATGGGCCAATTGCCTTTACTGCTTTTGAGGAAGTTAGCATGCTTCAGGCTTCTATTTATCCTAATACAAATGCAAGTTATCAAGGCAACAATAATCAGCTACAGCAGCTAATTAACTATGCTAAAGTATGTGCCAAGCCTGCATATGGTAATTTCCACAAATATTTGGAAGTGACCTGAAAGAAGCAGTTTCGGTCTTTCAGTATATTCGCTACTTCGATCCTACCAAAATTAATGAGCTAAAACCCAACAGAACAATGACATAGAAAATCTCCATGTCATTCCTTTTCTTGATACTAACACTATCATTGACGGGTTGAAGAGTGAGATAGCTCTTTATATGACTAAAGCCAATAGATTTTCAGATATTGGCAAGCTATATACTATGGTGGAGAAGACACAAATCTGAACTACCCCTGTGGTCTAACAGTTGTACATCTGTTTTGGCTCTTCAACAATCATCTGCTGCAGCAGAGAGAGTGTTTTCTGCTAGCTAATGCTAGCAAATTCTTTCCCAAGCTTATGCCCATTTCTTCACTCACACTATGACCATCTGTTTTGAAGTTTATTCTGTAATAATGTTTGAGTGAACAATATAGTTGTGTAATTATGTACGAGTGAACAATATAGTTGTGTAATTATGTACGAGTGAACAATATAGTTAGGTAATAATGTATGAGTGAACAATATAGTAAAGTATGAGTGAGCAATATAGTTGTGTAATAATTTACCAGTGAGCAAGGCATTACATGATCTTCTAAGAGAATAACTAGCCCACCTTTGGAACTGAACAAATCTCTCCTCAAGTTTGTTTTGATCTTCTCCAGGCCAATAGATATGAAACTCAAAAAAAAAATTTTTTTTAACTAAATAACAAACCATCCCTCCCCTTTGCTTCATCATCACTATAACCACTGTTCAGAGGAACTATTCTGGTCTTAAATCATGTAATTTTTTCTTCAGGCATCACATACTCTTATCGTTTCTTAGGTCCCTGTAGTACAGTAAGTCAAGAACCACAACCACATGTAATCATATTATTATGCTAAGATATGTTATTAACAAATCATCTGACAATTACAATCGATAAAAGCTGCGAGATAGGCTCATGATGGAAAGCTATGATGATAACCCCCAAAAACAGTAGATATCAAGATATAGTGTATGAGCAGTGGGATGGGATATGGTATGCCATACCCATAATTCTGCAAGGGTACAGAACTAACCTGACCAACCAAATAATAGAAACAACAAAGCAACCAAAAAATTATGGTTGATGAAGTATTATGATTGTTGCATAAAAAAAGTAAACAAGATTACAATTGTGCATCAATGTAGAAAGCGAGCAAAGCTAAAGAATATTATATAAATGGTAAAGGGTCATCAAGATGTTATGACGCGCGTTGCAAAAGAATTCCCACAATAGTCCATGGGCCAGATCAGATATCGGTACCATACAATGGGACAAAACTTCACTTAGTGGGAATTTATAGGTCCCATTAGACGTATTAAAAAACAAGTGATAGCAATTCCAGATGAATAGCTGATTGCCTTTTTGGCTGGTATCTCTTATTTACTGGAATTGGGTCCATTTTAGTTCAACATAGAATGTTCTGTGGCAAAGTTCAATCATGTAGCACTCCCAATTAGTTATATGGCAAAGTTCAACCGTGTGGCTCTCCTGATTAATCTAGAATGTTCTGTGGCAAAGTTCAACCATGTGGCTGTCCTAATTAATCTAGAATGTTCTCTGGCAATGTTCAACCATGTGGCTCTCCTAATTAATCTAGAATTTTCTCTGGCAATGTTCAACCATGTGGCTGTCCTAATTACTCTATCTAGAATATTACTCTTTCTAGAAAATTCTCTGCATGTCATATAAGTCATATATATTAGCTAGCTATAAGTGTACCTCCAATCTCAGAGCATCTATTTTTGAAATGAAAACTGTTGGAGGCAACCCAAAGCAAGTAAGTGCATTATCATCCCCCTCCCCTCCCCCCATTCAAAATGGTGTAGGAACCCCAGAATTAATATTATATTTTGCAGGTGTGAGTGACAGAGGATGGAGTCTTCGGTCAGATCTGAGGGACTGCCTTTGAAGAAGATACACAAAGCCTGCTTCATTCACTGCTCTGATGAGGAAACTGACCAGCTGATATCACCGCAAAATGTGGACTCCTGGAAAACCTTGCTGAATGCAGCTCAAGTCAGAAAGCATGAACCACTGCTCGAGCTGGCAAAGGACCTTCCAGAAGAAGAGTTCCCAGACATCAAGTACCATAGAAAGTGTCGCAGTTTATTTACTATGAAGAGAGAGCTTGAGAAGATAGTCCAAAGGGAGAGGGGTGACACCAGTGACAAGGATGACACCACGAGAAGATCAGCCAGGCAAGGACCGAGTTCATCTAGAACTTACTGTGCAGTGTGCATCTTCTGTCAAAGGGAAAACAAGTATATAAAAGGACATAAGACTAGAGACTATCTTATACAATGCAGAGAACTAAGAGCTGATAACACAATCAGAAATGCAGCCACAAGGATAAAGGACAACAGAATCCTTGCCCTTGTCAGCAGAGATCTTGTAGCTGCTGAAGGTCATTACCGTAGGTCTTGTTACCGAGATTACACAAGATGTTTGGATACAGCAAAAACTGTGAGTACAGAAGAAGGCACTGATCACTATGTAGTTGCCTTGGAAAAGTCATACAATGAGCTCTTCCTTTTCATCAGAACAAATCTATTTGTTTCCCCTCGAGTGATAACTATGGTCGAACTATCTGCTAGGCTGACTGCATCAATGCACACTTGTGGTATAGATGCTATTAAAGATTCAACCAAGAAACATATCCGCCGGACATTAGAGAGTGAGTTCGGTGGATCATTGCATGTCTATCCTGACAAAAAAGGGAAACTGTTTATCTTTCCAGACAACTTGACAATGTGTGAACTAGCTAAAGAAAATCTGTCCTTAAGATCACAATTGTGTCAGCTAGAAAGCATTACAAGTGAAGACATTGTAGGCAAAACAGCATTGCAGTTGAGGGCTGACATCAAGAAACAAATGATTTCTAAAGCCTGGCCACCACAAGTTGATCCTGAAATTGAGGAAAGCCAGTCAGTCAGTCTCTTTTTGTGCCACCTGTTGACAGGCAATGGTGGCCATAGCCAGGCAGCCCAGAAAGTGAAACGGTTGATCCGGTCATTAGCTAGTGACATCGTGTATGCTGTCACTGGTGGCAAGGCCAAACCGCCGAAGCACATCATGCTACCATTTGCAGTCAAGTCTTTGACGGGAAATGTAGAGCTGATACAAATCCTCAACAGACTTGGTCACAGTGTCTCGTATTCTCAGATGGAAGAGATAGATACAGCACTCTGTCTTCAAAAGGTGTCACTGGCAGGAGGTGACATAGCCCTTCCATCCAATATCCATCCTGGTGTGTTCACAACCCTAGCCTGGGACAACATTGACAGATTGGAGGAGACGGTCAGTGGAGAGGGAACATCACACAGAGGTAATGGGATTGCCATCCAAGAAAGACCAACCGAGCCAATGGCTGCCAAGATCCTTCCTTCAGTTTCCAAAACGAAGAAGAGAAGTATTGCTGCAACAGTGCCTGTGCTCCCACCATACAATGTTGGAAAACGAGCTGGACCTCCCCAAAGTAAGAGTGTATATGTCCAAGCTACAGAAGAAACAAACTCTGCTAGGAAGAAGAACTTCATCTGGCTTATGGCATGCATGTCAGATAAAGAACAACAATCTATTAGTGGGTGGACAGGTTTCAACATATTAACCCGAGATGAAGTGACAGTTACCCAAGACAGTGTTGGATACCTACCTACTATCAATGCTCCAGCCACACAGATGTCTACTGTACATGAAGTCCTCAACCAGTCACTAGCAATCATGCAATCTTTACACCTTGGGAAGATTATCTGTGTCTTTGATCAGGCTCTGTATGCAAAGGCTGTGGAGATCATATGGAAGTATCCTGACAAATTTCAGGCTACAATCATCATTACGCTTGGAGTTTTCCACACGATTTGTATGTTTCTGTCTACAATTGGAAAGCGATTTCAAGATGCTGGACTGAGGGACCTCTGGGTAGAGTCTGGGGTGATAGCAGAAGGCTCCATTGCTTGTGTAATGGATGGAAGGAAGTACAATCGTGCAGTCAGACTTCACAAGCTGGTGTATGAAGGTCTCCTTCGTCTGACATGGAAAGGCTTCCTGCCATGGTTAGAAGTTCATCATGCCCCAGATGTTGTCCATATGAAGGAAACACTCAAGATCATCAATGAGATGTGCAAAGATCTATCACAGGCATCCTTAGTTATGGTTGTCAACAACAACTCATGTGCCAGGATCTTAGAGCTGTTTGAAGACTATCTCCAGTTCCTTAGAGAAAGCAATGGAAGTCTGTCATCATTCTGGATGTCCTATGTGGATATGGTGGACAATTTGTTAAGGCTGATTAGAGCATCACGAGAAGGAGACTGGCTGTTGCATCTTGCATCTATCCGTGCTCTGATACCTTGGTGCTTTGCCTATGACAGGTTAAATTATGCACGGTATCTACCAAACTACTATGCAAAGATGTCCCAGTTACCTACTACACACCCAGAAGTGCATGAGAAATTCATGCATGGTGGCTTCTCAGTTCAGCTTGGCCACTCAAACCCCTTTGGCAGGATCCCTGTTGATCAAACCATTGAGGAGACAGTAAACAAGGACACACAGACACCAGGGGGAACTAAGGGGTTCAGTCTAAAGCCTGGAGCAGTTGCCAAGTACTACATGACTGCTGAATACAGAAGAGAATACCTCAGGAAACTGAGGGATATGATAGAAAGAGGCAGTTTAAATCGGTCTCATCAAGACTTGCAGAGTCCAAGAATCAAGAAGGATGAGAAAGACGTCCAATCTCTTGTTGACTTGATGGAAAATTACTGGCTGAACCCGATGTGTCCAGAGGAGTCTGATTTGGTTAGATTATCCACAGGAATTGTGGCACCTCCAAATGTGGCTAATGATTTGTTCAGGGCCTTTGAGACAGGAGATTCAGCAGTGGAGGAAGTTCCTGTGCATCCCTGACAACAAAACTAGCCTGATTAAATTTCTAGTAGATGAATGGAAAACGACAATCCAACGAAAAAAGCTAGGTGGGAAGATACTGTATGCTACCTGCGAGGATAAATGTTATCGAATGACAAGAGATGACTGGATGGAAGCCCCAGAGCTGCATTCAACCCAAGAAGAAGCAGACACATGGCTCCTGTTGCATTCCTTGCATGCTGCTAAGTCTGGTTCAAAGGCAGTAATAGTTACAGCTGAAGACACTGATGTTGTTTTGGTGCACAAAATCATTCCATGCCCTATTTACCAGAAGCGTGGCACCCAGAATCGCACACGGTTTATTGATATAAGCAAACTAGGCAGCGCATTAGGAGAAGGAATCTGTGACAGTCTAATCGGCCTACACGCTTTTACGGGGTGTGACACAGTGAGTTCATTTGCCGGCATTGGGAAACTGGGAGCCTTTGAAGAAAAACATCACTTACCAGAAGACTTTGAGCCAACTTGGCCAGACTTAGGATGTTTCTTCGGACTTAGTTCAGAAATTACAGCAGTTTACCTGTAACATGTACGTTTCAGGAACTAGCACTAGTAAGGTGAATGACCTCCGCTACCAAATATTTTGTGCCAAACGAGGAGAGGCAGACTCTAGTCAGCTTCCACCATGCAGAGAGTGCCTCTTCCTCCATGTTCTTCATGCCAATTACCAGGCTTGAATCTGGAGATTCTCTCTGCAAACTCACCCTTCCATACCAGACCCTACCATGAATGGGTGGCTGACCGGTAATGATGGAAAGTTAGCAATTAATTGGATGCGCACTCCGCCTGCATCAGATGTAGTCCTTGCCCTGATAGCTTGTAAGTGTGTGCGCAGGTGCAAACTCCCAGACTGCACTTGTCTTAGCAATGGACTAAAATGCACAGAACTCTGCAAGCTTAAAAACTGCACTAATCAAAAGCAGGATGAAGAATCCGTGGCTACATTTGAGCCAGAAAGCTCTGATGAAGACTCAGAAGATTAATATATAAATATACAGTGTTCTCTCTGTTGATTTTCCGTTATTTTATTGTGTATTGTTAAACTCTTAGTGGTTTGATCATTGTAATATGAATCAGAGTGAACATTTACTAAGTAGTTCTGAATATTCCATGGTTTTGAGAGTGCCGCTGCAGTTTAAAAATTTTTTTGAAATAATGCTTTTTTTCCATGAATTATGCTGATTTGTGCTGAACTACAGAAAGAACAAAAAGCATGAGAGATGTATAGTATATACCTACTGTATACTATAGTATACTAATTTTCTCCAAAATAATGTTGTAATTTTCATGTTGGGCCATAGCTATATACAAGGGGGAAAATTGTTTTGTTGTTTGTTCACCAAACTGCTATAATTATATGATCCAACAGATGCCAAATATTGTCGGCATCACTCTGATGATAAAGGTCATGTACTCAGATGGTGATAACAACCAATCAGCTACCATCCTGAGATTGCTATCATATCAGAACCTAAACTAGAGATGTATGGCAAGTTAAAAATGGCATTTAGACTCTGTCCCCCTGAGTGGTACCGGTTCAGGAAAATTTGCATCCTGGCCCATGGACTACAATGCATGTATTGACACATGCTAGGTAAGCTTCTTGTGTCAATACATGCATTGCGGGAATTCTTTCCGGCTTGCTATAAGAGTTTTGAATCGTCCATCTAGCAAATCTAATCCGAGATATGGCTGCAACCCATTGTGTTACTGCTATTTGCATTATCTCTCTGAGCCTCCCAGGCATTAGCTGGGGCTTAGAGGTGCCTACGTTTGAGGAGATAAATCTGGTGTCAGAAAACTGGAACAAACTGTTACAAAATTCTGAACACACAGATTAATGCAACAGAATCGCTACAAATGTTAACGAAACTTGTAGAAATTTAAGTCCTGAAAATCAGAGGTTGGCAGTTGCTTTTACTAACTGCCACCTCAGCCAATCTGGAAAAATGACATACAATAGTGAAGATTAGCTAACTACTGTATTGCTGACTGTACCAAAGATATGGATGTTATAGCTTTCCAAGCTTATACCTATTTCTTAACTAACAGTATGACCATCTGTTTCTTTCTTATGAACTTGCTTCTGTAAATATGTATGAGTGAACAATATAGTTGTGTAATAATGTACAAGTGAACAATATAGTTATGTAATAATGTACGAATGAACAATATAGTTATGTAATAATGTATGAGTGAACAATATAGTTATGTAATACTGTATAAGTGAACAATATAGTTCTGTAATAATGTATGAGTAAGCCATATACTTCTGTAATAATGTATCAGTGAACAAGATCTTCTAAGAGAATAACTAGTCCACCTTTGGAACTGAACAAATCTCACCTCAAGTGTTTCTTTTTATCTTCTCCAGGCCAATACATTTGAATCTCCTAAAAAATATAAAAAGAAACAAACAAACAAACAAACCGTCTGCCCCTCCCCTTTGCTTCATCATTAGGGTTAGATAAATTATGCTAGCATAATTTTGAGAATAATAGGTATGCTTAAGAATCAAGAATAATTCTGGAATAATAGGGAACATTTTTGAGAATCTTATAGGGTCTAACTCTAACAACACACAAGGAATAAGGACAGTAGCTGTGATAAGTGACTAGCATCTGATTTTCACAGACCACATAGGTATTGTGCACATAATAAAAGTTGACAGACCACATATTGCACATATTAACAAGCTGACAAACCACAGGCACCTGCTTGCTATGCACACGAGAATCACATGATGCAAGGCCACCTGCTTGTGTATTCTGAATCTAAGTGAAAGATGGCTGCTAATGAGTCTGACTTGGCCTCCAACTCTGAATCAGAAGAAATTATTGTAGCAGAAGAATTGATTATAACTACTACTAGTCTTTTAGACATTCTTAATTGCCCCAAAGGTTGTGATTTGTCAAGAAAGAGGAAGATTACAGTAAATCCTCCAAAATGGAAAAAGTGGGTCAAGGGAATCGCTGAGCCAAACTCTATTGACCCATCACAAGGGCTCGATAAATTATGCTAATTTTTCCACAAATTCTATTCTAGAATTCTCATGCACAGTGCCTATAATTCTTTGATATTATTCTAATGATCGAACCTATTATTCTAATTATTCCAATTCACAAAAATCATTTCCTATAATTGTACTGGTGCATAATAGATGTTTCAACGTCCATAGAAGATGTTTGTAGATCAGTAAAAGTACTGGATAAAAGTTAAAACAAAACACGCTTCTGCTGCTCATGAGGGCTGTACAAGAAAAACTGTTTTGCATGCTCTTGACCGTCATGGAAGTTCGTTTTCATGGTTCTTCCACCAATCCAATTTGTTCATGTCTGGAGAAACTCATTCATTTAGCTCTATATATAGGCAGTTCACACTTTAAGTGCCCCAAAGTTTCTCATTTGTCAAGAAAGAGGAAGATTACATTAAATCCTCCAAAAGGGAAAAAGTGGGCCAAGGGAGCTCTAGTCGCTGAGCCAAACTCTATTGATCCATCACTAGGGCTCGATAAATTATGCTAATTTTTCCACCAATAATTCTATTCTAAAATTCTCATGCACAGTACCTATAATTCTATGAAGTCTACCTATTATTCTAATGATTCAACCTATTATTCTAATTATTCCAAATTCATTTCCTATAATTGTACTGGTGCATAATAGATGATTCTTAGATAGAAGATGTTAATAGATCAGTAAAAGTACTGGATAAAAGTTAAAACTAAACACTTTTCTTCTGCTGATGAGGGCTGTACAAGAAAAACTGTTTTGCATGCTCTTGACCACTGTGGTAGTTAACTTTCATGGTTCTTCCACCAATCCAATTTGTTCATGTCTGGAGAAACTCATTTGATTTAGCTCTATAAATAGGCAGTTCACACTTTAACTCATCCAGCTGATTATATGAACATAGGAAAGGAAATACTTTTAACTGGTCAATGTCATTGCAGGATTGTTTTAACTCACAAATCTTTGCCGGGTCAAGCAATCTAGCATACTTAAAAGCTTCAACAGTGTGCTTGAGGTCATCTCCAAATTTTTCATTGAAGTATCTGTATGCAGGTTCAACACATGCTTTAGCATAGTCAATCAGTTGCTGTTCATAAGCAAGGTTGGAGGACATCGTGCTGGCAACTGCTTTGACATTTGAATAATACTGAGTGGAAATAGAAGCAGAAAGTACATTTATTTCTACATATGCATTGAATATAAGTGGCCCATCCTCCAGGCAATACGTCGCTTTAACAAAAGGTTCACCAGCATCAATTGTCATTGCAATTTCCATATGTAACTTATGATTCTTAGGAGGTTCATCAAGAATCTCCTGGAAGCCTCAACTTTGAGAGTGGAAGATCAACATTTTTAGGAAATGAATAAACTTCACCAAATGCTTTAAGCAAGTGGTTCATTACTTTTCACTTGGACCACCAACGAGTGGCTGAAAATGTTGGTACTGGTAAACCTCTATCTTCCAGGCTAATTTCGTCATTGGACTTCTTGAAAAAAGCCCAACCCAACTATTCATCAATTTGTCAAGCACAGTGTCTTATTTCTCTCCCCCACGTGATCCCAAGGTATGAGAAGAGCACTCTACATCTAAAATGTGTGGGAAGACAATACTCAATATGCGTATTTCTACATTGTTCACTGATGCACAATCCCACATAGCAGCTACTAACAGGTTGGCGACAATACCTAGCTCAGTAGAAAGGCAAATGATCAATTGACGTGCAAGTTCTTCACCTGTAAAGCTCTTAGCTAACATCATTAGCCGAACAACACGCTGCTGTATCATCCACTGGTCATCAACAAAGCGCAATAGTACGACCATTGCTTGGCAAAACATGGGTTATTCTGTCCAAAATACAGACACTTCTTTACCATCAATTTCCTTCTTTATGCTTTCTCGCTGTTCATGCTGAATAAAAGGAATCAGTTGATAGAAATTGGTGCTGTTGGAAAGCCTGAATGCACTTTCCTCAAATAAATACCGAAAAAATCAATCTTAGCAAGCGGTACCCCAGCCTTTAAAAATGCTAAGACTAATTTTACTCGATGTACACGAAGTGCATCTGAAAGGCACTCTCCCATAGGCTGTTTTTCCTAGTCATATTTATTTAACATATCATATATGTTCCTCTCTCTCAATTCCTTTGATGCCAAACACTCTTTTCAGTTGGCATGTTTAGCTGACTTGATGTGCTGAGTTAACACACTCTTCTTAAGAGATACATTCTCTCTGCAGGCATTTCAAAACAACTTGCCCATTATAACAGTCAGATTTTAATTGGGGAATTCTCTTATCCTTGTAGAGATTGAAACCATAGCTGGTTCAGCAGCAACAACACATTAAACTCGTTTAAACCTTTTTTGAGGATTACATTTTAGTTTCCGCTTTCTTGCTAGGTCAGATGGAGCAGGACTCTTAAGCTTATCCAGAAGATTAGCAACTTTCTTATCAGGCCTAGTGGGCACAGGATCCAATTTACATCGAAACTACTTTACCTCTGTAGCTGCAGGTTGTCGGCTCTCACAGGATATAAATCACCTAAAATTCTAAAAATGCTACCAAATCCTACATATAATGCTAGCATTATTCTCTAATGCTTTGCCAGACCTAAAATTATTTAAAAAATGCTAGCATAATTTATTGAGCGCTACCTATCACAGAGAGTAAAAGAACTCCCCAAGGTATGTTTGTGTTTCAACTTTGGGGAAATTATTCTGCACTGCATGCAGGGAGACTCTTACACTCAAAAAAGTGTATTATGTAAATACCTACTGTGGTCAAAGCATGATACTGGAAAAAAACGTTTGGCAACAAAAGATAGAGAGAAAGAAACATAGCTGACATGCTTAAAAGCTATAGTAAAGATGCCCATCCAGTAGGAGAAACCCTTCCTGAATCTGTTCGCATAAAGTATTAACAGCTTTTATGAAGGCAGGTATATCTATCAATAAAATTGACTGCTTTCGTGAGGTTTTCGAAACTGCATTTCGATGAACCAGCACTCAGAATCTATGTCAGCTGGTACCATTTATTCATCTTCAAGAATTGGTTAGTGTAAAAGTCCAAATCAACGATAAGCAGGTATCAGTGATTTTTTATGGAACTACTCATGTTTGAGAGGCATTGGTAATTATGTTTTGTTGATCAGCAGTTTAACATAAAGCAGCTTGTGGTTAGACTTAAACTCCTAGCAAAGAGCCTAACTGGAGAGGAACTTGCTCATCAGTTGATTGTTTGCTTATCTACTGAGCTAGGCAAAAATGCTGTTAGCTTGCATGCGTAACCGAGCATCTGTAAACAGCACTGTAGTTCGCACCTTGAGCATTGTTTACCCTAAGCTCGTCGATATTGGATGTTTTGCTCACACTCTTGATCATTGTTGGGGAACACATGAGAACGCCGATGAGTTAATGAAAGGCTGGATTGGCGTTTTCTTCAAGGAGCCAAAAACCAAGCTGGCATGGACTAAAACAGGTCTAACCCCCATTCCTACTCTGTCACTAACTGGTGGTTTATGGGATGTTATTAAACATCTCATGACACATTTGGGAATGTACCTTCATTTCTTTATAGTGATGACCTTCCACCATCAAAGATTAGGCTTAAAGAAATACTTTCTGATGCTGCAAAATATCGAAAGTTACAAATTGAACTAGCTAGTACCATTGTTGTGGGAGAAGCATTTGGTATGGGCCAATTGCCTTTACTGCTTTTGAGGAAGTTAGCATGCTTCAGGCTTCTATTTCAACAAATGCAGTATCCTAATTCAAATGCAGTTGCAAGCAGGCAACAATAATCAGCTACAGCAGCTAATTGACTATGCTAAATTATGTGCCAAGACTGCATATGGTAATTTCCACAAACATTTGGAAGTGACCTGAAAGAAGCAGTTTCGGTCTTACAGTATATTCGCTACTTCGATACTACCAAAATTAATGAGCTAAAATCCAACAGAACAATGACATAGAAAATCTCTGTGTCATTCCTTTTCTTGATACTAACACTATCATTGACGGGTTGAAGAGCGAGATAGCTCTTTATATGACTAAAGCCAATGGATTTTCAGATATTGGCAAGCTATATACTATGGTGGAGAAGACACAAATCTGAACTTCCCCTGTGGTCTAACAGTTGTACATCTGTTTTGGCTCTTCAACCATCATCTGCTGCAGCAGAGAGAGTGTTTTCTTCTAGCTAATGCTAGCAAATTCTTTTCCAAGCGTATGCCCATTTCTTCACTCACACTATGACCATCTGTTTTGAACTTGCTTCTGTAATAATGTTTGAGTGAACAATATAGTTGTGTAATTATGTACGAGTGAACAATATAGTTAGGTAATAATGTATGAGTGAACAATATAGTAATGTATAAGTGAGCAATAATATAGTTGTGTAATAATTTATCAGTGAGCAAGGCATTACATGATCTTCTAAGAGAATAACTAGCCCACCTTTGGAACTGAACATATCTCTCCTCAAGTTTGTTTTGATCCTCTCCAGGCCAATAGATATCCAAAAAATATTAAAAAATTAAAATAAATAACAAACCATCCCTCTCGCCTTTGCTTCATCATCACTATAACCACTATTCAGAGGAACTATTCTGGTCTTAAATCATGTAATTTTTTCTTCAGGCATCACATACTCTTATCGTTTCTTAGGTCCCTGTAGTACAGTAAGTCAAGAACCACAACCACATGTAATCATATTATTATGCTAAGATATGTTATTAACAAATCATCTGACAATTACAATCGATAAAAGCTGCGAGATAGGCTCATGATGGAAAGCTATGATGATAACCAAAAAAACAGTAGATATCAAGATATAGTGTATGAGCAATGGGATGGGATATGGTATGCCATACCGATAATTCTGCAAGGGTACAGAACTAACCTGACCAACCAAATAATAGAAACAACAAAGCAACCAAAAAAATTATGGGTTATGAAGTATTATGATTGTTGCATAAAAAAAAGTAAACAAGATTACAAGTGTGCATCAATGTAGAAAGCGAGCAAAGCAAAAGAATATTATATAAATAGTAAAGGGTCGTCTAGATTTTATGACGCACGTTGCGAAAGAATTCCCACAATGCATGTATTGACACATGCTAGGTAAGCTTCTTGTGTCAATACATGCATTGCGGGAATTCTTTACACATGTGGCTTGCTATAAGAGTTTGGAATCGTCCATCTAGCAAATCTAATCCGAGATATGGCTGCAACCTATTGTGTTACCGTATCAGCTGCTATTTGCGTTATCTCTATGAGCCTCCCAGGCATTAGCTGGGGCTTAGAGGTGCCTACGTTTGAGGAGATAAATCTGGGGTCAGAAAACTGGAACAAACTGTTGCAAAATTCTGAACACACGGATTAATGCAACAGAATCGCTACAAATGTTAACGAAACTTGTAGAAATTTAAGTCCGGAAAATCAGAGGTTGGCAGTTGCTTTTACTAACTGCCACCTCAGCCAATCCGGAAAAATTACATACAATAGTGAAGATTAGCTAACTACTGTATTGCAGACTGTACCAAAGATATGGATGTTATAGCTTTCCAAGCTTATACCCATTTCTTAACTCACAGTATGACCATCTGTTTCTTTCTTATGAACTTGCTCCTGTAATAATGTATGAGTGAACAATATAGTTGTGTAATAATGTACGAGTGAACAATATAGTTATGTAATACTGTATGAGTGAACAATATAGTTCTGTAATAATGTATGAGTGAGCCATATAGTTCTGTAATAACGTATCAGTGAACAAGATCTTCTAAGAGAATAACTAGTCCACCTTTGGAACTGAACAAATCTCTCCTCAAGTGTTTGTTTTTATCTTCTCCAGGCCAATACATTTCAATCTCCAAAAAATATAAAAAGAATCAAACAAACAAACAAACCATCTGCCCCACCCCTTTGCTTCATCATTAGGGTTAGATTAATTATGCTAGCATAATTTTGAGAATAATAGGTATGCTTAAGGCCAGCATTGCCCATTATTTTGAATTTTTTGACAATATTTTTGGGGGGGCTTATATCCTTTCTAAACATCTGTACAAACTGTCTTTCAAATTTGAAAACATTTGGATACACAAGTCTCTAGTTATGGTGGATTTTATCCAGGCTCTCACTTACATTCAAAGTACTTACAAAGTAGTCTAGTGGTGGCCCAATATAGTAGTAGCCCAACTTCAATAGCGATTTCTCAGAAACATGTTTTTTTGAAGGTCAAGACAGATATCTCAAGGAAAAATTTATGTATACCTGGTTCATTATATATCATTTTGTAGCTCTATCTTTGCTCTACGATTGTAGCGCGGAGTTTTTCAATTTGGAAGTGCTAGTCCAATTATATAGTCATGTGTATATACCCTAATATGCCCATATTATTGTTGACCTTGTCATAAAAACTCCGTTAGTGTTGAGGTTAAAAAATTTCCCTGGAATCAAGCTTTAGTGGTTCCTCTACTACATCCATAAAAGGGAAGTGTGTATAGGGCATTTCTTAGGAGAGGGACATTTTATTGTGACTCTGGTCAGAATTTTTCTAAACCTCTATACTTTACTGAAACTTCTTATAAAGCACATCATTAGAAAGCTCTTGCAGAGAGCTATATTTTGATACCAAAATAAAATATAGGGGAAGAAGGACACCAAAGTTATGGACGTTTACATAAACTATGATAAATGGGCAACGCTGGCCTTAAGAATCCAAGAATAATGCTGGAATTATAGGGAACATTTTTGAGAATCTTATAGGGCCTAACTCTAGCAACACACAATAAGTGACTACCTTCAGATTTGGACAGACCACATAGGTATTGCACATAATGAAAGTTGACAGACCACATATTGCACATAGTGACAAGTTGACAAACCACAGGCACCTGCTTGCCATGCACATGAGAATCCCATGATGCAAGGCCACCTGCTTGTGTATTCTGAATCTGAGTGAATGATGGCAGCTAATGAGTCTGACTTGGCCTCCAACTCTGAATCAGAAGAAACTATTGTTCCAGAAGAAGTGAGTATAACTACTACTAGTCTTTTAGACATACTTAATTAAGTGCCCCAAAGTTTCTGATTTGTCAAGAAAGAGGAAGATTACAGTAAATCCTCCAAAAGGGAAAAATTGGGCCAAGGGAGCTGTAGTCGCTGAGCCAAACTCTATTGACCCATCATTAGGGCTCGATAAATTATGCTAATTTTTCCACCAATAATTCTATTCTAAAATTCTCATGCACAGTGCCTATAATTCTATGAAATCTACCTATTATTCTAGTGATCGAACCTATTATTCTAATTATTCCAAATTCATTTCCTATAATTGTACTGGTGCATAATAGATGATTCAACATAGTCTTAGATAGAAGATGTTAGTAGATCAGTAAAAGTACTGGATAAATGTTAAAACAAAACACTTTTCTGCTGCTGATGAGGGCTGTACAAGAAAAACTGTTTTGCATGCTCTTGACCACTGTGGTAGTTTGCTTTCATGGTTCTTCCACCAATCCAATTTGTTCATGTCTGGAGAAACTCATTTCATTTAGCTCTATAAATAGGCAGTTCACACTTTAACTCATCCAGCTGATCAGGAAAGGAAATAATTTTAACTTGTCAATGTCATTGCAGGATGGTTTTAACTCACAAATCTTTGCCGGGTCAAGCAATCTAGTATACGTAAAAGCTTCAACAGTGTGCTTGAGGTCATCCCCAATTTTTCATTGAAGTATCTGTATGCAGGTTCAACACATGCTTTAGCATAGTCAATCAGTTGCTGTTCATAAGCAGGGTTGGAGGACATCGTGCTGGCAACTGCTTTGACATTTGAATAATACTGAGTGGAAATAGAAGCAGAAAGTACATTTATTTCTACATATGCATTGAATATAAGTGGCCCATCCTCCTGGCAATACGTCGCTTTAACGAAAGGTTCACCAGCATCAATTGTCAATGCAAGTTCCATATGTAACTTACGATTCTTAGGAGGTTCATCAAGAATCAACTGAAGCCTCAACTTTGAGAGTGGAAGATCAACATTTTGAGGAAATGAATAAACTTCACCAAATGCTTTAAGCAAGTGGTTCATTACTTTCCACTTGGACCACCAACGAGTGGCTGAAAATGTTGGTACTGGTAAACCTCTATCTTCCAGGCTAATTTCGTCTTTGGACTTCTTGAAAAAAGCCCAACCAAACTCTTCATCAATTCGTCAAGCACAGGTGTCTTATTTCTCTCCCCCACGTGATCCCAAGGTATGAGAAGAGCACCCTACATCTAAAATGTGTGGGAAGACAATACTCAATATGCGTATTTCTACATTGTTCACTGATGCAAAATCCCACATAGCAGCTACTAACAGGTTGGCGACAATACCTAGCTCAGTAGAAAGGCAAATGATCAATTGACGTGCAAGTTCTTCACCTGTAAGGCTCTTAGCTAACATCATTAGCCGAACAACATGCTTCTGTATCTTCCACTGGTCATCAACAAAGCGCAATAGTACGACCATTGCTTGGCAAAACATGGGTTATTCTGTCCAAAATACAGACACTTCTTTACCATCAATTTCCTTCTTTATGCTTTCTCGCTGTTCATGCTGAATAAAAGGAATCAGTTGATAGAAATTGGTGCTGTTGGAAAGCCTGAATGCACTTTCCTCAAATAAATACCGAAAAAATCAATCTTAGCAAGCGGTACCCCAGCCTTTAAAAATGCTGAGACTAATTTTACTCGATGTACATGAAGTGCATCTGAAAGGCACTCTCCCATAGGCTGTTTTTCCTAGTCATATTTATTTAACATATCATATATGTTCCTCTCTCTCAATTCCTTTGATGCCAAACACTCTTTTCAGTTGGCATGTTTAGCTGACTTGATGTGCTGAGTTAACACACTCTTCTTAAGAGATACATTCTCTCTGCAGGCATTGCAAAACAACTTTCCCATAATAACAGTTCGATTTTCCTTGGGGAATTCTCTTATCCTTGTAGAGATTGAAACCATAGCTGATTAGGTAGCAACAACACCTTAAACTCGTTTAAACCTTTTTTGAGAATTACATTTTAGTTTCCGCTTTCTTGCTAGGTCAAATGGAGCAGGACTCTTAAGCTTATCCAGAAGATTAGCAACTTTCTTATCCGGCCTAGTGGGCACAGGGTCCAGTTTACATCGAAACTACTTTACCTCTGTAGCTGCAGGTTGTCGGCTGTTTACTCTCTCCCAGGATATAAATCACCTAAAATTCTAAAAATGCTACATAATAATGCTAGCATTATTCTCTAATGCTTTGCCAGACCTAAAATTATTTTTTTAAATGCTAGCATAATTTATCGAGCGCCATATACCTATCACAGAGAGTAAAAGAACTCCCCAAGGTATGTTTGTGTTTCAACTTTGGGGAAATTATTCTGCACTGCATGCAGGGAGACTCTTTCACTCAAAAAAGTGTATTATGTAAATACCTACTGTCGTCAAAGCATGATACTGGGGAAAAACGTTTGGCAACAAAAGATAAAGAGAAAGAAACATAGCTGACATGTATAAAAGCTATAGTAAAGATG
This sequence comes from Cladorhizidae sp. MBARI D1340-BT2, assembly GCA_028752905.1. Classification (NCBI taxonomy): domain Eukaryota; kingdom Metazoa; phylum Porifera; class Demospongiae; order Poecilosclerida; family Cladorhizidae; species Cladorhizidae sp. MBARI D1340-BT2. The sequence goes on along the minus strand of JAQNBH010000004.1, from coordinate 14,358,976 downwards.
CCCATCCAGTAGGAGAAACCCTTCCTGAATCTGTTCGCATAAAGTATTAACAGCTTTTATGAAGGCAGGTATATCTATCAATAAAATTGACTGCTTTCGTGAGGTTTTCGAAACTGCATTTCGATGAACCAGCACTCAGAATCTATGTCAGCTGGTACCATTTATTCATCTTCAAGAATTGGTTAGTGTAAAAGTCCAAATCAACGATAAGCAGGTATCAGTGATTTTTTATGGAACTACTCATGTTTGAGAGGCATTGGTAATTATGTTTTGTTGATCAGCAGTTTAACATAAAGCAGCTTGTGGTTAGACTTAAACTCCTAGCAAAGAGCCTAACTGGAGAGGAACTTGCTCATCAGTTGATTGTTTGCTTATCTACTGAGCTAGGCAAAATGCTGTTAGCTTGCATGCGTAACCGAGCATCTGTAAACAGCACTGTAGTTCGCACCTTGAGCATTGTTTACCCTAAGCTCGTCGATATTGGATGTTTTCCTCACACTCTTGATCATTGTTGGGGAACACATGAGAACACCAATACTGGATGAGTTAATGATAGGCTGGATTGGCCTTTTTTTCAAGGAGCCCCAAAACCAAGCTGGCATGGACTAAAACAGCTCTAACCTCCTTCCTACTCTGTCACTAACTGGTGGTTATTAAACATCTCATGACACATTAGGGAATGTACCTTCATTTCTTTATAGTGATGACCTTCCACCATCAAAGATTAGGCTTAAAGAAATACTTTCTGATGCTGCCAAATATCAAAAATTACAAATTGAACTAGCTATTACCATTGTTGTGGGAGAAGCATTTGGTATGGCCCAATTGCCTTTACTGCTTTTGAAGAAGTTAGCAAGCTTCAGGCTTCTATTTCAACAATGCATTATCCTAATACAAATGCAATTGCAAGCAAGTTATCCAGGCAACAATAATCAGCTAATTAACTATGCTAAAGTATGTGCCAAGCCTGCATAATTATGGTAATTTCCACAAAAATTTGGAAATGACCTGAAAGAAGCAGTTTCGGTCTTACGGTATATTCGCTACTTCGATCCTACCAAAATTAATGAGCTAAAACCCAACAGAACAATGACATAGAAAATCTCTGTGTCATTCCTTTTCTTGATACTAAAACTATCATTGACGGGTTGAAGAGCGAGATAGCTCTATATATGACGAAAGCCAATGGATTTTCAGATATTGATAAGCTATTTATACTATGGTGGAGAAGACACAAATCTGAACTTCCCCTGTGATCTAACAGTTGTACATCTGTTTTGGCTCTTCAACAATCATCTGCTGCAGCAGAGAGAGTGTTTTCTGCTAGCTAATGCTAGCAAATTCTTTTCCAAGCTTATGCCCATTTCTTCACTCACACTACTATGACCATCTGTTTTGAACTTGCTTCTGTAATAATGTTTGAGTGAACAATATAGTTGTGTAATTATGTACGAGTGAACAATATAGTTAGGTAATAATGTATGAGTGAACAATATAGTAATGTATGAGTGAGCAATATAGTTGTGTAATAATTTATCAGTGAGCAAGGCATTACATGATCTTCTAAGAGAATAACTAGCCCACCTTTGGAACTGAACAAATCTCTCCTCAAGTTTGTTTTGATCCTCTCCAGGCCAATAGATTTGAAACACCAACAAATATTTAAAAAACAAACAAACTAACAAACTGTCCCTCCCCTTTGCTTCATCATCACTATAACCACTATTCGGAGGCACTATTCTGGTCTTAAATCATGTCTTTTTCCCCCAGGCATCACATACTCTTATCGTTTCTTAGGTCCCTGTAGTATAGTAAGTCAAGAGCCACAACTACATGTAATCATATAAGCAATTGACATTATGCTAAGATAATATGTCATTAACAATTCATCTGACAATTACATTTGATAAAAGCTGCGAGTTAAGCTCATGATGGAAAGCTATGATGATAACCAAAAAAAAAGTAGGTATCAAGATATAGTATATAGGGATATGGTATGAGATATGGTGACAAGCATACCCATAATTCTGCAAGGGTACAGAACTAACCTAACCAAACAAATAATAGAAACAACAAAGCAACAAAAAAATTATGTATTATGATTGTTGCATTAAAAAAGTAAACAAGATTATAAGTGTGCATCAATGTAGAAAGCGAGCAAAGCTAAAGAATATTATATAAATGGTAAAGGATCGTCTAGATTTTATGACACACGTTGCGAAATAATTACCACAATGCATGTATTGACACATGCTAGGTAAGCTTCTTGTGTCAATACATGCATTGCGGGAATTCTTTCCACATGTGGCTTGCTATAAGAGTTTGGAATCATCCATCTAGCAAATCTAATCCGAGGTATGGCTGCAACCTATTGTGTTACCGTATCAACTGCTATTTGCATTATCTCTCTGAGCCTCCCGGGCATTAGCTGGGGCTTAGAGGTGCCTACGTTCGAGGAGATAAATCTGGGGTCAGAAAACTGGAACAAACTGTTGTAAAATTCTGAACACAGATTAATGCAACAGAATTGCTACAAATGTTAACGAAACTTGTAGAAATTTAAGTCCGGAAAATCAGAGGTTGGCAGTTGCTTTTACTAACTGCCACCTCAGCCAATCTGGAAAAATTACATACAATTGTGAAGATTAGCTAACTACTGTATTGTGCAGACTGTACCAAAGATATGGATGTTATAGCTTATACCCATTTCTTAACTCACAATATGACCACCATTTGTTTCTTTCTTATGAACTTGCTTCTGTAATAATGTATGAGTGAACAATATAGTTGTGTAATAATGTACGAGTGAACAATATAGTTATGTAATAATGTACGAATGAACAATATAGTTATGTAATAATGTATGAGGGAACAATATAGTTCTGTAATAATGTATAAGTGAGCAATATAGTTGTGTAATAATGTATGAGTGAGCAATATAGTTGAGTAATAATGTATCAGTGAACAAGGCATTACATGATCTTCTAAGAGCCCATATTTGGAACAGAACAAATCTCATCTCAAGTGTTTGTTTTGATCTTCTCCAGGCCAATACATTTGAATCTCCAAAAAATATCAAACAAACAAACAAACCATCTGCCCCTCCCCTTTGCTTCATCATTAGTGTTAGATAAATTATGCTAGCATAATTTTGAGAATAATAGGTATGCTTAAGAATCCAGGAATAATGCTGGAATAATAGGGAACATTTTTGAGAATCTTATCTGGTCTAACTCTAACAACACACAAGGAATAAGGATAGCAGCTGTGATAATCAGATTTTGACAGACCACATAGGTATTGCACATAATGAAAGTTGACAGACCACATATTGCACATAGTGACAAGTTGACAAACCACAGGCACCTGCTTGCCATGCACATTAGAATCCCATGATGCAAGGCCACCTGCTTGTGTATTCTGAATCTGAGTGAAAGATGGCAGCTAATGAGTCTGACTTGGCCTCCAACTCTGAATCAGAAGAAACTATTGTTCCAGAAGAAGTGAGTATAACTACAACTAGTCTTTTAGACATACTTAAGTGCCCCAAAGTTTCTGATTAGTCAAGAAAGAGGAAGATTACAGTAAATCCTCCAAAAGGGAAAAAGTGGGCCAAGGGAGCTGTAGTCGCTGAGCCAAACTCTATTGACCCATCATTAGGGCTCGATAAATTATGCTAATTTTTCCACCAATAATTCTATTCTAAAATTCTCATGCACAGTGCCTATAATTCTATGAAATCTACCTATTATTCTAATGATCGAACCTATTATTCTAATTATTCCAAATTCATTTCCTATAATTGTACTGGTGCATAATAGATGATTCAACATAGTCTTAGATAGAAGATGTTAGTAGATCAGTAAAAGTACTGGATAAATGTTAAAACAAAACACTTTTCTGCTGCTGATGAGGGCTGTACAAGAAAAACTGTTTTGCATGCTCTTGACCACTGTGGTAGTTTGCTTTCATGGTTCTTCCACCAATCCAATTTGTTCATGTCTGGAGAAACTCATTTCATTTAGCTCTATAAATAGGCAGTTCACACTTTAACTCATCCAGCTGATCAGGAAAGGAAATAATTTTAACTTGTCAATGTCATTGCAGGATGGTTTTAACTCACAAATCTTTGCCGGGTCAAGCAATCTAGTATACGTAAAAGCTTCAACAGTGTGCTTGAGGTCATCCCCAATTTTTCATTGAAGTATCTGTATGCAGGTTCAACACATGCTTTAGCATAGTCAATCAGTTGCTGTTCATAAGCAGGGTTGGAGGACATCGTGCTGGCAACTGCTTTGACATTTGAATAATACTGAGTGGAAATAGAAGCAGAAAGTACATTTATTTCTACATATGCATTGAATATAAGTGGCCCATCCTCCTGGCAATACGTCGCTTTAACGAAAGGTTCACCAGCATCAATTGTCAATGCAAGTTCCATATGTAACTTACGATTCTTAGGAGGTTCATCAAGAATCAACTGAAGCCTCAACTTTGAGAGTGGAAGATCAACATTTTGAGGAAATGAATAAACTTCACCAAATGCTTTAAGCAAGTGGTTCATTACTTTCCACTTGGACCACCAACGAGTGGCTGAAAATGTTGGTACTGGTAAACCTCTATCTTCCAGGCTAATTTCGTCTTTGGACTTCTTGAAAAAAGCCCAACCAAACTCTTCATCAATTCGTCAAGCACAGGTGTCTTATTTCTCTCCCCCACGTGATCCCAAGGTATGAGAAGAGCACCCTACATCTAAAATGTGTGGGAAGACAATACTCAATATGCGTATTTCTACATTGTTCACTGATGCAAAATCCCACATAGCAGCTACTAACACGTTGGCGACAATACCTAGCTCAGTAGAAAGGCAAATGATCAATTGACGTGCAAGTTCTTCACCTGTAAGGCTCTTAGCTAACATCATTAGCCGAACAACATGCTTCTGTATCTTCCACTGGTCATCAACAAAGCGCAATAGTACGACCATTGCTTGGCAAAACATGGGTTATTCTGTCCAAAATACAGACACTTCTTTACCATCAATTTCCTTCTTTATGCTTTCTCGCTGTTCATGCTGAATAAAAGGAATCAGTTGATAGAAATTGGTGCTGTTGGAAAGCCTGAATGCACTTTCCTCAAATAAATACCGAAAAAATCAATCTTAGCAAGCGGTACCCCAGCCTTTAAAAATGCTGAGACTAATTTTACTCGATGTACATGAAGTGCATCTGAAAGGCACTCTCCCATAGGCTGTTTTTCCTAGTCATATTTATTTAACATATCATATATGTTCCTCTCTCTCAATTCCTTTGATGCCAAACACTCTTTTCAGTTGGCATGTTTAGCTGACTTGATGTGCTGAGTTAACACACTCTTCTTAAGAGATACATTCTCTCTGCAGGCATTGCAAAACAACTTTCCCATAATAACAGTTCCATTTTCCTTGGGGAATTCTCTTATCCTTGTAGAGATTGAAACCATAGCTGATTAGGTAGCAACAACACCTTAAACTCGTTTAAACCTTTTTTGAGAATTACATTTTAGTTTCCGCTTTCTTGCTAGGTCAGATGGAGCAGGACTCTTAAGCTTATCCAGAAGATTAGCAACTTTCTTATCAGGCCTAGTGGGCACAGGGTCCAGTTTACATCGAAACTACTTTACCTCTGTAGCTGCAGGTTGTCGGCTGTTTACTCTCTCCCAGGATATAAATCACCTAAAATTCTAAAAATGCTACATAATAATGCTAGCATTATTCTCTAATGCTTTGCCAGACCTAAAATTATTTTTAAAAATGCTAGCATAATTTATCGAGCGCCATATACCTATCACAGAGAGTAAAAGAACTCCCCAAGGTATGTTTGTGTTTCAACTTTGGGGAAATTATTCTGCACTGCATGCAGGGAGACTCTTTCACTCAAAAAAGTGTATTATGTAAATACCTACTGTCGTCAAAGCATGATACTGGGGAAAAACGTTTGGCAACAAAAGATAGAGAGAAAGAAACATAGCTGACATGAAGTAAAGAAACCCTTCCTGAATCTGTTCGCATAAAGTATTAACAGATTTTATGAAGGCAGGTATATCTATCAATAAAATTGACTGCTTTCGTGAGGTTTTCGAAACTGCATTTCGATGAACCAGCACTCAGAATCTATGTCAGCTGGTACCATTTATTCATCTTCAAGAATTGGTTAGTGTAAAAGTCCAAATCAACGATAAGCAGGTATCAGTGATTTTTTATGGAACTACTCATGTTTGAGAGGCATTGGTAATTATGTTTTGTTGATCAGCAGTTTAACATAAAGCAGCTTGTGGTTAGACTTAAACTCCTAGCAAAGAGCCTAACTGGAGAGGAACTTGCTCATCAGTTGATTGTTTGCTTATCTACTGAGCTAGGCAAAAATGCTGTTAGCTTGCATGCGTAACCGAGCATCTGTAAACAGCACTGTAGTTCGCACCTTGAGCATTGTTTACCCTAAGCTCGTCGATATTGGATGTTTTCCTCACACTCTTGATCATTGTTGGGGAACACATGAGAACACCAATACTGGATGAGTTAATGATAGGCTGGATTGGCCTTTTTTTCAAGGAGCCCCAAAACCAAGCTGGCATGGACTAAAACAGCTCTAACCTCCTTCCTACTCTGTCACTAACTGGTGGTTATTAAACATCTCATGACACATTAGGGAATGTACCTTCATTTCTTTATAGTGATGACCTTCCACCATCAAAGATTAGGCTTAAAGAAATACTTTCTGATGCTGCCAAATATCAAAAATTACAAATTGAACTAGCTATTACCATTGTTGTGGGAGAAGCATTTGGTATGGCCCAATTGCCTTTACTGCTTTTGAAGAAGTTAGCAAGCTTCAGGCTTCTATTTCAACAATGCATTATCCTAATACAAATGCAATTGCAAGCAAGTTATCCAGGCAACAATAATCAGCTAATTAACTATGCTAAAGTATGTGCCAAGCCTGCATAATTATGGTAATTTCCACAAAAATTTGGAAATGACCTGAAAGAAGCAGTTTCGGTCTTACGGTATATTCGCTACTTCGATCCTACCAAAATTAATGAGCTAAAACCCAACAGAACAATGACATAGAAAATCTCTGTGTCATTCCTTTTCTTGATACTAAAACTATCATTGACGGGTTGAAGAGCGAGATAGCTCTATATATGACGAAAGCCAATGGATTTTCAGATATTGATAAGCTATTTATACTATGGTGGAGAAGACACAAATCTGAACTTCCCCTGTGATCTAACAGTTGTACATCTGTTTTGGCTCTTCAACAATCATCTGCTGCAGCAGAGAGAGTGTTTTCTGCTAGCTAATGCTAGCAAATTCTTTTCCAAGCTTATGCCCATTTCTTCACTCACACTACTATGACCATCTGTTTTGAACTTGCTTCTGTAATAATGTTTGAGTGAACAATATAGTTGTGTAATTATGTACGAGTGAACAATATAGTTAGGTAATAATGTATGAGTGAACAATATAGTAATGTATGAGTGAGCAATATAGTTGTGTAATAATTTATCAGTGAGCAAGGCATTACATGATCTTCTAAGAGAATAACTAGCCCACCTTTGGAACTGAACAAATCTCTCCTCAAGTTTGTTTTGATCCTCTCCAGGCCAATAGATTTGAAACACCAACAAATATTTAAAAAACAAACAAACTAACAAACTGTCCCTCCCCTTTGCTTCATCATCACTATAACCACTATTCGGAGGCACTATTCTGGTCTTAAATCATGTCTTTTTCCCCCAGGCATCACATACTCTTATCGTTTCTTAGGTCCCTGTAGTATAGTAAGTCAAGAGCCACAACTACATGTAATCATATAAGCAATTGACATTATGCTAAGATAATATGTCATTAACAATTCATCTGACAATTACATTTGATAAAAGCTGCGAGTTAAGCTCATGATGGAAAGCTATGATGATAACCAAAAAAAAAGTAGGTATCAAGATATAGTATATAGGGATATGGTATGAGATATGGTGACAAGCATACCCATAATTCTGCAAGGGTACAGAACTAACCTAACCAAACAAATAATAGAAACAACAAAGCAACAAAAAAATTATGTATTATGATTGTTGCATTAAAAAAGTAAACAAGATTATAAGTGTGCATCAATGTAGAAAGCGAGCAAAGCTAAAGAATATTATATAAATGGTAAAGGATCGTCTAGATTTTATGACACACGTTGCGAAATAATTACCACAATGCATGTATTGACACATGCTAGGTAAGCTTCTTGTGTCAATACATGCATTGCGGGAATTCTTTCCACATGTGGCTTGCTATAAGAGTTTGGAATCATCCATCTAGCAAATCTAATCCGAGGTATGGCTGCAACCTATTGTGTTACCGTATCAACTGCTATTTGCATTATCTCTCTGAGCCTCCCGGGCATTAGCTGGGGCTTAGAGGTGCCTACGTTCGAGGAGATAAATCTGGGGTCAGAAAACTGGAACAAACTGTTGTAAAATTCTGAACACAGATTAATGCAACAGAATTGCTACAAATGTTAACGAAACTTGTAGAAATTTAAGTCCGGAAAATCAGAGGTTGGCAGTTGCTTTTACTAACTGCCACCTCAGCCAATCTGGAAAAATTACATACAATTGTGAAGATTAGCTAACTACTGTATTGTGCAGACTGTACCAAAGATATGGATGTTATAGCTTATACCCATTTCTTAACTCACAATATGACCACCATTTGTTTCTTTCTTATGAACTTGCTTCTGTAATAATGTATGAGTGAACAATATAGTTGTGTAATAATGTACGAGTGAACAATATAGTTATGTAATAATGTACGAATGAACAATATAGTTATGTAATAATGTATGAGGGAACAATATAGTTCTGTAATAATGTATAAGTGAGCAATATAGTTGTGTAATAATGTATGAGTGAGCAATATAGTTGAGTAATAATGTATCAGTGAACAAGGCATTACATGATCTTCTAAGAGCCCATATTTGGAACAGAACAAATCTCATCTCAAGTGTTTGTTTTGATCTTCTCCAGGCCAATACATTTGAATCTCCAAAAAATATCAAACAAACAAACAAACCATCTGCCCCTCCCCTTTGCTTCATCATTAGTGTTAGATAAATTATGCTAGCATAATTTTGAGAATAATAGGTATGCTTAAGAATCCAGGAATAATGCTGGAATAATAGGGAACATTTTTGAGAATCTTATCTGGTCTAACTCTAACAACACACAAGGAATAAGGATAGCAGCTGTGATAATCAGATTTTGACAGACCACATAGGTATTGCACATAATGAAAGTTGACAGACCACATATTGCACATAGTGACAAGTTGACAAACCACAGGCACCTGCTTGCCATGCACATTAGAATCCCATGATGCAAGGCCACCTGCTTGTGTATTCTGAATCTGAGTGAAAGATGGCAGCTAATGAGTCTGACTTGGCCTCCAACTCTGAATCAGAAGAAACTATTGTTCCAGAAGAAGTGAGTATAACTACAACTAGTCTTTTAGACATACTTAAGTGCCCCAAAGTTTCTGATTAGTCAAGAAAGAGGAAGATTACAGTAAATCCTCCAAAAGGGAAAAAGTGGGCCAAGGGAGCTGTAGTCGCTGAGCCAAACTCTATTGACCCATCATTAGGGCTCGATAAATTATGCTAATTTTTCCACCAATAATTCTATTCTAAAATTCTCATGCACAGTGCCTATAATTCTATGAAATCTACCTATTATTCTAATGATCGAACCTATTATTCTAATTATTCCAAATTCATTTCCTATAATTGTACTGGTGCATAATAGATGATTCAACATAGTCTTAGATAGAAGATGTTAGTAGATCAGTAAAAGTACTGGATAAATGTTAAAACAAAACACTTTTCTGCTGCTGATGAGGGCTGTACAAGAAAAACTGTTTTGCATGCTCTTGACCACTGTGGTAGTTTGCTTTCATGGTTCTTCCACCAATCCAATTTGTTCATGTCTGGAGAAACTCATTTCATTTAGCTCTATAAATAGGCAGTTCACACTTTAACTCATCCAGCTGATCAGGAAAGGAAATAATTTTAACTTGTCAATGTCATTGCAGGATGGTTTTAACTCACAAATCTTTGCCGGGTCAAGCAATCTAGTATACGTAAAAGCTTCAACAGTGTGCTTGAGGTCATCCCCAATTTTTCATTGAAGTATCTGTATGCAGGTTCAACACATGCTTTAGCATAGTCAATCAGTTGCTGTTCATAAGCAGGGTTGGAGGACATCGTGCTGGCAACTGCTTTGACATTTGAATAATACTGAGTGGAAATAGAAGCAGAAAGTACATTTATTTCTACATATGCATTGAATATAAGTGGCCCATCCTCCTGGCAATACGTCGCTTTAACGAAAGGTTCACCAGCATCAATTGTCAATGCAAGTTCCATATGTAACTTACGATTCTTAGGAGGTTCATCAAGAATCAACTGAAGCCTCAACTTTGAGAGTGGAAGATCAACATTTTGAGGAAATGAATAAACTTCACCAAATGCTTTAAGCAAGTGGTTCATTACTTTCCACTTGGACCACCAACGAGTGGCTGAAAATGTTGGTACTGGTAAACCTCTATCTTCCAGGCTAATTTCGTCTTTGGACTTCTTGAAAAAAGCCCAACCAAACTCTTCATCAATTCGTCAAGCACAGGTGTCTTATTTCTCTCCCCCACGTGATCCCAAGGTATGAGAAGAGCACCCTACATCTAAAATGTGTGGGAAGACAATACTCAATATGCGTATTTCTACATTGTTCACTGATGCAAAATCCCACATAGCAGCTACTAACACGTTGGCGACAATACCTAGCTCAGTAGAAAGGCAAATGATCAATTGACGTGCAAGTTCTTCACCTGTAAGGCTCTTAGCTAACATCATTAGCCGAACAACATGCTTCTGTATCTTCCACTGGTCATCAACAAAGCGCAATAGTACGACCATTGCTTGGCAAAACATGGGTTATTCTGTCCAAAATACAGACACTTCTTTACCATCAATTTCCTTCTTTATGCTTTCTCGCTGTTCATGCTGAATAAAAGGAATCAGTTGATAGAAATTGGTGCTGTTGGAAAGCCTGAATGCACTTTCCTCAAATAAATACCGAAAAAATCAATCTTAGCAAGCGGTACCCCAGCCTTTAAAAATGCTGAGACTAATTTTACTCGATGTACATGAAGTGCATCTGAAAGGCACTCTCCCATAGGCTGTTTTTCCTAGTCATATTTATTTAACATATCATATATGTTCCTCTCTCTCAATTCCTTTGATGCCAAACACTCTTTTCAGTTGGCATGTTTAGCTGACTTGATGTGCTGAGTTAACACACTCTTCTTAAGAGATACATTCTCTCTGCAGGCATTGCAAAACAACTTTCCCATAATAACAGTTCCATTTTCCTTGGGGAATTCTCTTATCCTTGTAGAGATTGAAACCATAGCTGATTAGGTAGCAACAACACCTTAAACTCGTTTAAACCTTTTTTGAGAATTACATTTTAGTTTCCGCTTTCTTGCTAGGTCAGATGGAGCAGGACTCTTAAGCTTATCCAGAAGATTAGCAACTTTCTTATCAGGCCTAGTGGGCACAGGGTCCAGTTTACATCGAAACTACTTTACCTCTGTAGCTGCAGGTTGTCGGCTGTTTACTCTCTCCCAGGATATAAATCACCTAAAATTCTAAAAATGCTACATAATAATGCTAGCATTATTCTCTAATGCTTTGCCAGACCTAAAATTATTTTTAAAAATGCTAGCATAATTTATCGAGCGCCATATACCTATCACAGAGAGTAAAAGAACTCCCCAAGGTATGTTTGTGTTTCAACTTTGGGGAAATTATTCTGCACTGCATGCAGGGAGACTCTTTCACTCAAAAAAGTGTATTATGTAAATACCTACTGTCGTCAAAGCATGATACTGGGGAAAAACGTTTGGCAACAAAAGATAGAGAGAAAGAAACATAGCTGACATGAAGTAAAGAAACCCTTCCTGAATCTGTTCGCATAAAGTATTAACAGATTTTATGAAGGCAGGTATATCTATCAATAAAATTGACTGCTTTCGTGAGGTTTTCGAAACTGCATTTCGATGAACCAGCACTCAGAATCTATGTCAGCTGGTACCATTTATTCATCTTCAAGAATTGGTTAGTGTAAAAGTCCAAATCAACGATAAGCAGGTATCAGTGATTTTTTATGGAACTACTCATGTTTGAGAGGCATTGGTAATTATGTTTTGTTGATCAGCAGTTTAACATAAAGCAGCTTGTGGTTAGACTTAAACTCCTAGCAAAGAGCCTAACTGGAGAGGAACTTGCTCATCAGTTGATTGTTTGCTTATCTACTGAGCTAGGCAAAAATGCTGTTAGCTTGCATGCGTAACCGAGCATCTGTAAACAGCACTGTAGTTCGCACCTTGAGCATTGTTTACCCTAAGCTCGTCGATATTGGATGTTTTCCTCACACTCTTGATCATTGTTGGGGAACACATGAGAACACCAATACTGGATGAGTTAATGATAGGCTGGATTGGCCTTTTTTTCAAGGAGCCCCAAAACCAAGCTGGCATGGACTAAAACAGCTCTAACCTCCTTCCTACTCTGTCACTAACTGGTGGTTATTAAACATCTCATGACACATTAGGGAATGTACCTTCATTTCTTTATAGTGATGACCTTCCACCATCAAAGATTAGGCTTAAAGAAATACTTTCTGATGCTGCCAAATATCAAAAATTACAAATTGAACTAGCTATTACCATTGTTGTGGGAGAAGCATTTGGTATGGCCCAATTGCCTTTACTGCTTTTGAAGAAGTTAGCAAGCTTCAGGCTTCTATTTCAACAATGCATTATCCTAATACAAATGCAATTGCAAGCAAGTTATCCAGGCAACAATAATCAGCTAATTAACTATGCTAAAGTATGTGCCAAGCCTGCATAATTATGGTAATTTCCACAAAAATTTGGAAATGACCTGAAAGAAGCAGTTTCGGTCTTACGGTATATTCGCTACTTCGATCCTACCAAAATTAATGAGCTAAAACCCAACAGAACAATGACATAGAAAATCTCTGTGTCATTCCTTTTCTTGATACTAAAACTATCATTGACGGGTTGAAGAGCGAGATAGCTCTATATATGACGAAAGCCAATGGATTTTCAGATATTGATAAGCTATTTATACTATGGTGGAGAAGACACAAATCTGAACTTCCCCTGTGATCTAACAGTTGTACATCTGTTTTGGCTCTTCAACAATCATCTGCTGCAGCAGAGAGAGTGTTTTCTGCTAGCTAATGCTAGCAAATTCTTTTCCAAGCTTATGCCCATTTCTTCACTCACACTACTATGACCATCTGTTTTGAACTTGCTTCTGTAATAATGTTTGAGTGAACAATATAGTTGTGTAATTATGTACGAGTGAACAATATAGTTAGGTAATAATGTATGAGTGAACAATATAGTAATGTATGAGTGAGCAATATAGTTGTGTAATAATTTATCAGTGAGCAAGGCATTACATGATCTTCTAAGAGAATAACTAGCCCACCTTTGGAACTGAACAAATCTCTCCTCAAGTTTGTTTTGATCCTCTCCAGGCCAATAGATTTGAAACACCAACAAATATTTAAAAAACAAACAAACTAACAAACTGTCCCTCCCCTTTGCTTCATCATCACTATAACCACTATTCGGAGGCACTATTCTGGTCTTAAATCATGTCTTTTTCCCCCAGGCATCACATACTCTTATCGTTTCTTAGGTCCCTGTAGTATAGTAAGTCAAGAGCCACAACTACATGTAATCATATAAGCAATTGACATTATGCTAAGATAATATGTCATTAACAATTCATCTGACAATTACATTTGATAAAAGCTGCGAGTTAAGCTCATGATGGAAAGCTATGATGATAACCCAAAAAAAAGTAGGTATCAAGGTATAGTATATAGGGATATGGTATGAGATATGGTGACAAGCATACCCATAATTCTGCAAGGGTACAGAACTAACCTAACCAAACAAATAATAGAAACAACAAAGCAACAAAAAAATTATGTATTATGATTGTTGCATTAAAAAAGTAAACAAGATTATAAGTGTGCATCAATGTAGAAAGCGAGCAAAGCTAAAGAATATTATATAAATGGTAAAGGATCGTCTAGATTTTATGACACACGTTGCGAAATAATTACCACAATGCATGTATTGACACATGCTAGGTAAGCTTCTTGTGTCAATACATGCATTGCGGGAATTCTTTCCACATGTGGCTTGCTATAAGAGTTTGGAATCATCCATCTAGCAAATCTAATCCGAGGTATGGCTGCAACCTATTGTGTTACCGTATCAACTGCTATTTGCATTATCTCTCTGAGCCTCCCGGGCATTAGCTGGGGCTTAGAGGTGCCTACGTTCGAGGAGATAAATCTGGGGTCAGAAAACTGGAACAAACTGTTGTAAAATTCTGAACACAGATTAATGCAACAGAATTGCTACAAATGTTAACGAAACTTGTAGAAATTTAAGTCCGGAAAATCAGAGGTTGGCAGTTGCTTTTACTAACTGCCACCTCAGCCAATCTGGAAAAATTACATACAATTGTGAAGATTAGCTAACTACTGTATTGTGCAGACTGTACCAAAGATATGGATGTTATAGCTTATACCCATTTCTTAACTCACAATATGACCACCATTTGTTTCTTTCTTATGAACTTGCTTCTGTAATAATGTATGAGTGAACAATATAGTTGTGTAATAATGTACGAGTGAACAATATAGTTATGTAATAATGTACGAATGAACAATATAGTTATGTAATAATGTATGAGTGAACAATATAGTTATGTAATACTGTATGAGGGAACAATATAGTTCTGTAATAATGTATGAGTGAGCAATATAGTTGAGTAATAATGTATCAGTGAACAAGGCATTACATGATCTTCTAAGAGCCCATATTTGGAACAGAACAAATCTCATCTCAAGTGTTTGTTTTGATCTTCTCCAGGCCAATACATTTGAATCTCCAAAAAATATCAAACAAACAAACAAACCATCTGCCCCTCCCCTTTGCTTCATCATTAGTGTTAGATAAATTATGCTAGCATAATTTTGAGAATAATAGGTATGCTTAAGAATCCAGGAATAATGCTGGAATAATAGGGAACATTTTTGAGAATCTTATCGGGTCTAACTCTAACAACACACAAGGAATAAGGATAGCAGCTGTGATAATCAGATTTTGACAGACCACATAGGTATTGCACATAATGAAAGTTGACAGACCACATATTGCACATAGTGACAAGTTGACAAACCACAGGCACCTGCTTGCCATGCACATTAGAATCCCATGATGCAAGGCCACCTGCTTGTGTATTCTGAATCTGAGTGAAAGATGGCAGCTAATGAGTCTGACTTGGCCTCCAACTCTGAATCAGAAGAAACTATTGTTCCAGAAGAAGTGAGTATAACTACAACTAGTCTTTTAGACATACTTAAGTGCCCCAAAGTTTCTGATTAGTCAAGAAAGAGGAAGATTACAGTAAATCCTCCAAAAGGGAAAAAGTGGGCCAAGGGAGCTGTAGTCGCTGAGCCAAACTCTATTGACCCATCACTAGGGCTCGATAAATTATGCTAATTTTTCCACCAAGAACTAAAATTCTCATGCACAGTACCTATAATTCTATGAAATCTACCTAATTATCGAACCTATTATTACAATTATTCCAATTCACAAAATTCATTTCCTATAATTGTACTGGTGCATAATAGATGTTTCAACGTAGTCTTCGATAGAAGATGTTTGTAGATCAGTAAAAGTACTGGATAAAAGTGAAAACAAAACACTCTTCTGCTGCTGATGAGGGCTGTAAAAGAAAAAACTGTTTTGCATGCTCTTGACCACTGTGGTAGTTTACTTTCATGGTTCTTGCACCAATACAATTTGTTCATGTCTGGAGAAACTCATTTGATTTAGCTCTATAAATAGGCAGTTCACACTTTAACTCAT
>JAQNBH010000004.1:13655404-13737904 GCA_028752905.1 Cladorhizidae sp. MBARI D1340-BT2 | reverse complement strand
CTCCATGCTCTCAGCCTGGTAGATGATATGCCTCCATGCTCTCAGCCTGGTAGATAATATGCCTCCATGCTCTCAGCCTGGTAGATGATATGCCTCCATACTCTCAGCCTGGTAGATGATATGCCTCCATCCAGCCTGGTAGATGATATGCCTCCATGCTCTCAGCCTGGTAGATGATATGCCTCCATGCTCTCAGCCTGGTAGATGATATGCCTCCATGCCCTCAGCCTGGTAGATGATATGTCTCCATGCTCTCACCCTGGTATATGATATGTCTCCATGCTCTCAGCCTGGTAGATGATATGCCTCCATGCTCTCAGCCTGGTAGATGATATGTCTCCATGCTCTCAGCCTGGTACATGATATGCCTCCATGCACCCTGGTAGATGATATGCCTGTATGCCCTCAGCCTGGTAGATGATATGCCTCCATGCTCTCAGCCTGGTAGATGATATGCCTGCATGCCCTCAGCCTGGTAGATGATATGACTCCATGCTCTCAGCCTGGTAGATGATATGCCTCCATGCTCTCAGCCTGGTAGATGATATGCCTCCATGCACTCTGCCTGGTAGATGATATGCCTCCATGCTCTCAGCCTGGTAGATGATATGCCTGCATGCCCTCAGCCTGGTAGATGATATGCCTGCATGCCATCAGCCTGGTAGATGATATGCCTCCATGCTCTCAGCCTGGTAGATGATATTCCTCCATGCACCCTGGTAGATGATATGCCTCCATGCTCTCAGCCTGGTAGATGATATGCCTCCATGCTCTCAGCCTGGTAGATGATATGCCTCCATGCTCTCAGCCTGGTAGATGATATGCCTCCATGCCCTCAGCCTGGTAGATGATATGCCTCCATGCTCTCAGCCTGGTAGATGATATGCCTCCATGCTCTCAGCCTGGTAGATGATATGCCTCCATGCTCTCAGCCTGGTAGATGATACGCCTCCATGCTCTCAGCCTGGTAGATGATATACCTCCATGCTCTCAGCCTGGTAGATGATAAGCTGTGGTGCGTGTCTTCACTCTACCTAAGGCCTAATGTGTGTTGCAGGAGTGCATAGATACTCAAACTTAATACTTTGATCTGATCTGAATGAAGCATTTCTGGTATCCCCACTGTAAGAAGGCTTATCTATCAGCCCATTGATGATTCCATATGTTTAATCTGGCTGATGTATAGCTTCTGCCTATTTGGTAAAGCTGCCAGTGGTCCCACTTGGTAAAGTAGAGCAGCACTGCTAGTTGGACACTTGGTAAAGTAGTCCTGCACTGCTAGTGGGCCACTTGGTAAAGTAGTCCTGCACTGCTAGTGGGCCACTTGGTAAAGTAGTCCTGCACTGCTAGTGGGCCACTTGGTAAAGTAGTCCTGCACTGCTAGTGGGCCACTTGGTAAAGTAGTCCTGCACTGCTAGTGGGCCACTTGGTAAAGTAGTCCTGGACTGCTAGTGGTTCACTTGGTAAAGTAGTCCTGCACTGCTAGTGGGCCACTTGGTAAAGTAGTCCTGCACTGCTAGTGGGTCACTTGGTAAAGTAGTCTTCACTACTAGTGGGCCACTTGGTAAAGTAGTCCTCACTGCTAGTGGGCCACTTGGTAAAGTAGTCCTGCACTGCTAGTGGGCCACTTGGTAAAGTAGTCTTCACTGCTAGTGGGCCACTTGGTAAAGTAGTCTTGCACTGCTAGTGGGCCACTTGGTAGAGTAGTCTTCACTGCTAGTGGGCCACTTGGTAAAGTAGTCTTCAATGCTAGTGGGCCACTTGGTAAAGTAGTCTTCACTGCTAGTGGGCCACTTGGTAAAGTAGTCTTCACTGCTAGTGGGCCACTTGGTAAAGTAGTCTTCACTACTAGTGGGCCACTTGGTAAAGTAGTCCCGCACTGCTAGTGGTTCCACTTGGTAAAGTAGTCTTCACTACTAGTGGGCCACTTGGCAAAGTAGTCCTGCACTGCTAGTGGGCCACTTGGTAAAGTAGTCCTCACTGCTAGTGGGCCACTTGGTAGAGTAGTCTTCACTGCTAGTGGGCCACTTGGTAAAGTAGTCTTCACTGCTAGTGGGCCACTTGGTAAAGTAGGCTAGTGGGCCACTTGGCAAAGTAGTCCTGCACTGCTAGTGGGCCACTTGGTAAAGTAGTCTTCACTGCTAGTGGGCCACTTGGTAAAGTAGTCCTGCACTGCTAGTGGGCCACTTGGTAAAGTAGTCCTGCACTACTAGTGGGCCACTTGGTAAAGTAGTCTTCACTGCTAGTGGGCCACTTGGTAAAGTAGGCTAGTGGGCCACTTGGTAAAGTAGTCCTGCACTGCTAGTGGGCCCAAGGGTAACCTGTCTGTCTTGACCAAAATTTTGAAGGATTTGATTATCACTTCAGTGTTGACAAATTGCCAAGCTTTCTCCGCCCCTCTCCAGAGAGCACTGCACTAGTGTAGTCTAATCAATATTCTATTCGAGGGCATGTTCTAATAAATAGAAATAGCAGGAAGCTCCGGTACGCGACACACAAGATGGGATATGTATGATGTGAGAAATGAAGCACAGATATCCCTGTAAGGAGAGGGAGGAGGGGGGGGGGGGGGGGGGGGGACAAACCTGAGCAGTGCCAATTATATCACGACAAAATGGACATTGATGAGTTAATAATACAGTCCCTCCCGCAAAAATAATAAATTGATGAGTTAATAATACAGTCCCTCTCCTAATAAAAATAGTAAATTGATGAGGTTAATAATACAGTCCCTCCCCCAATAATAATAAATTGATGAGGTTAATAATACAGTCCCTCCAGCAATCCCTCTACAGCAATAAAATTGATGAGTTAATAATACAGTTCCTCCCCCAATAGTCCCTCCCCCAATAATAATAAATTTTTTGATGAGTTAATAATACAGTCCATCCCCAATAATATATAATACAGTCCACCCCCCATCCCCCAATAATAATAATTAATAATACAGTAACCCCTCCCCAGTAACCCCTCCCCCCAATAATAATTAATAATAAAACTGGTGAGTTAATAATACAGTAACCCCCCCCCCCCCCCCCCCCCCCCCCCCCATCCCAGACCAGTGTCAGCATTGAGAAAGGAAGAGACAAAACTAATACGTCTGAGAGAGAGCAGAGAAACATCTAGATAAGCTGATGAACAAAGTAAAATGCCAGTAGGGAGAATAATTTATACATGCTGCCAAGAACACAGTATTTCCAAGGGTTACCCTTGTTCTATGGCACTACAGCTGCCAAGTCAGGAGCACTTTCTCTCAGCAACAAGTATGAATGTGTGACTTCCCTTATCCCAAAATTATTCCATCACACTTTCTAACAACCAAGGAGATGAAAATCTCTGGGAAACATCTCCACTATGTGATATAAACATCTGCCTAGCATTTCCAGTGTTGGGTTACAGAATTTCTAGGGCAGTGTTTATATCATTTCTATGGCTGGGTTTATAGACAAGTCTGGGATGGGTGGTTAATTGACAAATTATATATATTACCCTAGTATGTGAAGGGTTAAAGCTTGCAATTGAAGGGTTAAAGCTTGCTATGTGAAGTGTTAAAGTTTGCTATGTGAAGGGTTAAAGCTTGCTATGTGAAGGGTTAATGCGTGCTATGTGAAGGGTTAAAGCGTGCTATGTGAAGGGTTAAAGCTTGCTATGTGAAGGGTTAAAGCTTGCAATTGAAGGGTTAAAGCTTGCTATGTGAAGTGTTAAAGCGTGCTATGTGAAGGGTTAAAGCTTGCTATGTGAAGGGTTAAAGCGTGCTATGTGAAGGGTTAAAGCATGCTATGTGAAGGGTTAAAGCTTGCTATGTGAAGGGTAAAAGCTTGCTATTGAAGGGTTAAAGCTTGCTATGTGAAGGGTTAAAGCTTGCTACGTGAAGTGTTAAAGCTTGCTATGTGAAGGGTTAAAGCTTGCTATGTGAAGGGTTAAAGCGTGCTATGTGAAGGGTTAAAGCATGCTATGTGAAGGGTTAAAGCTTGCTATGTGAAGGGTAACAGCTTGCTATTGAAGGGTTAAAGCTTGCTATGTGAAGGGTAAAAGCTTGCTATTGAAGGGTTAAAGCTTGCTATGTGAAGGGTAAAAGCTTGCTATTGAAGGGTTAAAGCTTGCTATGTGAAGGGTTAAAGCTTGCTATGTGAAGGGTTAAAGCATGCTATTGAAGGGTTAAAGCTTGCTATGTGAAGGGTTAAAGCTTGCTATGTGAAGGGTTAAAGCTTGCTATGTGAAGGGTAAAAGCTTGCTGTGTGAAGGGTTAAAGCGTGCTATGTGAAGGGTTAAAGCTTGCTGTGTGAAGGGTGAAAGCTTGCTATGTGAAGGGTTAAAGTGTGCTATGTGAAGGGTTAAAGTTTGCTGTGTGAAGGGTTAAAGCTTGCTATGTGAAGGGTTAAAGCATGCTATGTGAAGGATTGAAACTAAGGCTATGATATAGAAATGCTTGGACCATAATAAGGTCTCAAGTGAAGTAGAGAGACACTAAGCCTAGGTCGCTATTATAGAATTATTTCTTCCTGAGGTAAGAGTTCTCACTGCAGCCACCACATCCACAGTTCTACTAGTCATGGCATCTACATAAGTATAACTTGGCTCAAATATGCTGACCTATTTTATAAATGAATGTCTGACATCGTGTGCCATGCTAAGAAGTGCTACAACCCTGATATTCTAAACCACAACTGGCTCCATACCTCTGCATGATGGACGTCTTCTTTCAAGTGTGTGTGCCTCATGGGCCAGATTCATTTGAACTGTGAGGGGACTAAGTGGAAAGTATGAGGAAGGCTCGTGCAATAAGGAGTAGCAACAGCTGGCCTTTAACATCTGTTAAGTTGTTAGGTTACTTTTGTTCTTAACATGTCTTCATCCTGTTCTATACGATCTCGTTGCCCAGCCATTCTCCCAACACCTATTCACACATACTGTTAGAAATGTAGCTACGAAGAATGTAACTACAATTCTTTTTCATCTGACAGCAAGCTACAAGTAGAGCCAGTTCTCTCACCTTAACTGAGTGTGTAGCACGTTTACTCACCCTATCGAATATGGAAATTCTCATTCTCAAGTGACTCTAGTCATGCAGTTCCCTCTTCCATCGTTTACAACTGACCTGCTCTAATAATATGCTTTTAAGCTTACATAAGCCCATTTTATTTAAGATGGGTAATGTGTTTATATCTTTGAAAGTTAAATATGTTGACTATCCAGTGATATACACTATGCAAATATATCCACAAACTGTAACGTCTCCCATTCGGCTCCCTAGAACTTCGCTCACCAATCAGTGAGCAGAAGTGTGGGTATTACACAACAACATTCTTGGTAATCAATTTCTTCTTTATTACAGCAGTTCGTTAGTCCTTGATGGTGAGCCAGGTCAGAGCATCGCCTGTCACAAGGTGCACAGGAGTAGGGCTAGCTGACCAAAGGGTGCATGCCCAGGAGCCCCAGCTGGTCCCTGCCAGTTTTTGATTGGCACTTACTCTTGGCTTGATCTTTCTTGCCACCCTTTTCAAGTGTCACGATATGTAAGACTGAGGTCTAAGGTCACCCCAAGGTACTTTGGATACTTCTCATACTTGCCTGTTTGTCACAGAAAGTCACCTGAGCTCACTGTTAGCCAGGCAGTTGCTGGGATGAAAGGCATGACAGTAATCTTAGTTGAATTTCGACAAAGGGGCCAATATGTGAAGTACTCCTCCATCACTTGTAGCAAGAGATAGGGTACTGTTGATGTCATCAAGAATATCTGCCTGAGTCACAAGAGCAAGATCGTCCGGGTTCCACTAGAAGAGCAAATTGTAGTCAAAAAGAACAAGGCTAGAGTATACTAAATTTATAGTTTGATCTGGCCATCTTCTTTGAAGTTCCTCATACTTTCTGGCTGTCATGTGACCAAGAAATCTCATTGGAATCTGATCAGCTCTATTAGAATTCTGCTACAGAATCTGTACAGGTAGCTAAGTCCCAGCCTCTTTCAGACTAGTGTAAGCAACTGACTGGCTCTTATTTCTACAGCTATACAAATTAACCTGAGCATTGAGCATTTAGGTAGTAAAAATACTTACTTTCCCTGCAACTTCACTGAAATGGGACCAAATTGGATCCTGCTTGGCACCCTACGGAGAAAATATTTGAGGGCATAGCTTACATAGCGTAAAAAGTTAGCGGAATTTACCTGGCTATTAACTTACAGGGTAGCCACAGCCAATATTTTTATGTAGGAAACTACTCAAAGCATAAATAAAATACATGGTGAACTTAAGAGCAACCTATAAACTAGCAACTACGAACAGGTTGTCTCAGAAACAATCCCAACCCCAACGCCCTCAGAGTGGTTGTGGGAAGAGGGAGGGGTTGAGTGGGGGAAGTGGATTCACCTGAACTTGCGCATTGCTTTTGCGAGGGCTGTAACCCAAGACGTGTTTTAGCCCGAGGATTCAAGCTAGTCGAAGCCCAAGACACAAACAACTTTAGAACGAGTCACAAACGGAGACTAATGATGCATCATAAAGGACTCCTTGTCTACTAAATTTCCTGCCGCTCTAACAACTCGACCGGAATAATTTACTTTGTTCATAATTGATCAGCCACAACCACCAATGTACGCTTGGTAAAAGTGCTAAAAATCTAATCTAGACAGAGGTTGAAATGGTGGAGGTGTCAAGATTTCTGTATCTTAACAAAATTCCTTTCCATTTTTAAAGGGAAATTAGCTCATTAGCTGAAGCTAATCATGTATAAAACGTCACGTGATCTATCAATATACTAAGTTCAGAAAAGAAGGCGTAAAATTCGTGCGCGTGTAATTAACTTAAAATAAATAATTAATTAAAACCAAAAAAATTCAAGTAGGTTATTGAGATCATACTAACTTAATAGTTCTCTCACACATACACAATAATGGCACTGCACACACACATGCACATACACACTCAAACAGACACATACACACACGATCCTCCTCTTCTGGTTCAGGATGCAGTCATCGTTGTCTTCAGTATATATAGTAAAGCCAAATGGAGCATTCATGCAAATTACTGGGTCAGCAGCGTCCTGCTTTGTAACTTGATTTCCTGTGATTTTACCACAATTGATATTTCAGATCTCAGATAACTATTTTTTGGCTACGCTTCCAGAGCAACCCACTGCATGTCGATGGGATCATCTAACTTAAGGGGGGAGTAGACCATTTTGTGGGTTTTTTAAAAAACGTGTCATAACTATTGAATGCTTAATCCATTTCCAAAGATTATGGTCTCAAAATGTAGCTCATTCTAGGTGCTTTCCAATGACATTAGAATAATGGTTTTGCAATAAACTAGGACTGAAACATGGGGAAACCACAAAGGTCCTTTATAATGTTTAGATGCACTCCTGTACCCAAACCACAGGTCTTCAACACTTGCTATTTACCTCTTTTGAATTGATAGTTTTTTGTTTTGTTTTTTATTCACCCCAACATCCCCAATTTCATTTTCCCCCCCCTGTCATATGCTGTCAGACTGAATATCTCATCAGAAAATGACTGGATTGATAATTTGTCAATTGAAAAGAAGGAGTAATGCAAGAGCTTTCATAATATATAAAAATTATTTACTACAGACAAAAATTGAATGAGTTACACGGTATCATGTGATGTCACTACATGAAATTACATTTCATAATAAATCAGTTTGAAAAGTGCATGATAGTAGCTTTAGAATCGCAATAGAAATCACACAGAGGTTCGATCAAAGTTGGGAACTGAGAAAGAACGTGGCATGCGCAGGAGCAGACGTTTGTACCCCACTTTGCACAGATAGCGCGGAAATGACTGAGCGATATTTTAGCCAAGTTTCAAGTCTTGGCCATGAACGCTTATTATATTATGAACAATCCAACTTACTGCGTTTATTCAGGCTTCTTCTTGTTCATTGCGCAGAGTTGCAATGAAATGGGAGGATAAAAAGTATCATAACTCAAGAATGGTTGACAATAAAATGTTGAAACTTGAAATGCACTAATTTAATAGTGAAGGTATAGATTGACGAAAGAAGGAAAAAAAGAAGGAAAAAACCCCACACAATGGTCTACTCCCCCCCAACCACCAATGTACGCTTGGTAAAAGTGCTAAAAATCTAATCTAGACAGAGGTTGAAATGGTGGAGGTGTCAAGATTTCTGTATCTTAACAAAATTCCTTT
The DNA here is from genome assembly GCA_028752905.1 of Cladorhizidae sp. MBARI D1340-BT2. NCBI lineage: Eukaryota > Metazoa > Porifera > Demospongiae > Poecilosclerida > Cladorhizidae > Cladorhizidae sp. MBARI D1340-BT2. Next base: position 13,729,731 of record JAQNBH010000004.1, on the reverse strand, counting down.
CCATTTTTAAAGGGAAATTAGCTCATTAGCTGAAGCTAATCATGTATAAAATGCCACGTGATCTATCAATACTAAGTTCAGAAAAGAAGGCACTAGCTGCGTAAAATTCGTGCGCGTGTAATTAACTTAAAATAAATAATTAATTAAAACCAAAAAAATTCAAGTAGGTTATTGAGATCATACTAACTTAATAGTTCTCTCACACATACACAATAATGGCACTGCACACACACATGCACATACACACTCAAACAGACACATACACACATACACACACGATCCTCCTCTTCTGGTTCAGGATGCAGTCATCGTTGTCTTTAGTATATATAGTAAAGCCAAATGGAGCATTCATGCAAATTACTGGGTCAGCAGCGTCCTGCTTTGTAACTTGATTTCCTGTGAAATATCCTTTTACCACAATTGATATTTCAGATCTCAGATAACTATTTTTTAACAGATTTGGCTACGCTTCCAGAGCAACCCACTGCATGTCGATGGGATCATCTAACTTAATTAAGGGGGTCCATTACCCCAAAAAAAATTTTTTTAGTTTTTTTTTGTTTCCCCCCCCAAAATATGATGACAGTACATGCAAGATGCTGCCTTCCAAATTGGAGACGATTTGGATGCTCCATTCTGGACTTATATTAACTTGAGTACTCCCGACTTGCGAAGAAGACGCTTCACGTAATAGTGAGTTTCAATGGCCGCAGAGACCGACAAGGGAAGCAAACCAGTGATTCTGGTCATACCCCTAGGAAGCGGCCTATATAGGACAGACCAAACTTCCCCTCCCTATTCTTGATTTTTCTAGTATGTATATGTATACCACTTTTGGTGGGTTTTTTTAATGGTATGGTCAGTTCAACCATTACTAGTCCTTAAAATGCCTGTCCCGAAAAATTTGCTTTTTTGGGCCAAGGACGCTTCTCCCTGCTTATATTTGGAGAAATCAGACAAAATTATATAGATTCCGTTTCCTCTCAATAAGAGCTACAAGATGACATTCTATGTTTTTAATTTTAAGCAAGTATGATGTCAACAGGTACAAAAAAACAATGAAAATGCTACCAAGAAATTGCAATAGTTTTTAAAATCCATGATCAAATTAAAATTAAATGTTATATTGTGTTTCAAACTTTGGAATTTCCCCTGTGGTAAGTTGTGAAATCCCAAAGTAAACTAGTCTCCAAATATGACTGTCCTCGTGAAATCTTAAATGTTCACTAAGTCCGGATCAGTTGTAGCTTGCTAGTTGGCACAGCACCAGAAGGTAGGTCGGTGTATAGGTACACATCATACAAGATTTCAAATAAAAATTCTGAAGCAGAGAGAAGTTGTGGGTTTTTTGGTTTTTTGTTTTTTTGCGTAGTGGACCCCTGTAACTCAATTAGTGTTGGCCGCTTTATATAAGCATAGCATAGTTCTCATTTCTGCGTAGGCAATGCCTTTTCACTACGCCTTTCATTATGACGACCTTTCACGATTTTAATTCTGCATTATTTAAGACTAGTGTCCCTTACCTGTTTTTTGTGAAACGTTTGGTGAAACAAGCAAGGCAAATGCCATGCACTGGTTTTCTGTCCACTCCCGTGAAGGCTCACTTTGCTTGCAATAATACCTTCTTAGATAGGTCTCAACAACACTGGGCCATAGGAACCATTCATCCCAAGTCAGGCCATGTGACGAATATGTGGCAAATGTGGGTAGTATCATGTGTCATGCACATAATTATGCGAAAAGCAGTGTTCTTGGCAGAATGGCTACTGGTTCAGGTAGTTTTGTGGTATTTCGATATGCGTAGACTTTTTCGGATTTATCCGGGTCTCAAGCCCCAGCCACTACACAATTTTTACATATTACTGTACTGTCTGTAGTCCAGCAGCCGAGACACAACCAAAGATTTGGTGGGGGAGGGAGGGGGCTCAATGTTGAGATTATAATATATGTTTCCAAAAAATGTATATTCACAAAACATTCACAACAAATCCCAGTTAATAATACTTAGTTCTATCGTGTCTCTGTACAAATTCAGGTTAATGTTATGTAATACAGTGGAACCTCCGATAGCGGACCCTCCGAATACCAAAGAACTCTCTTCAAAATGAAGAGCAGCTTACCTCCGAAAGTGATCACCTCTCAACTCCGAACAGCGAACGCTTTTCTCTCTGACCACTACCAATTATAATCCCGAATGAGAAAATACTCCCCAATTATTTGCATAACACTACACCGAGTAAATACTAAACAAAGCCACTGACTTTGAGGCCTTTAGCTTCTTGCATTTAGGCCCATACAGCCGGGGATTTCCAACCCATAGCGATGGATGAGGTCAAGTTTGTTTGTTTGTTTTAAGGTCTAGGCACTTTCATGAAGCTGGAACTGTCATCTATGCAGGGTGTGTGGTTGCACCTTCCCAGTTACTGGCAATGAAACAGACCACACTGCATGATTTCCTGATCCAGAACTCACCTCCAGAACTCACCGATATAATTATTAATATTAATGTGATATAATTCCAGTAACTGGATTATTACATCCTTTTACGTGATTATCTCTCCAGTATTGATAGAAATAATTTTAATGCACTTATACATTCCTGCTTACAGATGATTATTACATTAGTCAGGTGTGAGATAATGGTTGACCACTAAGAGCAACCAACTTCTCAACAGTGAACAAAGTATATACCCAGTCCCAAATGGTTCTCTCTACAGAGGTTCCACTGTAATATATAGGAATTCTGTCATTGAAGATCACAGGTAAAGGTAGAGCTGTTTCAAAGCAGAAAATGATCTCTCAGAAGTGGAATTGGAAATGGGAAGAGTTAAGTACCAGTGAACTGCTTGTAACATCTCTTTAAATATTTATTTCACAGATAGTATTTACATTCTTTACTGAAGTTTTTTTAATTTTCATAATAACGTAAAGAGGCAGTTGTCTGGTTAAATCTGATCCTTACTTCCTTCCCAAAGCACAACCCTTTCAACATTTCCAAAATCACTCTGAAAATCTTTACTATGCAGCCGACTGCACCCAAGAAACGAGAAGGCAAGAGGACACCGAGACTGGAGGAGGTCAGCCTCTCAGTACCTCTTAAGGAAAAAGCTACCTTAGTTAGTACACTCAGCGATATCAGGCAAAGTAGTAATCTCTGGCTTGATCGCAGGTCAAGAGGTGGAAAAAATTAGACTTGATATGGGAGCAGATCGCATGATCATGAAGCAGAACTTAGTGCCCAAATATGCCTGGACAGGACGGTCATCAAGCTACAGGGTTTTGAAGGCATTATTAGATCCTTACCACTGGCTAATGTTGAGTTCAATATCGAACAGCAGCTGACTACCCTAGAAGTGGCTTTCCAAGATGATCTACGCTATGATGCTCTGCTTGGTACCGATTTCCCAGAGATATGGAACCTGGGAAGGGACCTACTCTACAGAGAGACTATTAACCTCACTCTAACTCAAGCTCAAACATGAGCTGGGCAAGAGAAAGCCGAAACAGACAAAGAAGAGGTTGAAAACTCAACGAACTTGGGGGCTTTTGGATGAAGCTTCCACCTCAGAAGCAGTGGAATCCAGTGATACTGACGCAGAACGATGGTATCTTTCCGATGAACTGCCATCAAGGGATCCTTCCTATGGACAAAGACAAACACCATCGAGACAAGGAAAATGAATAGAAAGACAAGAGCATCAGAGTTTAGGAGGGATAATATGGTGAATGAGGTCTGAAAAGCCGGCAGCAGGTGGCTAGAACTGCAAAAGGTGCAAGATGGACTTCTCTCTGTCTGGATCCCAATACCACCAAACTTGACAGGGAGTGTAGCTTGTGTAGTAACTTTACCAAAGAGATGTTGCCCATTCCACTCACAAACACAACAGGATATCATCATAGGTCTCTATTCTGTGTTAGAAGAAACAAAAAAACGTCATTCCAAGGTTGTAGAGAAGAAGGTACAGCCTTTCATTCACGGTTCTTAATAGGTGGGTCTTTTCATCTAGAGTATTAGAAATGGAGTTGAACCACAGGGGCAAACCAAAGGGTGGCATTCGAGACAATATAAGCATCTATCATGGAAAGGAGGATAGAGTCAGAGATGGAATTATCAACACAGATCTTTTGTGCATTCAGATGGAGATCCAGGGCAGTACTCTTCCTCTTTATCTTCTCAGTGATATCCATGACATCCACTAGCTTCCCACCAAGGGCTACATCATTCAGATAGAGCAGGGATAATTCAGTACGTAACTGCGAGGAGAGCTTGTGGATGGGGAGACAACCAACTGGAGAGGGGCGGTATCTCCCTGCTGCCTTCTGTGGCTGGATGCTTTGTCATACCAAAACAGCAAGGAGGGAGATGAATTACAGGAGTGGATAAAAGGCTCGTGATCTGGAACCAGAACTCGCAGTGTCACAAGCACATTGTACTTGAAGGCAATCCTGGAATCCAACTTCAAAAACCAAACCTGAAATAAATTGTGGGAATATAGCCTCACAGCATACACCACGGCTCTCCTAACTTCATAGCCCAGCTGATGATGAGCCAAAATGGAACACATACCATGCATCACCTTACCACTTGCCGCCTTAGGAAACAAATGGTGGAGGGTGCAACCAACCAGTATTGGCTGTTTTCTCCTACCTTTCTTGTTCAAAGCTGTCAAGTGGATACCAAAGAAGGAAGGGGTCAATGGGGGAATTTTGCCTTGAAGTGCGTTATGAAGTAGGTGAGGGAACTGAGAAGAGATTGAGCTGCAGAGTAGCCCAATGCACTAATCAAGTCTTTCGGATGTCAAGGCTTCATACCATCAAGACCTCCAGCAGATCTAGATGGGAAAGATTGTGTAGCATGAGCAATATCGGCTTCCAATACAAGAGTGTTGAGAGTGACCCACCTCTAGTGACAGCAGGTGGAATACAAGTGTCAGTATGAGGGGAAGGGTGCTTGCATTGGAGGGCTATACACTACAGCCAACTAATGTGTCCTCTGAGCAAGCAGTATGAACTGCTTCTTTGAAATACTTCTCTAACTTGGAAGACACTCTTGAGTCTTGATGCCAAGAGGTGATTGGCCATGAGTTTACTCTTCCTAGAAGTGGAAGGTGACAAGGTGGTGGGTCTGCTCCCTCATCGATTTTACTGTTAATGATACTTGCCAGAGACCAGCAAAGATGAGCTGAAATGAAGAAGGCAGCCCCATGTGGTTATTGACTCTAACATGGTATCTGTGATGGTTGCTAGCTACCTTTTTTTACTGAAGGCCTGTGTGGTATGGCCAGTGGAGACTTACTTTGGGGTTGTGGCGATTCAGCTAAAATTCATTGCTTAATTGTTGCATGTGCTGTTAATTAGTGGTTGTTATTGTTATTATTATTGTTGTTGTTATTATGTTTTTGTTTTTATTATTATTAATATTACTATTGTTGCTATTACTTGTTGTTATTGTTGTTGTTATTATTATTGTTATTGTTGTTGTTACATGCCGAGTGCTTCCTTATCTGTAAGTAATTTGTTTCAGGATATGCTGACATAAGTAAGCAGGTTGTAAATGTCTGCATGTGTTTATATTTCACACCTCAGGGGCTCCCAGAGAGAATATGAGATGTACGCACACATAGCATGCGCCAATTTTTAACAATCGATAGCAAAGAATCACTCATGATGATTTATGTTTGCATGTGTACGTTGTCTGTGTGAGTGAGTGCGAGATAATGTGGCACTTTATCAACAACCTCCATCCTTCCTTCCATTCCTGCTGTCTCTCTTGTTCTGTGGCCTCTCTTCCTGTGCTCTTTCTCCTCATTTATGGCTTCTCTCTCTTTCTGTACTACGACTACCATAAGCAAGAAAGAAAAACAATCTATTTATCTAGAAAATAATATTTAGGTGTAAAGGCTGGCACGACTAAAATCTAACTTTTCTCAATACCTTCATAAGATCAGAGCATGATGCCACCATGCTCTGTGCCTGCCTATCTTGTGTGTTCCTGTACTCCCTGCCTCCCTGACTTATTATCCACTCTCTTGCTGTGATATTGAAAAGAACTATCTTCATGTCCAAATATAATTGAAGAACAATAAGTCAAAGCTACTAATAATGATTGGCAGGTAATAGCATAACATTATCCTCTAAGTACTTTCTAATCCAGCAACTACAACATATAGCAGGTCACTGGACTGCTTAGTTCTAAATCACAAACATGGAGCTTGGAAAAACAAGTTTTAATTACTCTGCCCCTAATATATAGATGGGGGAAAATCTTAGAATCTAGACAATTTTAAAGTGATATTATTAATGTTGCATGTATTGTTATGGTTTCCTTTAACATTTCTGTGTTTGCGGTTTGGCTGCTGAATGTTGACGTGTGACAGAGTTGTGCTTGTCCCTCTAAAGCTTTTATGTTCCTGGCCTCTCTTACAAAAGAGATATTGATCTCAACAATGACACAACATTCAGGGAATACACATCACACATACATTACAGTAGCCATTCCCATCATTACAAGAACAGTTTGTTTGTTTTTAAGTTGGGGTTTTTAACGACTGAACCCTTGCAGACTACAAGTGAGATGACCCTTTACCATTTAAAATATATACAGCAATCATATAAATATTGGTGTGCATGATTTTAAGTGGCAAGAGTTTGCTTAACTGGACATGGTCTACATGGATAGTCTAAAGTGCTTTCTTATTTCAAGCTCTTTGTTAGTTTGTTTGTTTGGTTATAGTTGAGTGGTGGAGGACACACCAGGTGTGAGCCTGAAGGTGTCCAAGGCTTTTAAACACTTTTATAATTTGTTTATTTGTTGTTGCATACAGCACATACGAAGACTTGCCGTGTGTTGTTGCTATTGCTACTAAACACAAAGCCAACAGTAACAACTTTATGCCCTTTGGCAGGCACCAATGCCCCACCACCAGAGATCTTCCCAACAGTTACAACTCTATGTCCTTTGGCAGGCACTAATATCCCACCACCAGAGATCCTCACTAAAGCCAACAGTTACAACTTTATGCCCTTTGGCGGGCACCAATGCCCCACCACCAGAGATCTTCCCAACAGTTACAACTCAATGTCCTTTAGCAGGCACCAATGCCCCGCCACCAGAGATCTTCCAACAGTTACAACTCTATGTCCTTTGGCAGGTACCAATGCCCCACCACCAGAGATCCTCACTAAAGCCAGCAACCAACAGTCAGCGTCACAAAAAGAAAAAGGCAACATTAACAAATTACTAGCTACGCACTCTCAACAAATGACATAAAAATTACAATGACCCCAATAATCAACTTTAACTTTACTTGATCGACATTTTGACTAGATGCTCTAGCCTTCGAAGGCTAGAGCATCTATATAGTCAAAATGTCGAGAGAGTAAAATCCAGGTTGGTTATTGAGGTCATTGTGCTACCATTATAGCAAGACAGTCAATTTAATGTTTCTACATTGAACTTGGTGGAACTTCTTGCTGTGGTGGCCGCCTGTGCTGTGTGTACTAGTTGGCTAGCTAGCCAAGGGAACCTCATCAACACTCCAATGAGTTCTTAGTGCATGTGTGCAGTTGAATATCACGTGTGCTTTTTATGTGGCAATGGCAGGTAATGTTAGATTAATATCCAATGTGCAAGTTAGCTGTGTTGGCAAGCACTTCAGCTAATGTTAGATTAAGGGAGGCTTTTACCATTTTTTTAATGATTAATTATTTTTTTGTTGCTCTATTCTATACCTTGATGCATGTAGTTGTTATGTTTCAAGTTTCAGAGTATTTCAATGCTCCATTATGAAGTTATGCACCTTTTTGTGCATTCTATTTCACATTATCAAGCTATATACAAAATACCATTTGAATCTTGAAGACGGCGCTCCTGCCAAAGGTAAGTGTATCTTCCTAACCGTTCATGATAGAAGTCTGGAAAAGGACTCTAAATGAAGCTCTCAGTAAGCTTCCAATTACCATAGTTACCACGCAGCCCTGTGCTGTCATCACATGATCTGCGCATCCTGTCAGGCAACCGTTATCATTTCGATTTTTACCCAAAAATACCCCCAAAAACACACCCACTTTTCATGGCTTCTCTTGAAAATCACTGTTTCCGAATCTGGAAATATTCTAACTTGATCATTTTTTAATGTATACAAGATTTTAATATATCATTTGAAAGCCCTTTCCCTGCTCTAAAAAGTGAATGACTAAAACATGTTTAAGTCCATCCATGGTGGAGGTATGCATATGGATATACATACCATGTTTAGAACTTCAGGTTGACCTCTCTTAAAATTCAGTTGTGTTTAGCCATTCACTTTTCACTTCTATGATCACTCTAAGCACTTCCTAAGTGGGAAGTGGTTAGGACTAAGTGGCCACGAGTTAGAATATTTGCCCCTGATACTGAGGTGGGATCCATAACTTCACCTAGGTAGTAGATATGCAAAATCTGAGCATATCAAAAGAAAGCACATTCAATACACTGCATCTTGATAAAATTTCACTTGCATTGAGAAAGAAATAAAAAAGTTATGACAAGTTGTGTCGACCACCCCAGAAATGGTAAAAGCCTCCGTTAATATCCAATGTGCAAGTTATCTGTGCTGGCAACCACTTCAGCTAATGTTAGATTAATATCTAATGTGCAAGTTAGCTGTGTTTGCAAGTACTTCATCTAATGTTAGATTAATATCTAATGTGCAAGTCAGCTGTGCTGACAAGCACTTCAGCTAACATTAGATTAATATCTAATTATGTGCAAGTTAGCTGTGTTGGCAAGCACTTCAGCTAATGTTAGCATTCTCTTTGTATCCAAATTCCGATGAGGTAGTGATAAGCATTCTTAGATAGCTAACCATCCATGCTACTTTCGTATGCTACTTTCATTACGAATCAAGATTATCTGAGAGTATAGTAGCACTCCATCTATTAGTTTGACTCTATAAAAATGGCAGAGACCAAGCCACTCCCCCCTCCTAAAAATATATATAAACAAAAAACACCTAATTATAATCACCTTCTCAATAATCAACTTCATATTCACTTGCCGTTTTTCTCTTCAGGAAAGTTCATCATATTTAGCTAAAATTCACATCGTCAGCTTTGTGACAGCCTAAATGGTGGTTTTAGCTGATCAATGTGACCTCCAAAAGGACTCCTGTGCCTCTTGAAGGTAATAAACTGGCAGAAGGGGGGGGGGGGGGGGGAATGTTGAAAGAGTGTGAAGATGAACTTTTCTTCCCCTCGCAAGACATGCGTACAATGAGTTCGTTAATTTTAAAATGCAAGACAACGTCCGCAACTATTCTGTTTCTTGGTTGTGGTAAAATGGCATGTATCATAGATAGTGCAATCAAGCTCTAGCTCATGGGCTATTTTATGATGATCAAAATTTACGTTGTAAGCAGAGAGAAGGAATTGCACTCAGTTCTGCTATTTTGTAGGTGGAGTTCTTGCTCCTGGGAAATTGTTACCAAATCCTTAGGAGGCTGTAGATGATCCTTAACACAATTATATGTTGTATGCGACTGTCACCAGTTGTTGTTGTTGTTGTTTTTTGGGGGATTGGGTTGTTTTTTTTTAATGAGCTCAGTGGTAAAAGCTATTTAGAGCTTTACATACATGATAATAATATTATGATGTAAATAAGGGGGGGGGGGGGGGAAAGATTGAAGTTAGGCGATGAATTGTTTAGTAAATCGTTTGAAGGAAGAAAGAGAGGAAGAGGATTTAATGGAGGTTGGGAGTGAGTTCCAGAGAGCTGTGGCAGAGGGAACAAAGGAAGACTGAATGGCTGCAGTGCAGGAAGATGGGATTATGATACTCGGTATTGGTATTGGTGAGAAGACAGAATGGAGTAGGAGCTAATTGGATTGAGTCTGGAGGAAAACGGATGTAATTGTTTATTATTTTGTAAATTAGAAGGAGCTTGGCTCTATTTGAGTGTAGGAAGTTTAAGGGTGGGAGAGGTTGGATACATAGTCAGAAGTCCATCGGCAAGTACAGAGTCTGAGTGCAAAGTGCTGAATGCACTCTAAGGATTTGGAATTACAAGAAGAGGGAGGAGGAGGCCACACAGGAACAGGAACCTAGATGAGGAAGAACCTGTTTTTTGTGGTGGGGGCATTGGTGCCCATAGAGTTGGCATGTTTTGTTTGCGTGTGTGGTGTGCTGGGGATGGGGATGGGTGTGGAATGTTGAAAGGGAGGAGGTGAAGTGTTTGGAGGTTTGGAGAAGTAAAAAGCACTGTGTGTGACGTGTGGTGGGTTGCAGGCTGTGTGAAGTGTGAGTGTGACATGGGTAACTAGACTTGACACCAGAGATCCAGTGTTAGTATCAGAGATTGTGGTTGGATCTCTGCCTGACCCTAGCCATGCCCCTGGTAGGGGTACAGCCAGAGATCCACAAGCTCTGCTTGTCCTATATAGTTGGTGCAGCTGTTGCTCAAGAGAATTAAATTACAATGACCTTCTCAATAATCAACTTCAATTTTAGCTCTCTCGAGGTTTCGACTAGATACTCTGGCCTTCATCTCAATATATACTCATGGCTTGAAGTTGCAGTCGATATAATGAAGATGCACTGTCCTGATTGTCAGTATATATTTTAATCTTCATCTCTTGCTTGAACACTTGCAGCAGTTTGGCCAGACTTTGAAATAGTTTTCAAGCAACTTGCGTGAAATTTGTACAACGAGTTATCACAGGCTATCATTTCCAGGCCATACATAAATATATGCGATGTTAAATCAAATAGCTACCTCACTCTTGCTAAAACCTAGTACTTCCATTAATGTAAACCCTTTACCAAGTGTTAATGAAGCAAGTCTGCAGTATCCCATGGCCTCCATGGAAGGAATCTCCAAGAGAGCCACCACCAAGGTCTGTCAGCGAATTCCACACAACTTGTTTAGTTTTCTCAAGATACTCTCAATGGAATAATAATAACATTACAACAACTTGAAATATCTCAGATGGTTCGACTAGATGCTCTAGCCTTCATTATTGCTGAACTTTGACGACCACACGCTGCAGCATTAATTTTTTACTGTTATTTTTTCCTGGATATTATTGAACATAGTTAATCTAGTACTGGAACACTTTGGAGTCAGCACCTGGCTTAAAGACGCTGCAGCACTGTATCTGAGCAGTAGTTGATGCAGGATCAATTAACGAAATATTACCAATGACAATTACACATATATATAGCTGCAGCTCATTTCTTATTACTACAGTATTAAGAAATTAATGGAAGGCACGATGCTCATGCTCCCTTCCTACACTGAGCAGTGAAGCAACTCTGCAAAGTATATATATAGAAGTTATCTCGAGAAATTGCAATAAACTTGACTGCAGTTATTTTGGGACTTAGCCTTAGATTGTTTGCTGTATGTAGTAATTATTATTATTATAATTCGCATTATTATAATTCGCATGGTGTTAGTTGGTGTTAATGGGCCTAATAATTAACATTTGTACTCGAGTTTGGCCAATAACTAACCCAAGGTGTTGTAGAATGCAAGGCCTATTCTGACAGTATTGAAGAAGTTTAAGAGCTATCGAGCACACAATAGTTACAGACTCGGACTGGAGCTCAATTTTGTTCCCTTAATTAGGCTATATACCTGGAGAGAGCTCCTATCATGCCCTAACAAGGATTATAATGTTCACACATTGGTCAAGAAGTACCGAGGTCATTCCGTGACCCTACGATGTATGTGCAAGGTTTATCTTGCCTGTTCTGTAAAGTAGTAATTGTTGGGGGCTTCCTCTTGGAGTTCACAACACTAGTGTATATACAGTGTTTGGAGTGGACCATTCCCTGGAGTTGAGGCATGTCGAAAATACACACTTCTTGTATTTTCTTGTATTCTGTGAAGATCGAGGAAATGTTAATCCCTGATTCTGAACGACGCACCTTTGGATTCTCACTCTGCCGCATATAACCCCTTTCTTGCGCAATAAGCACCATGTATTTTTGCATCCAATTTTTCTTAATATATATTTTTTTTTTAAAGAGCAGAAACTTAATGAAGTAGGCGTGGTATATGTTCATATTTCACTGTGGAACACGCTAAGGCCTCTGCAACTTTATTGCTTCACGTGATTTTTTAGGGTGTACAGATTAATTCACTTCATTAATCGCCATCTATCGAGAGAAGACAAGTTTGCCAAGAAACACATTATTATATATAGCAGCAGTAGAAAGGAAAGCTCACATGATCAAGTATCTAGCACTTACATGTGACCACGGCAAGAGGTCACATGATCAAGTATCTAGCACTTACATGTGACCACGGCAAGAGGTCACATGATCAAGTATCTAGCACTTACATGTGACCACGGCAAGAGGTCACATGACCAAGTATCTAGCACTTACATGTGACCACGGCAAGATGTCACATGATCAAGTATCTAGCACTTACATGTGACCACGGCAAGAGGTCACTGGAACTTCAGCAACTTCTTTCTTTTAAACAATTTAACAAGAATGCTGGTGCTGCACGATATCCTTGGTATAAACAGCTCAAATGTGGTTAGGGATGAAGAAGCATCAGATATGACGAAGTGGTTGGATTAATGGTTAATTCCCTCACATGCCCCAGGGAAATGATGCTTTGTCTTGAATTCCCACACTACTATTCGGCCTGACAGAATTGCACGCCAGCATATCAATCGGCCAGAATGCACTCGTCAAATGTATATTCTAACACAATGCGGGGCTTGTGACCCTCTCCCCTTCCCATCCTCTCCACTTCCCATCCCCCAAGAATATTTTTAACGCTGTGCAATTTTAGTGAATAGTGTACTACAAGAAGAAGTGTCGATTACATTATAATAGAATATGACATGTTTGAAATACGAGTGCTCATGTCCATTTGATAGTTTGAAGCCATCTAGGATTTCGTTATAATTGCCTAAATTGAGTTCTTGTAGATTGACCCCTTTACCCCCCCCCCCACACACACACACCCCCACCCCACCCCCCCACCCACACACACACACACACCCACCCCACACACACACACTCTTCCCTCCACTCCTTTCCAAAACCATCGCATACTCAACACACAGTAATGTTCCATCTATTAGTACAATGATATTCATTACAACCCTGTCTCTACTCCCTATCTCCTATTGCCTGTACAGTTCTGTAGTTGCCTTAGCAATGAGCAAGTTGGCTGGTCTACGTGGCCATAGTTATCTGTATGAAGTCATCGTAGCGGATAGTGGCCGTCCCATTCCTCTGTACATCGCGTGCCTGGAATTGGGCTGAAGAAATCAAAACATCAATAATCATCTTAATTCTACGAATAATTGAAGAAGGTTGACATCTCTATGGAGAACACACCTGAATCAACATCACACTGGGTTGAGGCAGGTTGAAGTAGGTCATGATAGCTCTATGGGGTCACACACTGGACCAACACCACACTGGGTTGAGGCAGGTTGAAGTAGGTCATGATAGCTCTATGGGGACACACACTGGACCAACACCACACTGGGTTGAGGCAGGTTGAAGTAGGTCATGATAGCTCTATGGGGACACACACTGGACCAACACCACACTGGGTTGAGGCAGGTTGAAGTAGGTCATCATAGCTCTATGGGGACACACAATGGAACAACATCACACTGGGTTGAGGCAGGTTGAAGTAGGTCATGATAGCTCTATGGGGACACACACTGGACCAACATCACACTGGGTTGAGGCAGGTTGAAGTAGGTCATGATAGCTCTATGGGGACACACACTGGACCAAGATCACACTGGGTTGAGGCAGGTTGAAGTAGGTCATGATAGCTCTATGGGGACACACACTGGACCAACATCACACTGGGTTGAGGCAGGTTGAAGTAGGTCATGATTGCTCTATGGGGACACACACTGGACCAACACCACACTGGGTTGAGGCAGGTTGAACTCTATGGGGACACACACTGGACCAACATCATACTGGGTTGAGGCAGGTTGAAGTAGGTCATGATAGCTCTATGGGGACACACACTGGACCAACACCACACTGGGTTGAGGCTAGGTCATGATAGCTCTATGGGGTCACACCTAAATCAACACCTCAGTGCATTTCAAGTGCTATACGAACTCTAGACCTATCAGAGTTCACTGGAAGTTTGTGCTTCGCCTCCTGCCTCGAGCCATGCCACCTCAGGGCATGTCTGCTGGAGTGCAAGGTGCTGGCTCATGCATGAGGCAATAGATGCATGCAAATAAGCAAACTATTTTCCTGCAAGTCTAGGGAGAAGCCAAGAGTGAACCTATACTCGCCAACATAGAATGGGGACATGGGTCAGACAGAGGTCACTTCATTTCAGCAACTTCTTCTCAAGTTTAGAGCGAGTATATAGTCAGTGTATGTGTGTGCGAGTGTGTGTGTGTGCATGTGTGTGTGCAAGTGTGTGTGTGTAAGTATATGTATGTGTGTATATATGTATATATGTGATTTTGTGTGGTGTGTGCGTGTGCATATGTGTGGTGTGTGTGTGTGCATATATGTGGTGTGTGGCGTGCGTGTGCATGTGTGCTTGCTGCTGTACTTTAATGATTGCTGCTACATAATTCCTTCTCTTACTTGTAAGTGCTCGGAGGCGAACACAGAGAGCTACGAATCCATCGAAGGAGACCCTCCCATCTATGGAGTAGCGACGGAGGATGACGCCCATAGCCTGAGGGCTCAGGTTGTATCCGAAGGTCACGAGCGCTTGCTGGAGTTCATGCGGTTCAACCGTGCCGGAGCGATCCTTGTCGAAGTTCATGAATGCCCCCTGGATCATGGGATGAAAATCAAATATGATGCTCTAGACCTTTATTTTCCTCGGCATGTACTACAGTAGCTGAGACACACACACTCTGTTGCAGGAGTGCTTCCAAGCTGGAACAAAACTACTCACTATGACTACGGTCCCCCCCACCTCCCTCTTGATTTTTGGGGGGGAGGGGGGGACATAGCCATAACAGGATTTTTTTATTTTACGTGAGCGATTCCACCCAGGTTCGAAGTGGGAACCTTGAGTTCCAACTGAATAAAGGATGGGGGGGAGGAGGAAAATATATGGGGGTGGGGTTTATAAAGTGATGAATAATTCCGTCCACGATCCACCCGAGGACCTTGAGTAGCAGTACACACTGACAAAAGGAGGGGGAAACAAAACAGAATTTCCTCTTAATATAGGAAGGTACCCCACACCATAGAGGGACCTCAAGGAAGGTTAGATACCCCCACACCATAGAGGGACCTCAAGGAAGGTGCGATACCCCACACCATAGAGGGACCTCAAGGAAGGTGCGATACCCCACACCATAGAGGGACCTCAAGGATGGTGAGATACACCACACCATAGAGGGACCTCAAGGAAGTTGAGATATCCCACACCATAGAGGGACCTCAAGGATGGTGAGATACACCACACCATAGAGGGACCTCAAGGAAGTTGAGATATCCCACACCATAGAGGGACCTCAAGGATGGTGAGATATCCCACACCATAGAGGGACCTCAAGGAAGGTGCGATACCCCACACCATAGAGGGACCTCAAGGATGGTGCGATACCCCCACACCATAGAGGGACCTCAAGGATGGTGCCACACCATAGAGGGACCTCAAGGATGGTGCGATACCCCACACCATAGAGGAAGGTGCCACACCATAGAGGGACCTCAAGGATGGTGCGATACCCCACACCATAGAGGGACCTCAAGGAAGGTGTACCCCACACAATAGAGGGACCTCAAGGATGGTGCGATACCCCACACCATAGAGGCACCTCAAGGAAGGTGCGATACCCCACACCATAGAGGGACCTCAAGGAAGGTGTACCCCACACCATAGAGGGACCTCAAGGATGGTGAGATGCCCCACACCATAGAGGGACCTCAAGGATGGTGAGATGCCCCACACCATAGAGGGACCTCAAGGAAGGTGCGATACCCCACACCATAGAGGGACCTCAAGGATGGTGAGATATCCCACACCATAGAGGGACCTCAAGGAAGGTGCGATACCCCACACCATAGAGGGACCTCAAGGAAGGTGCGATATCCCACACCATAGAGGGACCTCAAGGAAGTTGAGATACCCCACACCATAGAGGGACCTCAAGGAAGTTGAGATACCCCACACCATAGAGGGACCTCAAGGAAGGTGCGATACCCCACACCATAGAGGGACCTCAAGGAAGATGTATCCCACACCATAGAGGGACCTCAAGGAAGGTGCGATACCCCACACCATAGAGGGACCTCAAGGAAGGTGCGATACCCCACACCATAGAGGGACCTCAAGGAAGTTGAGATATCCCACACCATAGAGGGACCTCAAGGATGGTGCGATACCCCACACCATAGAGGGACCTCAAGGAAGGTGCCACACCATAGAGGGACCTCAAGGATGGTGCGATACCCCACACCATAGAGGGACCTCAAGGAAGATGTATCCCTCACCATAGAGGCACCTCAAGGAAGGTGCGATACCCCACACCATAGAGGGACCTCAAGGAAGGTGCCACACCATAGAGGGACCTCAAGGATGGTGCGATACCCCACACCATAGAGGGACCTCAAGGAAGGTGCGATACCCCACACCATAGAGGGACCTGAAGGAAGGTTAGATACCCCACACCATAGAGGGACCTCAAGGATGGTGAGATATCCCACACCATAGAGGGACCTCAAGGAAGGTGCCACACCATAGAGGGACCTCAAGGATGGTGCGATACCCCACACCATAGAGGGACCTCAAGGAAGATGTATCCCTCACCATAGAGGCACCTCAAGGAAGGTGCGATACCCCACACCATAGAGGGACCTCAAGGATGGTGAGATGCCCCACACCATAGAGGGACCTCAAGGATGGTGAGATACCCCACACCATAGAGGGACCTCAAGGATGGTGCGATACCCCACACCATAGAGGGACCTAAGGATGGTGTACCCCACACCATAGAGGGACCTCAAGGAAGGTTAGATATCCCACACCATAGAGGGACCTCAAGGAAGGTGTACCCCACACCATAGAGGGACCTCAAGGATGGTGTACCCCACACCATAGAGGGACCTCAAGGAAGGTTAGATATCCCACACCATAGAGGGACCTCAAGGAAGATGTATCCCTCACCATAGAGGCACCTCAAGGAAGGTGCGATACCCCACACCATAGACGGACCTCAAGGAAGGTGCGATATCCCACACCATAGAGGGACCTCAAGGATGGTGAGATATCCTACACCATAGAGGGACCTCAAGGATGGTGAGATACCCCACACCATAGAGGGACCTCAAGGAAGGTGCGATATCCCACACCATAGACGGACCTCAAGGAAGGTGCGATATCCCACACCATAGAGGGACCTCAAGGAAGGTGCGATACCCCACACCATAGAGGGACCTCAAGGAAGGTGTACCCCACACCATAGAGGGACCTCAAGGAAGTTGAGATATCCCACACCATAGAGGGACCTCAAGGAAGGTGCGATACCCCACACCATAGAGGGACCTCAAGGATGGTGCGATACCCCACACCATAGAGGGACCTCAAGGATGGTGCGATACCCCACACCATAGAGGGACCTCAAGGAAGGTTAGATATCCCACACCACAGAGGGACCTCAAGGAAGGTGCGATACCCCACACCATAGAGGGACCTCAAGGATGGTGCGATACCCCACACCATAGAGGGACCTCAAGGAAGGTGCGATACCCCACACCATAGAGGGACCTCAAGGAAGGTGCGATACCCCACACCATAGAGGGACCTCAAGGAAGGTGAGATACCCCACACCATAGAGGGACCTCAAGGATGGTGCGATACCCCACACCATAGAGGGACCTCAAGGATGGTGCGATACCCCACACCATAGAGGGACCTCAAGGAAGGTGAGATACCCCACACCATAGAGGGACCTCAAGGATGGTGCGATACCCCACACCATAGAGGGACCTCAAGGAAGGTGAGATATCCTACACCATAGAGGGACCTCAAGGATGGTGAGATACCCCACACCATAGAGGGACCTCAAGGAAGGTGCGATACCCCACACCATAGAGGGACCTCAAGGATGGTGCGATACCCCACACCATAGAGGGACCTCAAGGAAGGTGCGATACCATAGAGGAACCTCAAGGAAGGTGCGATATCCCACACCATAGAGAGACCTCAAGGATGGTGCGATACCCCACACCATAGAGGGACCTCAAGGAAGGTGCGATACCATAGAGGAACCTCAAGGAAGGTGCGATATCCCACACCATAGAGGGACCTCAAGGAAGGTGCGATACCCCACACCATAGAGAGACCTCAAGGATGGTGCGATACCCCACACCATAGAGGGACCTCAAGGAAGGTGCGATACCATAGAGGAACCTCAAGGAAGGTGCGATATCCCACACCATAGAGGGACCTCAAGGAAGGTGCGATACCCCACACCATAGAGGGACCTCAAGGAAGGTAAGATATCCCACACCATAGAGGGACCTCAAGGAAGGTGCGATACCCCACACCATAGAGGGACCTCAAGGAAGGTGCGATACCCCACACCATAGAGGGACCTCAAGGAAGTTGAGATACCCCACACCATAGAGGGACCTCAAGGAAGGTGCGATACCCCACACCATAGAGGGACCTCAAGGAAGGTGTACCCCACACCATAGAGGGACCTCAAGGAAGGTGCGATATCCCACACCATAGAGGGACCTCAAGGAAGGTGTACCCCACACCATAGAGGGACCTCAAGGAAGTGCGATATCCCACACCATAGAGGGACCTCAAGGAAGGTGCGATACCCCACACCATAGAGGGACCTCAAGGAAGGTGTACCCCACACCATAGAGGGACCTCAAGGAAGTGCGATATCCCACACCATAGAGGGACCTCAAGGAAGGTGCGATATCCCACACCATAGAGGGACCTCAAGGAAGGTGAGATATCCCACACCATAGAGGGACCTCAAGGAAGGTGCGATACCCCACACCATAGAGGGACCTCAAGGAAGGTGCGTTACCCCACACCATAGAGGGACCTCAAGGAAGGCGCGATATCCCACACCATAGAGGGACCTCAAGGATGGTGAGATATCCCACACCATAGAGGGACCTCAAGGAAGGTGCGATACCCCACACCATAGAGGGGACCCCTCAAGGAAGGTTAGATACCCCACACCATAGAGGGACTTCAAGGAAGGTGCGATGCCCCACACCATAGAGGGACCTCAAGGATGGTGGGATACCCCACACCATAGAGGGACCTCAAGGAAGTGCGATATCCCACACCATAGAGGGACCTCAAGGAAGGTGCGATACCCCACACCATAGAGGGACCTCAAGGAAGGTTAGATATCCCACACCATAGAGGGACCTCAAGGATGGTGAGATATCCCACACCATAGAGGGACCTCAAGGAAGGTGCGATACCCCACACCATAGAGGGACCTCAAGGAAGGTGCGATACCCCACACCATAGAGGGACCTCAAGGAAGGCGCGATATCCCACACCATAGAGGGACCTCAAGGATGGTGAGATATCCCACACCATAGAGGGACCTCAAGGAAGGTGCGATACCCCACACCATAGAGGGACCTCAAAGAAGGCGCGATATCCCACACCATAGAGGGACCTCAAGGAAGGTGCAATACCCCACACCATAGAGGGACTTCAAGGAAGGTGCGATGCCCCACACCATAGAGGGACCTCAAGGATGGTGAGATATCCCACACCATAGAGGGACCTCAAGGAAGGTGCGATATCCCACACCATAGAGGGACCTCAAGGAAGGTGTACCCCACACCATAGAGGGACCTCAAGGATGGTGAGATACCCCACACCATAGAGCAGGGGTCGGGAACCTTTTTGACTCAGAGAGCCAAGAAAGCAAAATATTAAAAAATCTATTTCAATGAGAGCCATATAATATATTTTAAGACTGAATTTAACTAAATGTGAGTATAATAAGCCTCTGAATTTATTATTTTTAACAATGTTGTTATAATACTCACGTTAATGCGACTTCTGGTGCTGCATGGATTTGCTGATGGCTTTATAGTCTGGGTGGTACTTGGTGAGGTTAAGCTTCATGCAAGCGTTGAGGCTTTCATCCGTTAGACGTGATCGTAGGTTGGAGTTGATGTATTTAAGATGTGAGAATGACTGCTCACATGCATACGTAGATCCAAACATGGTCAATACAGCAATACTCACACGCTGCAGTGTGTGGTATGTGACAGGAAGCGCATTCCAAGTTTTGATTATCAGTTGGTCTTCGGGTTGAAGTTTTTTCATTTCTATCCACATGTGCTTGCTTGCCAACTCCGCTTTCTGTCGTGCAATTTTTTCCAAATCTTCATTCAGTGACTTGAACTTATTCACCCACATGTCTGAGGCCTTCAGGTCAGCCACTTCTTCTTCAAAATCTCTGAGGGATACACCAGGAATGTAACTCAGGTCGGTATTGTTCAGTGAACACTCGTTTGGATGGGTGATGAAATTAAAAAGACGAGTGTGCTCACGAAATTCCCCAAAGCGTGCTTTGAACGCCTGTAGGAGACTGGATGTGAAGCCAGCTAGCTGGTGAAGATCAAAGTATCGAGTGAGCTCTCTTGCTGTGCATGCATCTTTATAATGTCTCAGTTTATCAAAATGTAGTAAACGACCTGTTTCAAGATCCATGATAAAGAGCTCCAGCTTATTTTCAAAAGCAAACACGGCTTGTTGAAGGGATGACACTGTATTTCCATTGCCTTGCATTTTAACGTTGAGCTGGTTCAGATGTTCTGTCATATCCACGAGATAGTAAAACATGAGGAGCCACTCAGTTTCGGCTAGCTCAGGATGCTCAATGCCTTTCATTTCAAGGAAAGTCCGGATTTCGTTCAGGCAAGCTGCAAAACGGCTAAGCACCTTCCCTCTTGACAACCAACGTACATTGCTGTGCAAAAGCAGATCGTGATAGTTATTTCCAACTTCATCCAGCAGTGTTTTAAACTGGCGATCATTTAAGGCTCGGGCAACAATAAAGTTGATCACACGAATGACCAGCGACATCACTTTGTCAAGCTTTCCGTCACACATCTGAGCACAAAGTGCCTCCTGGTGTAGAATGCAATGGAAACGTAGGATGGGTCTATTTTCATGTTCACTGAGAAGCGCCACAAATCCTTTATTTTCCCCCACCATACACGGAGCACCATCAGTACACACTGAAATAAGTTTATCCATAGGTAGATTTTTTTCTTGAGCGAATTCCATGAAAGACTTGAATAAATCCTCACCTCTTGTGAACCCTTTTATTGGCAGAACAGCAAGACTTTCTTCGAGCAGTGTATCACCAGCAGCATATCTTGCAATCACACTGAACTGCGCCAAATGGCTTACGTCGGTTGACTCATCCAAAGCCAGGGAAAAGAACGGCGCTGCATTTATGCCTTTCAATTGCGTTTCTTCCACTTGGTTTGCCATCATGATGGTACGATCATGAACAGTTCTTGCCGACAGAGGAATGTCTTGAATCCGTTTGATTATCTTGTCTTTGTTCGGAAGATCATCAAAAAGTTCATTGGCCACATCCAGCATGAATGTTTTAGCATACTCGCCATCTGTGAATGGTTTTCCATTCCTCACTATTGCTAAAGAACCAGCGAAGCTAGCGGAATTATAGTCACCTTGCCGGGTCCATAAGCGGAGTTGCTGCTGGCTGGCTTGAACCCTACTCAGTAGCTCTTGGCACGCTTTCTTTCTGCTATCTCCTGCAGGGTATTTTGATGCAAAGGTATCATGGCGTGTGTCGAAGTGGCGCTTTACATTCGACCGTTTCATCGATGTAATTTTGTCATTGCAAATTAGACACACCGCTGAATCTGCTCTCTCCACAAAGGCAAATTCTTCGGTCCATTCGTCCTGAAATTTACGATACTTCTCGTCTCTTTTTCTTTTTGCCATCTTCTTTGTCGAAGGGTTAGTTTTGAGCAAATAAGAGAGAGGGAGATATTGAGCCAACTGAGGCGTGGTAAACAGTGAGTCTGGCTTGCGCACGGGTTTATATATTCGAGAGGTGCGGAGCGTCATTGGTCGAGATTAATTCGCTACGCGTCTCGGCGGCGCTACGTCACTGGAGGAACTAAAATTTGAAGTTTTTCAAATTCCAATTTTATCTGAGAGATAAAATTGCAATCATCAAAAGAGCCACACCTGGCTCGCGAGCCATACATTCCCGACCCCTGCCATAGAGGGACCTCAGGGAAGGTGTACCCCACACCATAGAGGGACCTCAAGGATGGTGAGATACCCCACACCATAGAGGGACCTCAAGGAAGGTTAGATACCCCCACACCATAGAGGGGGAGCCCTCAAGCTTGTGTGGCATCCAGTACCTCTAAACACACACCTACGTACATGTACATATGTGCCCTGTCTGTGTACAGTTGTGCAGAGAAGCAAAACTATTCCTTGTATATGGCTACACCTTTTTTCTTGTGGGGTTTTCTTCGCCTTTAGTATTTTTGGTCAAAGCCATTGCACAGAATGCCAGGGGGGGGGGGGGGGGGGTCACGCACACACTCACTCTCACACACACACTCACTCTTTCTCTCACACACATACATACATAGTGTATACAGACATAGCTATCACGATCTTTCCCTGTGTGTGTGTGTGTGTGTGTGTGTGTGTGTGTGGGCGTGGTTGAAACTGTCCACAGAACTGAGTGAGTATATTTAAGTCATTGCTATGTCAACTGAGAGTTTGTTGAGGTTTTTTCTGGCATGGAAGGGGGGAAATGCCTTCCACAATTAACTTTGACATTGGGAATTTTTTAAAAATAATTCCCCCTCCCCCCCCCACCTCTGTGTTGCAATGAGTATCAAGCCAACAGGAAGAAAAAAATTAAAAGGAAAAGAAAAAATGTTGATGAATAAAAAAAGGGGGCGGAGGAAGTGAAGAATGATTCTGCGCGATATAAAACTCTCAAGTACAAAGAGAACGGAGGGAAAAAAAGGTTCTGCCTGGAATCAAACCGACGACCTTGCGTGCCAAAGTAACGACAACCCCACGGAATTCCCCCTTTATATAGATTCACACATATACACACCTTAGAGCTGGAATGTACGTACATAGTAGGTGGTCACAATACTTAACAGTTTGAACGATCAAAATGTTTTGCGATTCAGACCGACCACTCCTTTGGACCCTTTGATGGTATTAAAACTCTGCGTTGTGGCGACAGTAAAGTGGGCATGGCCTGATCTACTCACAAGATCAAGCAGAGCTATGGGGACTGAACTTGCTGGTTGTTAAGAGAGCCCACATACACTACACAAATATATATACATATTATACAGTGTTGCCATACTTTTTGGGGTAATTTCCACCTGTGTTATCAAAAAAAAAATTGGCAACAAAATATCCAAACAAGATCCAAACAACAATTTCATGAGAAATAACATACTAAAGTGTGTTCATAGCATTTACACATGTCTTTAATAGTTCAGTGTTCGGTTTAAATTCATAGCATTTTTTAGGAACATTGAACTGCACTGTTTTAATGTAGAAATCCCTGGAGAGTGAAATAGGCTGCACATGGTCTGATATGCATGGAATGTCAAACAATTTTCTAATGATGAAAAATCCAAACATTTATTGATAAAATCCAAACAGAAAATTTAAGGGTCAAAAATCCATTTACAGTTTGGATAAAATCCAACACTATGGCAACACTGCATGATATATATAATATACATCAGTGTAGATATAATTATGTATATACACATTATACCTATATATATATACTTGAACCAAGACCTGACCACCCAACTCCTCTGTTTTATGCATGCAACTTCGAAGGGGGGTGGCATGAACATCGACTCGTTTCAGAAAGAATGAAGAACTCAAGCCCAGCACTGCAGAATATGAAAGTGTACTGCACAAGTACCTGGTTTGCAGCAATCTGCCAATACTCCTCGTCGGGTGGGGTTATCCTCGGATAATCTCGAATTGGTAGTTGCTGTCACCAGTCCTGTCCAGTACCAGCTATCCCTTAAGCTAACCCAAAGGAATTTAGGGGGTATTTAACTTAAATCTTGATAACTTGAACAACATTGACCAACTCCCAGCCAGTGGCATGCGCAGGGTTGTTGTTTTGTTGTTTTTACACCGTGCCAGCCAGAATGCATTACATCACTGGGAACATTATACACACAGTGAAGTCAAATATACTAGAATCCCATAGAGTCTCATAAGCTAATATAAATACAAGGTGTTATGAAAACAATAATCTTGACACAAACTGTGGTCTCTCTGGAGGATAGGCCTGTTGGGGGTTGACCCTCGACACTCCTGCCACTTGCACTAAAACAACATTGCAGTGTGTGTTACTGCAGCTGCAAGTCTGGTCTGTTCCTTGTCCAAACATCAAGCAAGGCTTTTCCTAACCTCTCCCTTCTGTGTGCCTCTTCCCCCTTAGCAGTTGTTTAGGGACATGCTTAGTTAAAACAGCTGCCTCTACACTCCTCTCCTGAACACAACATGGTTAATTCCATGTAACAATGGCTTCACATATCCAGAAATTCACTGGGTGGTAGTGTTTGTGTGTGCTGTGTGTGTGAGTGCATGTATGTGTGCTGTGTGTATGTAAGTGTGTGCGTGTGCGTGCTTTACTGTACATTACTAACTTGGCAGGGCAGTCTGGGGATAGAGGAGTCTGGGGATAGAGGAGGGAGGGAGGTGTTTCACCTACAAGTACATGCACATGCACATGTACATGTGCATGGTGTAGGTCTGTACATATGAAATTCAAAGCACAACAAAAAATCTTGCTCGCTTGTTGTTTAAAAAAAATTTAATTCTTTTTTATTTTTTATTTTTAGAGCTCAATCATTGGGGCCACCTATCTACTATCTCTGTGGCTTGATCTGCAGAGTGGGCTTCTTAGTTCACTAACACCTTGCGTACACAACTGAGCCAGCACTGGTCCCACCTCCCTCCATACGGTCAAGCTGACAAGTTCCAAGGCCACACGCTAGCGTGAGCTTAGTTGGCGAGTGTCCGAAACGAGCAGCAAAGGTCGAGCAAAGGTCGAGCAATCAACAACTTTGTTTCACTTTTGTATTCCGTAACTGGCAAGCCGATGATGGGGACACATCCACACACACTGCACCTCCACACACACACACACACTGTATAGTGGTGTATGGCAGGTCACTGCTAGCTGGCCCAGTGTTTGTTTTTGCTACTGTACAATCTCTGAAACTGTCAAAATGTATAAGGTACTGTATAAACAAGCAAAGTGCTGTGTATTCTGTAATCCCCCCCCCCCCCCCCCCCCCCCCCCAACCCACTACTTACAGAGGGGAGATAATTCTAACAATGGTAGCTAATTTATTACATCATCCATCTTCCTCACCCCCTCCTCTCCACTTTACCTTCCTCACCTCCCTCTCATCTCCCTCCCTCCACCTTCCTCACCTCCCTCTCATCTCCTTCCCTCCACACCTTCCTCCTTCACCTCCTCCATACTATCCTCATCCCACCTTCCTCCCTCCCTCCACCTTCCTCCCCTCCCTCCCTCCACCTTCCTCACCTCCGTCTCTCTACCTTACCTTCCACTGGTTGAGGACCCCCCAGAGTTCCTTGAACTCATTGAAGCCCATCTTCCCAGAGTAATCTCTGTCCAGCATGTTGATCATAATGGTGCACGTCTCCTTGCTGAACTGCTGGTAGTTGCCACTGATACCCGACTGTGTGAGACATCGCTGCAGTTCCACTGGATCAATCTGACCATCCTGAGACAGTGTGAGCACATGTAAGCATTGTACATTGTAATATACATATGTACATACATGCAAATACATGTAATGTATATAATGTACAGAGATGTTGTACATGCATGTATATAATGTACAGAGATGATGTACATGCATGTATATAATGTACAGAGATGTGCATGCATGTATATAATGTACAGAGATGATGTACATGCATGTATATAATGTACAGAGCTGTCATGCATGTATATAATGTACAGAGGTGTGCATGCATGTACAGGTATATAATGCATGTATATAATGAACATAGATGTACATAATGAACATAGATGTACATGCATGTATATAAATGTACAGATGTACTGTACATGCATGTATATAATGTACATAGATAACATGCATGTATATAATGTAAAGAGATGTACATGCATGTATGTACTGTACACACATGTACATGCAGTGTTCATGATTCTTTCCCATCATGTGTTCCAATGTTATGGAGAACACACCCACTATTATCACCTGCTAGTGCAATGGATGACGCAGAAGCTCGTAAGGCATTCATGAGCTATTACATGCACAAAGTATATGGAAAAGCAAAAATTATCACCAGAAAGCATATGAAATGGGCTTAATTTTGTAATTTTGGTATATAAATCAGGACCATAAGCATGAATGTGTGCAAAGATATGCTACTTTAAATACTAAACGATTTCAGTACTCTTCCCCTTATGTTTATATTTTGGAACTTCAAGTTGGAATGTGAGGTAAGGTCAGTGCACCAAATCCATTAAGTAGATAACTTATCAGCATCAAGTCTTGAATGACTAGAGCTATACCAACACTACAATGAGATATAAAATTTAAAACTTATGTTCATGTGAAGGAGGTCTAAAATTATAAATACAAACTCTAAAAAACGTGTGGTTAGGACTTTGGAGCTCCATATATTCTGCACACTTTACTGTATGATCTCAAGATCAGATGATAGACCTCTCTGTGTGTGCTCTCTTTTGATATTGCATAGGTATAACTATGCTGAAGTTACATGCAGCCAAAGTGGGGGTACCTCAAACCCTGAGTGCCTGAACTGTTTGTAGTTATGGTTCCTGATTGGAAAGTGCCAGGCATTGTTTCTGTGGCTAGAGGAAGCCCTACTCTACAAACGTGCGTATTCATTAGGCGCTAAACCACAACTAATTAGGCAAGCGCGGGTGAAGAAAATATTTCAACAGAATTTTTTTCCCTGCACCCCACGCTTGTTTTAGTGTCTAAATAAGTGTGTGTAGAGAGGCTTCCTCTAGCCACAGACAACAATGCCTAGCTTTCCAATCAGACTAGCATTAAAACCAGTCACCCTCAACTTTGGCTGCATGTAACTTGAGCATAGTTATAGCTATGCAACTTTTTTTAATGCCAAAAGAGAGCACACAGAGAGACCTATCATTCGAGCTATATATCAAGTTCATACAGTGAAGTGTGCAGAATCTATGGAGCTCCAAAGTCCTAACCACAAATCACACTTTCCAGACATGCTCAGCACTCTTCTCCCACTTTGTCTGCATATTTACTGCTTTTCTTTAACGGCTGATCTGATCTCGAATGTCCTTGGGGTTCAAGATTTCTTAACAGTTTTAGAGAGTGGTCTCGAGGTCATTTGCCTCAGGGGCCAGGAAAAAAAAGTACCGACAACAAAAACCCATCCCACCTATAACCTCTCATCCCACAGGCAGCCATTTTGGACCTCTCACCCCACATATAGCCATTTTGGCCTTCTCACCCCGCAGATGACCATTTTAGACTTCACACACCACAGGCCGCCATTTTGGACCTCTCACCCCACAGATATGTAGCCATTTTGGACCTCACCACCCCACAGGGAATTTTGAACCTCTCACCAGGCAGCCATTTTGGACCTCTCACCCCACAGGTGGCCATTTGGGACCTCTCACCCCACAGGTAGCCATTTTGAACCTCTCACCAGGCAGCCATTTTGGACCTCTCACCCCACAGTTAGCCATTTTGGACCTCTCACCCCACAGGTAGCCACTTGGGACCTCTCACCCCATAGGTAGCCACTTTTGACCTCTCACCCACAGGCAGCCATTTTGGACCTCACACCAGGCAGCCATTTTGGACCTCTCACCCCACGGGTAGCCATTTTGGACCTCACACCATAGGTAGCCATCTTGGACCTCGTTCATTTTGGACATCACACCGCAAAGGAGCCATTTTTGACCTCTCACCCCACAGGTAGCCATTTTGGACCTCGCACCATAGGTAGCCATTTTGGACCTCGCACATTTTGGACCTCACACCCCACAGGCAGCCATTTTGGACCTCATACCCCACAGGCAGCCATTTTGGACCTCACACCCCATTAGGTAGCCATTTTGGACCTCACACCCTACAGGCAGCCATTTTGGACCTCTCACCCCAAAGGTAGCCACTTTTGACCTCTCACCCCACAGGTAGCCATTTTGGGAGCAACACTGTACAAAACATTTGTCTATGTTTTTGCTTGGGGAAACCCCATAAGCCTCCAAACACCTAAACTACAGTATTTGTTTAAACAAGGATTTTGAAGGCAAAACATTTTTTGTTATCTCTCTTCCTTCTTACAATATCAATCCCGAGGTCAAATAGGCAGGTCCAACGTTCAGATTCTTGATCACCTACATATGTACAAGCTACGTAGAGCTTGAGCAAGGCTGGGATTAGATGGACAACAGCTTTGAACTTGGAACATCCACAGTTGATCCAGTCAGGCATTGTCAAAAAAAACTGCCTGCAGCCACTGCAATCTACTCGAGCTCCTAATGTTAGCCTCCTGAAGCAAATCAGCGCGCCCAGAAGCTGGCTACTGTCTCTAACAGGTCTGGAAATGAGGGAGGCTAGCAACAGGACTTTGGAAGGCTAGCAACAGGACCTTGGAAGGCTAGCAACAGGACTGTGGGAGGCTATAGTAGCAACAGGACCTTGGAAGGCTAGCAACAGGACTTTGGAAGGCTATAGTAGCAACAGGACTTTGGAAGGCTATAGTAGCAACAGGACCTTGGAAGGCTAGCAACAGTAAAAGGCTAGCAACAGGACTTTGGAAGGCTAGCAACAGGACCTTGGAAGGCTAGCAACAGGACTGTGGGAGGCTATAGTAGTAACAGGACCTTGGAAGGCTAGCAACAGGACTGTGGGAGGCTATAGTAGCAACAGGACCTTGGAAGGCTAGCAACAGGACTTTAGAAGGCTATAGTAGCAACAGGACCTTGGAAGGCTAGCAACAGGACTTTAGAAGGCTATAGTAGCAACAGGACCTTGGAAGGCTAGCAACAGGACTTTAGAAGGCTATAGTAGCAACAGGACCTTGGAAGGCTAGCAACAGGACTTTGGAAGGCTATAGTAGCAACAGGACCTTGGAAGGCTAGCAACAGGACTTTGGAAGGCTATAGTAGCAACAGGACCTTGGAAGGCTAGCAACAGGACCTTGGAAGGCTATAGTAGCAACAGGACCTTGGAAGGCTAGCAACAGGACTTTGGAAGGCTATAGTAGCAACAGGACCTTGGAAGGCTAGCAACAGGACTTGGAAGGCTATAGTAGCAACAGGACCTTGGAAGGCTAGCAACAGGACTTTGGAAGGCTATAGTAGCAACAGGACCTTGGAAGGCTAGCAAAAGGACTTTGGAAGGCTATAGTAGCAACAGGACCTTGGAAGGCTATAGTAGCAACAGGACTTTGGAAGGCTATGGTAGCAACAGGACCTTGGAAGGCTAGCAACAGGACTTTGGAGGGCTATAGTAGCAACAGGACCTTAGAAGGCTAACAATTGGAAGGCTAACAAGTAGCATATTTAGCTTCAGCTGCTTAGTTACAACGTATAACATGGAAGTCAATTCTCTATGTTCATTCTTCATGACACAATCTACTGTATGTATGTACAGGGTTGTATACAGAAATTTTGCCAAGGGGGGGCGAACTTGAGATATGGAAAAATAAGGGGGGGCGAGAATGATACAATGATGGTGTATGTAATGTATAAGGGTGGTGTCTAATTTCAAGGGGGGGGGGCGAGAATGATACAAGGGGGGGCGTATGCCCCCCCCCGCCCCCCCCTAAATACACCCCTGATGTATATATGATAACACCAGATGACATCATCAGCACTGGCAGATTGATTGTGTAACCTGCCCCTCACCCCTGACCCTAACCCTAGCCACTGTCCTGGCCCTAACCCTAGCCACTGCCATGCCCCTAACCCTAGCCACTGTCCCTAACCCTAGCCACTGCCACGCCCCTAACCCTTACAACTCCGCGGCCCACACCAATTCAGTTTTTACGACATAATAATAATGATGTAATACAAGGGTAGTGACACCAATGATCAAGGCTGTTGTAGCTCTGAACTTTAACAAAGAGCAGAGACATGCTAGCACCAGCCAGGAAGGGACATCTGAGCTCCAGCAAAGAGCAGAGACATGCTAGCATCAGCCAGGAAGGGACATCTGAGCTCCAGCAAAGAGCAGAGACATGCTAGCACCAGCTACAACATCAGCCAGGAGGAAGGAAGCATGCACATGCAAATGCATAGTGATCACACAGCTCCTCGAGGTTTACCACTGAATTAATGCAGTGGTATGGGATTAGATCTTCATAGTACAGAGGTTGAACAAACATTCCACAGACCTCTTTAGGGTACTGAGGCATAACTGAAAACTGATACATTATGCCAATTAGTTTGGAATTTGCAGTTCAGACATCATGAATAACATCAAGATAGCCCGGGACCCGCTGAGCGTGTGGCTGGACTACAGAGGCTCTCCACACACCCCTAGATAGAATTCAGCAATTCTCAATAAGCTCCACGTGGCCATTTGGTCTGCGACATGAAGAGTGAGAGCATACCAAAGATGTTGTTTACCACAAGGGCATCTCATGTCACTTGTGCGGCAATAATACCTTAAGGTTGTCATGACTACTAATTATCTTTATTATTAAAAAAAAAAATATGACGCCTAAGCCGACGCCTAGTATTTATTATTATTATTATTGTTATTATTATTATTATTATTATTATTATTATTATTATTATCATCGGTATTATAATATTATTATTATTATTATTTATTATTTAATTGTGCTTAGAAGAAATGATCTTTACGCAAGCATTTGGAGAGAAAGGGAATGGAAAGAGATGGAGGAGAGGCTGGAGGAAAGAGATGGTGAGGCTGGAGGAAAGAGATGGAGGTGAGGCTGGAGGAAAGAGATGGAGGTGAGGCTAGAGGAAAGAGATGGAGGTGAGGCTGGAGGAAAGAGATGGAGGTGAGGCTGGAGGAAAGAGATGGAGGTGAGGCTGGAGGAAAGAGATGGAGGTGAGGCTGGAGGAAAGAGATGGAGGTGAGGTTGAAGGAAAGAGATGGAGGTGAGGCTAAAGGAAAGAGATGGAGGTGAGGTTGGAGGAAAGAGATGGAGGTGAGGCTGGAGGAAAGAGATGGAGGTAAGGATGGAGGAAAGAGATGGAGGTGAGGTTGAAGGAAAGAGATGGAGGTGAGGTTGAAGGAAAGAGATGGAGGTGAGGTTGAAGAAAAGAGATGGAGGTGAGGCTGGAGGAAAGAGATGGAGGAAAGAGATGGAGGAAAGAGATGGAGGAAAGAGATGGAGGTGAGGCTGGAGGAAAGAGATGGTGAGGCTGGAGGAAAGAGATGGAGGTGAGGTTGAAGGAAAGAGATGGAGGTGAGGCTGGAGGAAAGAGATGGAGGTGAGGTTGAAGGAAAGAGATGGAGGTGAGGCTGGAGGAAAGAGATGGAGGTACGGATGGAGGAAAGAGATGGAGGTGAGGCTGGAGGAAAGAGATGGAGGTAAGGATGGAGGAAAGAGATGGAGGTGAAGTTGAAGGAAAGAGATGGAGGTGAGGTTGGAGGAAAGAGATGGAGGTGAGGCTGGAGGAAAGAGATGGAGGTAAGGATGGAGGAAAGAGATGGAGGTGAAGTTGAAGGAAAGAGATGGAGGTGAGGCTGGAGGAAAGAGATGGAGGTGAGGCTGGAGGAAAGAGATGGAGGTGAGGCTGGAGGAAAGATTGTCTGAACATCCGGACTGAAATAGCAATCAGGCCAGCACTAGCTCCTTGAGTTGGTGTGTGGAGTCCAGGGAAAGGCTCAGCACT
This sequence comes from Cladorhizidae sp. MBARI D1340-BT2, assembly GCA_028752905.1. Taxonomy (NCBI): domain Eukaryota; kingdom Metazoa; phylum Porifera; class Demospongiae; order Poecilosclerida; family Cladorhizidae; species Cladorhizidae sp. MBARI D1340-BT2. Next base: position 13,697,824 of record JAQNBH010000004.1, on the reverse strand, counting down.
TGTGCTGGCTACTTTGAAGCATCACTTCATTGTTGGTCTACACCGGAGAACAGAAGAGGTCTTCACTGGCACTCACTAGCCCGACCGGCGCTGCTGAAGTTGCTGGTACTCAAGCTTGGGATTCAACTTCATTCCAGTAGTTACGAAGAATGATGCGTGCTCCAGCTGATCCTTCTCGTTCCATGTAGAAGCAGAGGGCATGGCCAGACAGAGAAAAAGAGTTGTCCTTGACATCCAGCTAAGCTCAAGATCTGTGACATTGTGAAGAAGGGGAGAAGTTGAGCTAGCGCAGCGGTGGAATGCAATGTTGGAAAGTAGACTTCCACGAGCACAAGCTGAAGACTTCTACACTGGAGTTCAGTTATCCGAACACCTTCGGGTCCCAACGTGTTCGTACGACTGACTCCCACTGCAGTATCTCCCACACTAGAGTTCAACTATCCGAACACCCTCGGGTCAAATGTGTTCATATGACTGACTCCCACTGTAGTATCTCCCACACTGGAGTTCAACTATCCGAACACCCTCGGGTCCCAATGTGATCGGACAAGTAACCTCCCCACTGTACGATCACCGCGAAAGCTGGCTTCAAGCAGTGTGCTCATAGGAACAGCGTGCATGAAAATGGCCGCTTAACGCTATCAGCTGCTTACATGTAACAAGTCACCCCTTGTTTTGTTCCATGCACAGATATAAGCAACTTCTTAAAGGTATGGACCAGATCATCGAGGGAATGTTGACAGTTGCAGAATCCTTAAGTTGTTGAGAGAAGATTCTGGCAGGTCATGGCTTTACTTCCTTGTGGAAGAAGTCTTGTAGACAGACACCTTTGTAACAAGACATGCTTAGAGCTTGTATCTTATGTAGAGCTAGCTTTATGAGAGTCTTTTCACATAGCTAATCTCTATTATGTAGCTAGCTCTAACCATGTCTTGTTCAAAGGTGTCTGTCTTGCAAGACTTCTTCCACAAGATTCTGGCCATGACCTGCCAGAATCTTCTCTCCGATCGACACAATTTGAAGGCTTCCTCAGACATTAATCTATCCCTCAGGAGGCCATGAACACGTGTGAGACAGAGGAACGTGTGTGAGACAGAAGAACGCGCATGAGAGAGAGGAACGCACGTGAGACAGAGGAACGTGTGTGAGACAGAATGAAGCATAACAAAGTGTTGGAAATTTCTCTAATTTTCTGGTTGCATCGTCACACACCTACACACACTCATCACTTACCACACTCACACTGCTTCACTTACCACACACACTGCATCACTTACCACACTCACACTGCATCACTTGCCAAACTCACACTGCATCACTTACCAACTCGCACTGCATCACTCACCACACTCACACTGCATCACTTACCACACTCACACTGCATCACTTACCACACTCACACTGATCACTAACTTAACACACTCACACTGCATCACTTACCACACTCACACTGCATCACTTACCACACTCACACTGCATCACTTACCACACTCACACTGCATCACTTACCACACTCACACTGCATCACTTGCCACACTCACACTGCATCACTTACCACACTCACACTGCATCACTTACCACACTCACACTGCATCACTTGCCACACTCACACTGCATCACTTACCACACTCACACTGCATCACTTAACACACTCACACTGCATCACTTGCCACACTCACACTGCATCATTTACCACACTCACACTGCATCACTTGCCATACTCACACTGCATCACTTGCCACACTCACACTGCATCACTTACCACAATCACACTACAATCAAAGAATACAAGAAATGAAGCCAGCATGAGGTTGGCGAGGTTAAATCTGCACAAGACGGAACCTTTTGCCTGCACAAGCAACTACATCACTCCGGAGGCAGTACGAGTTCCCTTTGATCGACTGCGGCCAGAGTAGTCCAGTGTTGGCACAGACAACCCGGGATCATTTGAAGTCCAAAATTACTGCCCATCTAATCCTAGCCCTAGCCTGTTTTGTAGATGGGCAAGAACTTCATGAACATTGGAATCCATAGATGATCCCGGCTTGTCCAACCACCTTAGACTAACCAGAGGAACAATACCCTCGGTGTCGACTGGGAAGCCCGCCAGTCATTGAGAGTTTAGGGGAAGCACTGGGAACTATTTTGATTGTCGTCATGGAGAAGCTTATGCACACGTTGTACGTCCTGTCCCTCCAGGAAAGAAGTGTCGTGGGTGAGTGAGAGGTACGTCAGCAACCAATGGCAATCACTTCCTCCAGGCCATTGCTGGAACATTACTAATAGTGTTGCTATGGTGACAGATTGCTCAATTTTGACTAAATATGGAGCGACCCCTTCAATAATCAATTGAAATTTACTCTCTTGACATTGGTATTACATACTCTAGCCTTCATCTCTATTCCTGATGTAAGGCTAGAGCTTCTAGTCTAAGCATCGAGAGAGTGATTTCAAGTTGATTACTGAGAACATTGAAATTTTATTAGTCCTGTAGCATAGCCTAACCTTAGTCTTGTAGCATAAACCTTAGTCCTGTAGCATAGCCCTACCTTAGTCCTGTAGCATAGCCTAACCTTAGTCCTGTAGCATAGCCTAACCTTAGTCCTGTAGCATAGCCCTAACCTTAGTCCTGTAGCATAGCCTAACCTTAGTCCTGTAGCATAGCCTAACCTTAGTCCTGTAGCATAGCCCTAACCTTAGTCCTGTAGCATAGCCCTAACCTTAGTCCTGTAGCATAGCCTAACCTTAGTCCTGTAGCATAGCCTAACCTTAGTCCTGTAGCATAGCCTAACCTTAGTCCTGTAGCATAGCCCTAACCTTAGTCCTGTAGCATAGCCTAACCTTAGTCCTGTAGCATAGCCTAACCTTAGTCCTGTAGCATAGCCCTACCTTAGTCCTGTAGCATAGCCTAACCTTAGTCCTGTAGCATAGCCTAACCTTAGTCCTGTAGCATAGCCCTAACCTTAGTCCTGTAGCATAGCCTAACCTTAGTCCTGTAGCATAGCCTAACCTTAGTCCTGTAGCATAGCCCTAACCTTAGTCCTGTAGCATAGCCCTAACCTTAGTCCTGTAGCATAGCCTAACCTTAGTCCTGTAGCATAGCCTAACCTTAGTCCTGTAGCATAGCCTAACCTTAGTCCTGTAGCATAGCCCTAACCTTAGTCCTGTAGCATAGCCTAACCTTAGTCCTGTAGCATAGCCTAACCTTAGTCCTGTAGCATAGCCCTACCTTAGTCCTGTAGCATAGCCTAACCTTAGTCCTGTAGCATAGCCCTAACCTTAGTCCTGTAGCATAGCCTAACCTTAGTCCTGTAGCATAGCCCTAACCTTAGTCCTGTAGCATAGCCCTAACCTTAGTCCTGTAGCAGAGTAACCATAGTCCTAGCCCTAACCAAACCAGCAGTGCATGGACAGGAGCTATGAATTCTGGACATCATAGGATGCTCCCATTGTAGTCCATGGACCAACTGAACTTGCATATACTCAATGTGCAGAAGGTAACCAAGCCTCAGATATTAAAGCAGCTCCTTAGCAATGTATGCCGTAAGCCTTATATCTTTCTCTGTCACTATTTGGGAGGAAAGGAGGGAGAGAAGAGGTTGGTTAGGCCACATGCACCCACCAATGTGTAGTACTTGGTAAAGGGTTGGTCCCCCACCCACTATCTGTTATTCTCATTTATGCAGTGCAGCCCAACCTATGTAGCCTAACCTTTAAGCACTCACTAGCTCGTGAAGTACATGTATAAGCATGCAACACAGCTACGAAGGGTCAGGTAATCTTGACTGCCAAATCTCTCTCCACAAGAGGGACCTAGCCCTAGCCCTAGCCGAGGTAGAATCAACTGTACTGAGTCAGCATCAGAGATTCTTGACACTCTAGTCACACGAGCTGAGCATGAGGGCTCGAGAGATGAATCACAAAGAACTTGCTTACAAGATGGCCAAATTATTTGCAGAGAGAACGACACATCTTGTACGAGTTCTTGTTACAAGGGAACTTAGTTATAGCATTATACATCATGTGATTGCTGGCTGCATCATGTGAGTATTGCATCATGTGAGTATTAACAGCTGACTGTAACAGCGTCTCTTTCTGGCTGTCTTACGAGGAAGCTGTGCGGAGTTATTTTGCACCTGATTTGCCACACCCTCACTATTTGGTCACATGATTTTCAAGAGACCTCATTGGCACAAAACTTCCGTATTGACGACACTGCTTGGTTGTCTAGGAGATTGGACACCCAAAAAACTTGGTAACGGTCAACAGATACCGAGTTCCTGATCTGAGTGGTATCCTAGCAACAGGACAATGACCTGGAATGACCACATCGCGTTGACGTGCAAAAGTGTGACTAATAATTAAATAAAACGGCGACTAAATCCATGTGGACGGAATCAATCAAGCAAGATGAGATTCATGAACCCCACCCACTCATTGACTAGTGGGGCTCGGAACAAAATCTCAATGTCCATTGGTCAGTCTTTCCGTACAAACCACGCACAATAAGGGGGGGAGGGTTGGTCACGTAGTTTGGTCTTGTACGCTAGTTTATCCCAGAGACATTCCGCGGGAGGGAAAGGGGTTAATAGCGTACATGGGATTAGTGTATGTCCAACCTGAAGCCTCGCATGGTCAAGATGTCGATGACTTGTCTGGTGATTGCTAACATGTTTCCGCGAGCTTAGAGGAAGTACTTCAGGAACCAAAAATGTGATTACTTGAGTAGAGATTCCATACAACCAAGTACACCAATAATAAGATCACATAGTATTTAAGCGGCTGGGTATTACTGGGTGCCTGGGCATTTATAGTGTAGGTGTCTAATGGGTGCCAGCTCAGCTCCCTGTGAATAAAGGCACAAGCACTCCCAACCTTGGCCACCATGAAGCAAAGGTTAGGCAGCCACCATGGAATGAAAGAGGGAGGTCACCTTCTATAAGCATCCTGAAAGTGTTGGAACTTGCGTGGGAAATTTTTGTTGTTGCTATGGCAACTATCTTTGCCACTGAAATCCATCCGGGTGCCTTCTTAATGATTCCAGCAGGAAGATAACCCGACAGCTCTAGAATGTTCCATGAACATGCAGAAGCTACACACCACAAAGGGAATTACCGTCTATAAAACAAATTAACTTGGGTCAAAATCTTCCCTTCCTTCACAATGTTTAGCAATCATATAAATAAATATGTTAGCTATAACCAGTGTCTTGATATGTGCCAAGCTATAACTAGGAAGCCTCAAGACAATTGCTTATGCGTGCTCTCTGTATGAGTTTTCATCTCATCGTACAGCTGCAGTCTCGGGATTTGTCGGATTTGTCTGCCGGGATAGCACTCACCTTGAGCCGACAACTGCCAGTTTGGAAATTTTTCATTCTCAGAAATAGCTTTCTTAATTATGTTTGAGTAAAGTAATCTAAAAAAATATGTAAGAAGTATATTTAAAAAAATGGGAGAACTCCCTAACAAACCAAGCAGAAACTTGGTTCCTATGGCAACAGAGGCAGTCATCTCGTGGCTCGGGTAGGGACAGGGAAAGGTGCTATAGTCATAATGGGGGGGGGGGGGGGGGCAAGGTTAGATTTAGTTTGGGCCCCACCACTCAGTGACCTTTCCACTACCTCCCTCATTATCACACTTCAAGAACATGAGCTTAGAGCGAAATGACGTGTTCAATCATGCTTACACACACACTATTGCAAGCAAAACTTACTTGCCCTGCAACAACATTGAAGTATGGCCATAGGGGATCACCAGCACCCTAGAAAGAGAATTTGAAGGTTAGATAATAATCTATACGCACTCTAATAATTCTTACAGAAGTAGGGTACGCCATTCCAATATAGGTAGCTGAAGTCTAAACAATAGGCGGGTTGGCAATTCACTGGTACCAAGCCTGCGACAAGGTTGATATTCAGCACCGGATGTATTTAGGAGTTCCTTCCGGAAAGAAGTTCGCCAATTTCCGGAATAGTCAGCGCGGGCAAGTTCTAATCCACGAACTTCAACAGTTTCCGAATTTGCCGAGAAGATACTACTTCTATGACAAATGTCTAGTGCGTCTGAGCTGCTGGCATGTAGAGATATTGCTGCATCCTGCAGGGAAGGACTGCCTTCTCCTGAGGTTAAGTAGCTGTGCTAACCACTCACTAATACTAATAATGTTTCTCTATGAACTCTATTCCTGATGAAGTCTAGAGCATCTATATACGTCGACAGAATACAATTTCAAGTTGATTGAGAAAGTTATTGTAATGTTATTATGTCAACTGAGAGTTCTTGAGTGCTTGCTGGAAACCAAAACATATGGAATGCTGAAGTACCAAGGTACAGGAAAGCAAGGTGAATCGTGTATTAAAGAATGTGGAGAAACAGGAGAAATAACAACTGCATTATACAAAAGAATTAGGCCCAGACCACCACTGATGTATGGGCTCCCTAAGGTACATAAACCTGAGTTTCCCCTTAGGCCAATTGTGTCTTGTATTCGACCGTCATAATCTTTCCAAGTTCATAGCAAGTTTGATATCTCACGTCTACCTGGAAGTACAAGTACATAATGTCAAGAATTCTGGGCAATTTATCAAGCGTATTCAAGGTGAATGTTTGGCACAGGATGAGTGTCATGTCAGTTTCAATGTTTCCTCTCTTTTTACCAATGTTGAGGCCGTGGAAGTAATTTATGGAATGTTGACCAAAGATGAGAGCTTGCGTGAGAGGACTACACTAGGTGCTGACAAAACTGTTGCAGTTGTGCCTAAAATCCACCTACTTCAGGCATCAAGAAAAATACTACGAGCAGATAGAGGGTAAGCAAAGGCCTCTCCTGTACTTGCAGGGGTAGTCAACCTTTATAATATAAAGGATTCTTTGATAAATTGGCACTCACAACTGCCCCACTGAAGCCAAGGTTCTGGAAGAGATATGTGGATGATACCTTCTGTATTATGAAGAAGGGAAGTGAGCAGGAGTTGTTGGATCATCTGAACACATCAGGCCATTAATAAAGTTTACCATGGAGCTTGAAGTGGATGGATCGTTGCCCTTGGATTGCCACCTACATAGGAAGGAAAATGGAAGGCTAACTGCAACCATTTACAGAAAACCCACGCACATCAACCAATGCCTTGATTATCGATCACATCATCCTATCCATTTCAGAAGAGGAGTGGTGAAGTGCTTGTATGATAGAGCCAGGAGAGTAGTGACTGAGAAGCAGCACCTTTGGAAGGGAGAACATGCCTTCATCAACCTGTCATCTACAGATACATAACACAGAAAGGAAGATAAGTACACCGATACAGGCAATGGGGGGTCTAAAAAGAAGGATCCTATGGTAGTGATTCCTTATGCAGCAGGGATGTCAGGAGGTCTGCAGGAAGTTCAACATCAAAGTGGTCTTCAGATCGGGAAGAACTCTGAGGACATAACTGAGTTGAGTGAATGTTTTACCAGCTAATATGCACTCATGTGTTGTGTACCGTATCCCTTGTATATAGCTGTGGGAGATACTACATTGGGAAGACCATCAGGAGACTGGAAACCAGAGTGAAAGAACATCAAGATGCAGAGAAGTCTGCAATTACTGAACATGCTGATGAATGCAAGATATCCTATTTCGATGGTACTCAAAAACCCTGGATTTCTTAAGGAGTGATATTCTACCTTGTCCAATGACTCTTGTCCAGAAGGAGAGTTATTTGGAACAGTTATCCAGCAGATACACAAACCTTCCCTGGATAATGATGACTAAATGAGCGTGCAGGAAAAACATCAAAAACAAGAGGGGGGGGGGGTGAATATTGTCTGGTGGATTGTTCTAGGGGCTCTATTCCCTTCAATGCCAAGTGACCCAAGACTGAATCGTGCCTCCAGAAGTATCCACTATAGTTTAGAGCTACGTGATAGCCATTGAGGACATCTGACAAAGTAGGTCTAGCAGAGTCGCACAATTGGCACTTGGCTCAAGTTAAACTTCCAATGACAGAGATTAACATCCTCCAGAGCAGCTTTGTCCTTCAATTTAGATTGAAGCATAGAGAATCAAGACGACTGTTTCGTTTCAACTTGCAGTACGAAACAATACAGTTGGAACGGAATCTCTTGGTTTTTAGCAAAGTAGAGATGTTTTCTCGAGAGTGGGGAAGTTCTAGTTATTTTGTTGTTGTCTTGAAGAGAGAATGGGTCTGAAATGAGGGCCCTCAGATTTCATGATGGCAGAAAGATAGGAAAGCATTCTCAAATCGGGGGACATGGCAAGTTTGATACAGATGGATGATAAAGGATAACTTGTGGAATATGTGGAAGTTTCAGCCACTTTTTATGTACTCAGTGGCACTGGCTTCAGCTTCCTTATACATGTGGCTGTGCTCTCTGATGAACAGCTAGGGGGAAGTGCAGGCTGGAGCAATGTAGTTCCTATAGATCCATACCTTGTGTTCCCCTCTGAGGGGCCTAGCATCAACATTTTGGAAGGTCATTCCTTCCTCTTAGGTAGATAAAGGAATTCAGTCGACTCCTTTTTTTTAAGGAAGTGACCAGCCTAGAAACTTGGTTGGCTTTGCTGAGATGTTTATAGTTGAAATAGCAGAATGGCATATATATCAACCCACTTCCCCTCAGCACTCCCTTAGAATATGTGCATGGAGGTTTTTGTCTGTCTGTCTGGAGACATTAGAGAAGACTTTTACCCTGTACTCAGCTGAGGGACTAGTTTTTTTTGTTGTTGTTGGTTCTGATTGTGAGAATCAGGAATAAAGATTTAAGGTGGGTGGGTTAGGGGTTAGGCTTTCCTGGTGAAGGACAGTTCAGGTGACAAGATTAACCTCATCAATCTCGATAGAAAATCATTGTGGTACTTATCCCCATCGTCAGACACTGTGCATCAGTATCAGCTGGGAGAGTTGGATTCATTCTATTCACAGTGTATTGTAGAATTTATAGCTGGCAAGTTCACTGGACTTTAATCTAGGACATCATCTTTTGTGTCTCCCTGGAAAGTCACGTGATATGGAGAAAGTGGAGGTAGAGCAATGGCTGGTAGATATGAAGACTTGGAGGTGGCTGTAACTAGTGATGCAAGTGGTTATCAACTTATTTGTGTGAGATAGAGCCAAAGGCTTGTGTAGGTCTAGAAAGTTGTAGCCAATTTGGATTTTGCATGCTCTACAATGGAAGTCACAGAAAAGATGTGTTCCAATATGCCTTCAACAACAAAAACCCTTTCTGAAGTGAAGAGTCAATGATCTCATTAGACAAACAAAGTTTCCCTAGTCTTGTATATAGCAAAGATTAGTTGCCCAAAACACGAGATAAAATGATAGGACGAAAAATTGCAAGGCAGACTGTGTCACCAGACTTATGGATGACAGCTATTTTACAATCATTTTCTCCAAAATCGACTTAAAATTAACTATGTCAACTGAGAGTTCGTAGAGAGAACTACTTTGCCTTTTGACCAGGATGGAAGGCATGATTGGGAGCCGAACATAATTTTTTTGTAGCAGGTGACCTGAAAATGATGTCTGTTGGCAGATTGTTTAGGTGAGAATAATCTATGCTGTCTTCTCCAGGGGCAGAAGTGATGGTCATAGTATTTACCTCTCTCACATGATTGATGGACTTTGTGCGTGTAGGTATTATCTTGTTTTAGTCCTTTGTCATTGAATAGAATCAAGGCTGATTTTGTTCTCTTAAATGTTATTAGGCCAGAGGTGATTAGTGAATGGCCAAATCGAAACGTTCTAAACTTTCACTTGAAGACCAACTAAACAGAGCTAACCCACGATGACGAAGACTCATAGGTCATATTTTAGTTCATATTTGAGTTAGAGAATGACATACTGAAGTGAGAAAAGGCCTGGCTTTGCGAGAAGGTTGCCATCAATTTAGCACTGGGGCTGCAAGCAGATATGGCTGAGCGTCATGTTTCTTCCCTAAAAACATGTTCTTTGCCTTTAGCACAGCTAGCTTATTGTAAGCCCTAATTGTATTAAGAACTCCAAGAGAGAATCTAAAATGATCCCTGAGTGGATTCTAGTGTTAGGTGGCTGATTACTGGCATTCATGATGAATCTTTCTCTGTGAGGACCTTTAGGAGCTGATTTGAGCATGCTGTAGTGGATAGTCAGAATGAACAGATGTAAATGCATCAGCTGCTTTGGTAGTCAATTAGATACTGATGTATATATAAGTCTTTTCAGCTCATGATCAATCACATCCCAGCTGTGTTGGGTGATCTTGTAGTAGCATAATCAACAAGGCAGTGTACATTGGAAGAGGAACATTTTCCCCCTTGCTTCAGGAAAGATTGGGAAGGCCTTTATGATGAGCTATTCCGCCTGTACTCTGTGTTTGCTGGAGTACTGCAATGGAGGATGATCGCCTTGAGAGCTTCAATTTAGGTTTGTGAAGTGCTTCTGCAGAAACGATATCGATCTTCCAAGTCAATGGCCCACGTTTCCTATTTAAAGCAATTGTTGAAGTGGAAACAATGGGATCCTGACTGTTGATGGAGGGCTGGGCCATCCAACAACATCAACTTTGTTCCAAATTGAGATGACAATGAATGAAAAATTTAAGCAGGTTTTTATACATTAAAAGTGAAAACCAAAGCTGCTCTGCGCCTCATATCTCAGGATAGGACCGTCCTTTACCTGGGTGATTCTGGTCCTTCAAGCAAACACAACATGGCTGTAGTATTGGATACACTCAAGGTAAAGCATTCCTTTGGAGCCGAGTTGGATAGAAGCATTGTCATACCTGAGGTGACAACTCTCTAGTTGTTCATCTATAATTTGATGGCATCCGAGTGAAAACCATCAGAAGTACTGCACTTCATTGGGAAGTGGTTGCTGGTCCAGGTTGATGGAAGAGGATGTGCACCTCATTCCATCAGCTTCTGATGAACTCTGTTGTGCTCATTCTACATCCTTCACAACCTGTTCGATCGCTCAGCTAATGGCATGTTGCTTGAATGCCCTTGGCGGAAATCATGGTGTGTGGCCAAAGCAATCCTGTCAGCAGTTGGTGGTAATTGGCGAGTGAAATTGAGCCCTCACTTGGGGGGGAGTTGGATGGAACATTTGATATTGCCACACATGGGTATCTAATATATCTAGTCACTGGGAGGTTGGAGCCTGACAGAGCCTGTCAGACTATCACCAGCATCGGCCGTCTCCAAGGGCAATGCCTGGGGATACCTCCTCCTGAAAGCACACAGCACCTATTTCAGCGACTCGCCATCTCCCTGTGGAGAGGGAACGCTTCCCTCTGGATTATGCCAACCCTCATGCCCTGCTGCAGTGGATGGCCTTTCATAACTTATTCAACCTTCACCACAACATTTGTCATTTTCCAAGTATGTATTCACTGTATGCATGCATCTAGTATGTATTCACTGCATGCATGCATCTAGTATGTATTCACTGCATGCATGCATCTAGTATGTATTCACTGCATGCATGCATCTAGTATGTATTCACTGCATGCATGCATCTAGTATGTATTCACTGCATGCATGCATCTAGTATGTATTCACTGCATGCATGCATCTAGTATGTATTCACTGCATGCATGCATCTAGTATGTATTCACTGTATGCATGCATCTAGTATGTATTCACTGCATGCATGCATCTAGTATGTATTCACTGCATGCATGCATCTAGTATGTATTCACTGTATGCATGCATCTAGTATGTATTCACTGCATGCATGCATCTAGTATGTATTCACTGCATGCATGCATCTAGTATGTATTCACTGCATGCATGCATCTAGTATGTATTCACTGCATGCATGCATCTAGTATGTATTCACTGCATGCATGCATCTAGTATGTATTCACTGTATGCATGCATCTTGTGTGTATTCACTGCATGCATGCATCTAGTATGTATTCACTGCATGCATGCATCTAGTATGTTTTCACCTGTATGTTCCCGCGTAGAAAATAGGAACGGGACACCCGTCTTAAATAATTAAATTGCAGAAAAGGGCTGGAGAAAGAACTTGCCGCAAGGGCAAGTAAGAATGATTCTGCTAATGTTGTGCATAGATAGCTACCAAGTGAAAACAAAATGTACAGTTTGTTCAAAATAATTGTAGTCCTCTGCTCTTTCTGGACACCACGTGAAGCACCTCGGTCAACCTGACAAATTGATGCATCTCCGATAAACAGAGAAAATGATATGCGATGGTTAATTCTGGCATGGACATTGATCAACATTACCTTCCATAACAATTTACAGGTTGGGAGACAATTTCCATATTAGATTGTTGCAGGCATTATATTGTATCAAAAGCTTCTCTTGGGTATGGACTCCAAGACCCACAACCAGTACACCTGACTACCATTTGGCATGGAATCCACGCCAGCCATTTTTTAAAAATCCATAGATCTTGAAGATTTTCCTAAAACGCAATTTTACATAAGTGATATTTTAATCGCAGCTGGCAATGATGCTAAGCATTCCGCAGAATGTGCTGCTGCAGTGGTTAGAAGATTATGGACCGAAAATTGAACATGTTCTTGGGTTTGCTGGCAATACGTTCGGAGGCCAGTAAGTGTGGCTTGCCCAAGGGGGAAGTAGACCATTTCTTGTGGTTTTAAAAACCAACGTTATAACTCAATTTTGGTCTCAAAATTTTGGTCTTCAACACTTGTCATTTGTGGTGATATCGGAGTACCTACAGATACAACTTATGAATTAACAGGTTAAACAACCATTATCCCAATTTCATTTTTGCAGTCAGGTGACCAACTAATCTCATCAGAAAATGACTGATTGATACAGAGCAATACAAGAGCTTTCAGATTATATAAAAATTATTTTCCAAGGAAAAAAATGACTGAGCTCGACTTCTTTATGTGATGTGAAGGCATGAAATTACACTTTCCTGGTAAATCAGTTTGAAAAGTATAACACTTGGGTTTCCTCTTATTTTTACAAAATGTTTAAAAAAATATTGTCATTACAAATTTGGAGTTCCATAAATTCTGCACAATCCACTCCACTCTATGAACTTGATATATAGCTCATAATGTGCACTATTTTGATACTAAAAACGGTTGCAGGTACAACCAAGGTACATGTGGTCAATTGGGGGCTTCAGAAACAAACCTATCCCAAGTTTTCTGCAAGACAGTTGAAATTAGTACCAGTGGCTATATAGAGGAAGCTTACTCAATACAATGAGTGTTAGCTTGTTTTTATCCCTCAAAAAATTCTTCACCATCGAGTTATGATACTTTTTATCCACTCATTTCATTGTGTACTACTCGAGGAATGGATAATACCCAAGTACTGGTTACAGCTTTGGTCCATAAACTCTGCACACTTCACTCTATGATTACTAGCTCATATATCTCTGTGCTCTCTTTTGATGCTAAAAACTATTGCATAGGTACAACCATACCCAAGGTACAGGCAGTCAAAATTGGGCTGCATTTCTAACCCAATTGGAAAGTGCAAGATAGCCCATCATTAGGCGCTAAAACATAAGTGGTCAGCACGCGGGTGGACCACGTACGTACTCATGACTGCCTATAGTTGAGGAAGCAAGAGCGAATATTTAACCTCTGTTTCATGTTCAGCCATAGTTGCAACATCATTGCAAAGCACACAGAATGGCTACTTTTTGAGACCAAAATCTTAGAAAATAAATATAGTCGTACAAAACACAATGGTGTACTTCCACGAGTAGGTGTGGTCTACCTTCTTGTATGCAATCGAAATTTATTAAATACTTCCATGAGTGGGTATGATCTACCTCGTTCTTTTCAATATTTGATCACATTTCTCCCCAAGTGGGTGTTGTCTACCATCTTGTTTCCCTTATTTGATGATTGAATACTTCCCCCAAGTAGGTGTGGCCTATCTTGTTTTCCTTGTTTGACGATTGAAGTTTATATGTGGCTACCATCTTGTTTCTTTTCCTTATTTAACATGATTGAAGGTTATTCAATACCGCCCAAGTGGGTGTGGTCTACCTTCTTTCTTACACAATTGAAGCTTATTAAATACTCCTCAAGTGGGTGTGGTCTACCTTCTGGTTTATTATTAAATACTTCCCCTATTCATGTTCAGTGTAAGGAAGTAGAAATGAATACTATATATGGCAATAGTGTTGCTTAGTGTCAGCAATCTGGGTTGAGGTAGGAGATGTCGTCCCAGGGGTGGCGATACAGACCTTGCTTCAGGCGCTTCTGGTCCAAATAGTGCCCTACACATCGACAACAATAGCAAGCATAATTAACACAAATTAATAACAGCAACACAACAACAATGGACATTGACAACAACACAACAAAAACATTTTGCCCATCCTAGTTCCTAGTTCAAGACTATGGCACTGCTTAGTAATGGCCACAGGAGCTCTGATGTATATATATGTCCATAACTGTATCTATCTATCTATCTTCTATATATATATATAGGCTTAGACTGAGTTGATACGACTCGGAATATACCATGTAGCAGGATATTTCGGGGCTTTGACCGATTGAGTGTTGCAAGCAGATATATATATCGGCATATAAATATATATATATATACACATATACAGTATATATATAATTTATCTGCACAAGCACAGAAGACTGCTCTGTCGTTATGTATTTGGCATAAAACTTCACCTCCAGTTTGACGGGTCGGAGTGATCAAAATGAGATTTCAATGACCTTCTCAATAATCCACGTGAATTTTACTCTCTCGATGTTTCGACTAGATGCTCTAGCCTTCATCAGCTTCTTTTTTTTTTAAGGCCGACGATTGCACCTGCCTTCATGAACAGTATCTTACTGGCCTTCACTTGTGATCCAGGAAAGCTGCACAGGGACCTATGTGTCCTTACGTTCTCTGATTCTCTTCCCTCTCAAGAAAAGAGGTGCTCTTGGATGGAGTCATTTGGGAGTGTTGTTGTACACAGCACGACAGCATTAATTTTGTAGCTTTTGTTTGCTTTAAACCGATTGGTCACAGACTTTATTGGCTCTGTTGTATTTTTAGCTATAACTTCTTTTTCTTAAAGAATAAATGTCTCAAACACATTAGAATGTAAATTCAATATGCTGCAGTTTTGGTACAAGAACCAGCTCCGTTGAGGTAAGCAAACAAACTCTATGTCGATATACTGTATGAAGCTAACAGCAAAGAAATCCATCCAGGAGAGCATCCTTGCTCAAAAGGGAAGGAACTCAGAATGACTCCTTGTAAGCACGGGTGCCTGTGCTGCTTTCCACTGAAGAAGAACTTCCGGAAACAGTAGCAAAAGCCAGGAAGAGGCAGTTGTAATCGTCAGTCAGTGGGTGTGGGGGGGGGGGGAGGGGGGGTTACAATTTAAAAAAATTATAATTTTTTTTAAAACACACAAATAAAATGGGCGGCCAATCGTCTAACATTCGCAGTTATCACACTTAAAATTCACCCCATGCAGGTACAGTATGATGAAGAGCGGCAGAGCATGGGTGTGACCATGTCCCTCATACACCACACAACCATTATGTCAGTCACCACCTGAGAATATTCTCCAAGCCTTGGAGACATCCCACTTTGCTGGGCAATATCCCACTATGCAGGGCAACATCCCGCTATGATGGGCAACATCCCACTATGCAGGGCAACATCCCACTATGCCGGGCAACATCCCACTATGCACGGCAACATCCCACTATGCAGGGCAACATCCCACTATGCAGGGCAACATCCCACTATGCCGGGCAACATCCCACTATGCAGGGCAACATCCCGCTATGCTGGGAAACATCCCACTATGCTGGTCAACATCCTGCTATGCAGGGCAACATCCCACTATGCTGGTCAACATCCCGCTATGCAGGGCAACATCCTGCTATGCAGGGCAACATCCCACTATGCTGGTCAACATCCCGCTATGCAGGGCAACATCCCGCTATGCAGGGCAACATCCCGCTATGCTGGTCAACATCCTGCTATGCCGGGCAACATTCCACTATGCAGAGTATTAAGACATCTCGTATAATGCTTACCTATGAAGCCCATGGTCCGGCCCAGCACAAACAAACCGTTCAAGGTCCCTATTTCGATGTACTCGGCACACTCCTCCCTGTGAGTAGCAGGCAAAGAAAGAGAATGGAACTGGCTCCACATGACATGCAAAAACCACACACAGCACTACCACACCAGTGCTCCTACACACCCACCACACACAGCACTACCACACCAGTGCTCCTACACACCCACCACACCCACAGCACTAGCACACCAGTGCTCCTACACACCCACCACACACAGCACTAGCACACCAGTGCTCCTACACACCCACCACACACAGCACTAGCACACCAGTGCTCCTACACACCCACCACACACGGCACTACCACACCAGTGCTCCTACACACCCACCACACACAGCACTACTACACCAGTGCTCCTACCACACCCACCACACACAGCACTACCACACCAGTGCTCCTACACACCCACCACACACAGCACTACCACACCAGTGCTCCTACACACCCACCACACACAGCACTACTACACCAGTGCTCCTACACACCCACCACACACAGCACTAGCACACCAGTGCTCCTACACACCCACCACACACAGCACTAGCACACCAGTGCTCCTACACACCCACCACACACAGCACTAGCACACCAGTGCTCCTACACACCCACCACACACAGCACTACTGCACCAGTGCTCCTACACACACACCACACACAGCACTACTGCACCAGTGCTCCTACACACACACCACACACAGCACTACCACACCAGTGCTCCTACACACCCACCACACACAGCACTACTACACCAGTGCTCCTACACACCCACCACACACAGCACTACTACACCAGTGCTCCTACACACCCACCACACACAGCACTAGCACACCAGTGCTCCTACCACACCCACCACACACAGCACTACCACACCAGTGCTCCTACACACCCACCACACACAGCACTACCACACCAGTGCTCCTACCACACCCACCACACACAGCACTACCACACCAGTGCTCCTACACACCCACCACACACAGCACTACCACACCAGTGCTCCTACACACCCACCACACACAGCACTACCACACCAGTGCTCCTACACACCCACCACACACAGCACTACCACACCAGTGCTCCTACACACCCACCACACACAGCACTACCACACCAGTGCTCCTACACACCCACCACACCCACACCAGTGCTCCTACACACCCACCACACACAGCACTACTACACCAGTGCTCCTACACACCCACCACACACACACACCATATCTCCTCGAATAGAACGCATGCATCCTATGAGTTACCTAGCTGCACATATAATTCGAGGACCTCGTTCCACCCCCCCCCCCCCCCCCCTCTTCCACCCACTTCACCTTATCCACCAAAAAGAAAAAAAGAATGTTTCCTTGAATAGACTGCATGTGGTCTATTCATTCCAAACACTCCTAGAACCTGCACCTGCTGTGTAAGGAGGTGGCGAGATCAAGGGCGTGTCTTATTTTAGTGAGCATGCCTTTTGCTCTGACAAGGGCAGACACCAAGCAAGGTCCTTTTTGGCCACACCCACAGTTACAACTGACTGCAGTGAAGCTTGTTGCAGATCCTGGTAGCAAATCATTGCAATAAGCACTAGCAACCATTGTTGGTGGAAGTTCAGTAACCATCTCATTCAGCATCAAGCAATAGCTTCAAGCTGTTCTATGTAGTGTACAGCTCTGCCTCAAGCTCTGTCTCGTCGTCTCTGGCAAAGGCATCATCACCACCACTGCTGAGGTGAACGGTCTCTGTGGCTGTGCCACCCACAGCACCGAGGGATACTCCAGCAGCCTTCAGACAGTGAAAGCCATCATCTCGAGCCATCAGTGCTGCTGGGAATTCCAGACTTTAAGAGTGGACAAATACAGCATGAGCCACTGTGCTCCACACTTTCCTGGCCCACTCCAAGCAGTGAGTTTAAGAGTGGACAAATGAAGGAAGAGAAAGGAGGAGAGAGGGTGTCACAATCTACAGTAGCATTCAAATATATACTCTTGTGCTGGTTACCCGTGCAGAATTCCGCAGGGTACGTGGACACTGCAGATTATATTTTTAACAGCGTTTAATTTTAAGACTTTGGAAGAAAAAAACCCCATAACCTGTTGGTCCTGAGCTACATAATTATGTTGCTATGTCCTTGCCGAGAGCCATTGCATTAAGCAGGAGGGCAGCTTTGTGGACGGAGCTAATCTAGTAACTAGTTGATGTCCTGAGAGCTGTGGCAATGTCCTGAGAGCTGTGGCAATGTCATGAGAGCTGTGGCGATGTCCTGAGAGCTGTGGCAATGTCCTGAGAGCTGTGACAATGTCCCGAGAGCTGTGGCAAAGTCCTGAGAACTGTGACAATGTCCTGAGAGCTGTGGCGATGTCCTGAGAGCTGTGGCAATGTCCTGAGAACTGTGGCAAAGTCCTGAGAGCTGTGGCAATGTCCTGAGAGCTGTGGCAAAGTCCTGAGAACTGTGGCAATGTCCTGAGAGCTGTGGCAATGTCCTGAGAACTGTGGAAATGTCCTGAGAGCTGTGGCAGTGTCCTGAGAACTGTGGCGATGTCCTGAAAGCTGTGTCCTGAGAGTGGTGGCAATGTCCTGAGTGTACTGTATTAAGCATCGGCCAGTTTTGGTGTAGGAAGAGCTATTCCAGTCAAGCTGCTCGTGTAGCGTTGCCAGGAAGCTGGTTCAATCGAGAGTTGGTAACTGGTTGTTTGTTCAGCTGTGGAGATGTCGAAAGTGACTTCAGTCGATCGTGCAGTAAGCTGCAGAGATGTCCACAGCTGTTTCTATCCATCTGCTATGATGTTGAGGGCTACTCCATCAGTCCGCTGGTTGCCGTCATGTGCAAACAATTTTTTTTTAATAACAATAAATAAATAAATCCAGTTTTCTAGATTTTCATTGCCAGTATTTCTCACATGTTTTGGGGGTATTGAGTGACCAGAATTAAATAACGGAATTTAACCTTTAACTTCACTTAATGTATACTGTCTGTGTAAGTCAAGTACACTGTCCAGTGAATGACCTTGCTGACTTCTTATGTGGAAAGATAATATGTATTTGCACTGCAGGTTCTTTTGAAACCCCTCCCACCCTCACTCCCTCCCTACTTCCCTCCCACCCTGCCTCACCTTGTAAAAGCTCCGCTGTGTTTAAGGAGGTCCACAAAACTCGTGGCGATGACACCGTCAACATTCAAAATCAAATTAGGTTTCTAAACAACAACAACAACAACAACAACAACAAATAGTTATCTCCTGAAGAAGAGTGTATATAGGGAGAAGTCAGGGAACCAGTACATTCTACTAATACCATTTTTCAATCATGGGTAGGACTCAAGACTAAATACAGTGTAAGTTGATCTAGCCCCTGCTGATGTAGCATGGGATAACTCAATGTAGCATGGGGTAACTCGCAATGTTAGATTACTAATGAATCGAAGGAGACCTTTATTTGTCCCAAAATTTAGTTATCCCTAGCTAGAGCTCAAGTATACTACATTCTAGAACACCTTCCTAGCCATTGACTTGCCCCAATTCTAGATCATAACCCAAGCCCTAGCCACAACCCTAGCTCAAGCCCTAGTCACAACCCAAGCCATAGTCCTAGCCCTAGCCCTAACCATACAATATAGCCATGGCCCATAACCCTAGCTCTGGCCCACAGTGCATAAACAAATGTCAACAGCTCAACTCTTTGGACCTAGCAACTGAAACCTATGTACATATTATAATATACATGTACATGTCATTAGGTAATCCCCCCCTACAAGGAAGATATTTACAACAAATTATCAAAACCTATTCACTTTCTTGAAAGTAGCAAAAGACAATCAGGAGCAGTCTAGGGGGGGGGGGGGGGGGGGGTGGCAGTGTCCCAGTAAGCACGGGAGCAGTCGGGGGAAGCTGTCCCAGTAAGTAAGTACGGGAGCAGTTAGGGGAAGCTGTCCCAGTAAGTACACTAGGATCACAGCTATTGTAAGAAGCTCATGATGTCCAGTGGAACACCATCGAAATCCTCGTTGAATTAGTTGTCTAGGCATGTTAATTATAGAGTCATCTAGTAGACCATCTAGTCCATGTAGAAGCTCCTCCTCCTGGTGATTCCCTGTGCTGCATCTAGTTCTCCTGCACCTGATGCCAGCACTAGACAAGAACAAACAAAAGCTAGCCAGCAGCTGGTCTTAAAATCATATGCTAATAACTAGAATGATGAACCATCAGCCAATGACATAACGATGATGGTCAGCCAATGACATAACGATGATGGTCAGCCAATGATGTAATGATGACGATCAGCCAATGATGTAATGATGATAATCAGTCAATGACTTGATGATGGTCAGCCAATGACATAACGATGATGGTCAGCCAATGATGTAATGATGATAATCAGCCAATGATGTAATGACGATAATCAGTCAATGACATAATGATGATGGTCAGCCAATGACATAACGATGATGGTCAGCCAATGACGTAATGATGACGATCAGCCAATGATGTAATGACGATAATAAGTCAATGACATAATGATGATGATGGTCAGCCAATGACGTAATGATGACGATCAGCCAATGATGTAATGACGATAATCAGTCAATGACATAAGGTCAGCCAATGACATAACGATGATGGTCAGCCTATGACGTAATGATGACGATCAGCCAATGATGTAATGATGATGATCAGCCAATGACAGAATGTGGCAGTTTCAATTAATTACCAAAGTTTCTCCCAATGGCTAGGACTAGGACTACTACATGTATGTACATGTACAGTGTAAGTTTATTCCACCTTGAGAAGCCAAAGACTATGAGTTGCATTATATTACCAAAGGTTCAACTAACACACTTTGGCTTTATTCAGGATGGAGGAGGAGGCCAGGTTCAACTAACACACTTTGGCTTTATTCAGGATGGAGGAGGAGGCCAAGGAAGGCCATGTTGGTACTGCACCAGCTGCTGCTCAAGCCACACCCCTTGACCAATCCATACACCTTCTCCACTTCAAGTCCCACCCCTTGTTCAAGCCCTAGCTCAAGTCCCACCCCTTGTTCAAGCCCTAGCTCTAGTCCCACCCCTTGTTCAAGCCCTAGCTCTAGTCCCACCCCTTGTTCAAGCCCTAGCTCTAGTCCCACCCCTTGTTCAAGCCCTAGCTCTAGTCCCACCCCTTGTTCAAGCCCTAGCTCTAGTCCCACCCCTTGTTCAAGCCCTAGCTCAAGTCCGACCCCTTGTTCAAGCCCTAGCTCTAGTCCCACCCCTTGTTCAAGCCCTAGCTCAAGTCCCACCCCTTGTTCAAGCCCTAGCTCTAGTCCCACCCCTTGTTCAAGCCCTAGCTCAAGTCCCACCCCTTGTTCAAGCCCTAGCTCTAGTCCCACCCCTTGTTCAAGCCCTAGCTCAAGCCACACCCCTTGTTCAAGCCCTAGCTCAAGCCACACCCCTTGTTCAAGCCCTAGCTCAAGTCCCACCCCTTGTTCAAGCTCTAGCTCAAGCCACACCCCATGTTCAAGCCACACCCCTTGGTCAAGCCCTAGCTCAAGCCACACCCCTTGTTCAAGCCCTAGCTCAGGTCCCACCCCTTGTTCAAGCCCTAGATCAAGCCACACCCCTTGTTCAAGCCCTAGCTCAAGTCCCACCTACTTTTCAAGCCCTAGCTCAAGTCCCATCCCTTGTTCAATCCCTAGCTCAAGCCACACCCCTTGTTTGCCCTAGCTCAAGCCACACACCCTTTCCAAGCCCTAGCTCAAGCCACACCCATTGTTCAAGCCCTAGCTCAAGCCCTATCAAGCCCTAGGAAATACAGACCACTTGCTTGGATATACTGTAGTCCTAGTCAAGCATATATATACCCGCTTAGCAAAACATAATAGTAGAAGGGTTGCCCCCCTCCAGGGGTTTCTCTCCCACTCGGCAACAAATAAGTTACCTTGGCGGTTGTTATTTTCTCCACTTCAATGGCGTAGTCTAGCAGAGGCGTGGCAGGGAAGTGCGACTTGACGTAATCCTTAATAATTGACACTCGCATGTCAGGGTTATTCATCTAAATAAAATTCAAGGCAATAGGGGTTATAATGATATCACCTTCCATATCAGGGTTATTCATCCAAACAAAATTCAAGGCAATAGGGGTTATAATATCACCTTCCATATCAGGGTTATTCAGGGTTATTCAGCGAAACAAAATTCAAGGCAACAGGGGTTATAATGATATCACCTTCCATATCAGGTTTATTCAGCGAAACAAAATTCAAGGCAATAGGGGTTATAATGATATCAGATATCACTTCCATATCAGCCCAAACAAAATTCAAGGCAATAGGGGTTATAATGATATCAGATATCACTTCCATATCAGCCTAAACAAAATTCAAGGCAATAGGGGTTATAATGATATCACCCTCCTGTGTCCAAATAGTCCCAATGCTATATAGCATGTGCTATAAATAAGTACACCATTGTAGAAATTATTGACCAGTTGATGTGCATCACAGTATTTAAAACTGCATTTCATTATGAATTTCGTTAAAATTCTTTTTCCAGCCGCCCAAGCTTGACCACATACTCAAGTTTTAGCGCCCAATGAAACACTATGTTGCATAGAGTAGGGCTTCCTCTAGCCACTGGTGCTAATTTCAGCTCTCTAGCATTTGGCAATCTGGTAGAAAACATGTTTCTAACTCAGGCATTCACGTTTTGAGGTACCACCACTTTAGCTTGGGTATAGCTGAAAAATGTTTTAGTATCAAAACAAAGCACCCAGAGAGCCCTATCTTTTGAGCTATATATCAAGTCCATATCACAGAATCTATAAACTGGTAACCACAAGGGTTTTTTAACTTTACTACTAAAATGGTTTCGTCCCCCCTTAACACCACGAGGGTGTTTTTTGGGGGGGGGAGGGTTCACCCTTGAAAATTAAATATTCAATATTGCTCACATGTGGGGAATAATTGAGACTTAGCAATGTGACTGTATCGGGTGGGGGGGGGGGGGGGGGATTAGCTACTCCGCGTGACATCCACAGAGCTCATCTTGTCCACTTTTTTCCTTCTGGTCAGTCAGTTCCCCCCCCCACTGGACCACATATCTGAAACTTGCTGGGATATAGTCGCTACTGCTGGTTTTCCTGACTGTGATGCACACCCCACCCTGTACTGTATGTAGTCATAGCACCATATCTAAATGTGGAAATGAATTCGCAGGCAGGGCAAACTGTGGCTTGCTGGACTTGAAGGACTCCGGCACAACTGAGCTGCAGAGCATCTCTCTGTACATGAACTTTCATTGTGAGAGCAACATGTCCACCAGCTTGTTGTGGGATGGACAAAACAAAGACCACAGATATGGAACGAAGGCGCCAGGCCACAAGTATGCTACTATGAATATATTTATAAACCCACTCGGCATTGACATTGCCACCACTTGTCACTCCTTCTGCTGTTTATACTGTTCTTGATTATAAGCTTCTTAAAGCTTGTGGTGACCGATCTTTCCAATACTGAGTATAGACTAGTAACAGCACTAGCTGCGCTGGACCTGCGTCTCTGCAGCCCTGTCCACACTGTGCAAGACAACGGACATTAATGCGCCATATTCTGGTCCACCTCGATAAGTGGTTTGGTGCGAATCAGAGCAACAAATTAAAGCAAACTACACGAGTGTGTGTGGAAAAGAATTTCATTCACTCTTCGTGATATTGCAGTTTCGAACTTTGGAGGAGGAAGTATATTATCTGCGGTCTGCGGCCAAACTAGCTAGCTACTAGCTAAACTGTTGTTATGTTTATAAGCTCTGCATCTGGACTTCTGAAGTCCGTGCAGTCGCAACCTTCACTATTTCTGCCTTTCCCTCAGCATCTCCTCTTTCTTATCTGCAGAAAATGTTTCCTGCGCATCTATTGCTAATCAGCAAGAAAAGGTCGCAAAAACAAACTCCATCTCAACTACAGCTACAGTATATATGGTTCATTTCGGAGCTAGTGTGGACACGATGAACACACATATTGATGTGCATCAGCCTTTTCCTCTGACCCAACACCATTAGTGTGCATCAGTTTAAGTGCGGTGGACAGGCCTTTAGACTAGCCAACTGTTTATGATCCGTAATTAGGGGCACAACACAGCTACACCAGAGCTCACCAATGCAAGCAGTTTTCTAGTGAGGCTGATCCTTCAGAGTCACTTTCTTTGTCGACAACGATCCAATATTGTTTTGACCGCAAGAGAAAAATTGTTAGGAATGGCAGAAGTTTGCACTTTCTGATGACTCGTTATTAAAAAAAATTTAAATCGAACAACAATCCTTTAGCATCGCCTTAGCACTCGCTGCATTAGGGGGAGTGGTCTTTGCCTCCCACCTCCCGGGTCCTTTAACAGGTCAACTGGCACTCATTCTGTGAGTAACCAAAGCCAGTAAACCATTACATCACTCTTACTGACTTCACTTAGTGGATGCCATGATGGGCATTAATTATTCACATGCACAGGCCCTCACCGACTTCACTTTGTGCCCGATGCCCATGATGAGCTTGTGTTGCTTCCTCATTGAGTTCACAAACTCCATAGGAAGAAGGTTGGAGTCGTACGCCTCAAGAAACTGCTGAGCTGCCCCATCCAGGGCCCCTCCGAACCGGTCCCCGATGGTGAGGATACCAGAGGCAAGGGAGGACACGAGATCCTTGCCGGCTCGCGCAGTGATGATGGTGTTGTGTGCCCCTGAGACGGCCGGGCCATGGTCTGCGGTGACCATCAGGCATATCTCGAGGAACTTGCATGCATAGTCAGGTAGTCTGTGTGAGTGGGGGGGGGGGGGGGGAGGGGGGAGGGGGAGGGGGAGGGAGGGGGAGGTGGGAGAAGAAAGAAAATGAAAATTTAGAAAAATGAAAACAAGCAAATAAAAACAACTCAACCACACACACACACACTCTCCTAACTCAACCACACACACACACACACTCTCCCAACTCAACCACACACACTCACACACTCTCCCAACTCAACCACACACACTCACACTCTCTCTCCCAACTCAACCACACACTCACCCAACTCAACCACACACACTCCCAACTCAACCACACACACTCACACTCTCTCCCAACTCAACCACACACACACACTCTCTCCCAACTCAACCACACACACACACACACTCTCCCAACTCAACCACACACTCACACTCTCTCTCCCAACTCAACCACACACTCACCCAACTCAACCACACACACTCACACGCACTCCCAACTCAACCACACACACTCACACTCTCTCTCCCAACTCAACCACACACACACACTCTCCCAACTCAACCACACACACTCACTCTCCCAACTCAACCACACACACTCCCAACTCAACCACACACACACTCTCTCCCAACTCAACCACACACACTCACACTCTCTCTCCCAACTCAACCACACACACTCACCCAACTCAACCACACACACTCTCTCTCCCAACTCAACCACACACTCTCACACTCTCTCCCAACTCAACCACACACACACACACACACACACTCTCCCAACACAACCACACACACACACACTCTCCCAACTCAACCACACACACTCACACTCTCTCTCCCAACTCAACCACACACACACACTCACTCTCCCAACTCAAACACACACACTCACTCTCCCAACTCAACCACACACACTCACACACACTCTCCCAACTCAACCACACACACACACACTCTCCCAACTCAACCACACACACTCACACACTCTCTCCCAACTCAACCACACACACACACTCTCCCAACTCAACCACACACTCTCCCAACACAACCACACACACACACTCTCTCCCAACTCAACCACACACACACACTCTCTCCCAACTCAACCACACACACACACACTCTCTCCCAACTCAACCACACACACTCAGACACTCTCTCCCAACTCAACCACACACACACACACTCTCTCCCAACTCAACCACACACACTCACACACTCTCTCCCAACTCAACCACACACACACTCTCTCTCTCCCAACTCAACCACACACACACACACTCTCCCAACTCAACCACACACACACACACTCTCTCCCCCAACTCAACCACACACACACACTCTCTCCCAACTCAACCACACACACACACTCTCTCCCAACTCAACCACACACACACACACTCTCTCCCAACCCAACCACACACACACACTCTCCCGACCCCCTAGCACTTAGACCTCCCCACCTCCGACCACACACCCCGTACCTCCTCCTGAACCACAGCAGACTCATCACACCCCCGATCCCAATATCCTCCTTGAACACGTCAGATATGGGCATCCCGGCATAGAGAAGCTCCTCCCCCCTCTCGTCACAGATACTGGACATGAAGGCAGCAGGCTTGCGAACCAGGCCCAACTCGTGGGCCCACTTGTAGTCCATGGGAACCGTGGGGGGCTCTATTTCTTTTTCAGTTTTGGGGGGAATTATACCAGCACTTGCCAGCTGCTCATATACGACACTGCACACACACACACACACACACACACGCACACATACACACACACACCAGATACACACACACACATACAGATCACACATACACCCACACACATACGCACACATACACACACACACACATACACACACACACACCAGATACACACACACACACATACAGATCACACATACACACACACACATACACACACATACACACACACACACACCAGATACACACACACACACATACATGTAGATCACACACACACACACAACAGATACACACACACACATACAGATCACACATGCACACATACACATACACACACACACACACACACACAGAGAGAGATCACACATGTTACATGCACATGTACAGCAAAGGGGAGGAATGAGTTGAAGATGCCCAGTGATCTAAGATGTTTACTTTTCCTTGCTTACCTGATCAAGGTGCCCAAGTTGTCGAAGCTATCTGGTACATAGGCTCCGGCCTCCAGCAGAGCCTGCAGGGACACACATCAATATGATCCATGCACGGATGTGTCAGTATCTTTAATTAATGACCACCTGATCACTTGGTTTCCATAATGTCTACTGGACACACACCTACATGTACATGTACAGTACATGTACATGTAGGTCTGTGTGGTGAGGTATGTACTCGTAGAACCCTCTGTGTGAGGTGAGGGTACTCATGGAACCCTCTGTGTGAGGTGAGGGACTCATGGAACCCTCTGTGTGAGGTGAGGGACTCATGGAACCCTCTGTGTGAGGTGAGGGACTCATGGAACCCTCTGTGTGAGGTGAGGGACTCATGGAACCCTCTGTGTGAGGTGAGGGACTCATGGAACCCTCTGTGTGAGGTGAGGGACTCATGGAACCCTCTGTGTGAGGTGAGGGACTCATGGAACCCTCTGTGTGAGGTGAGGGACTCATGGAACCCTCTGTGTGAGGTGAAAGTACTCATGGAACCCTCTGTGTGAGGTGAGGGACTCATGGAACCCTCTGTGTGAGGTGAGGGACTCATGGAACCCTCTGTGTGAGGTGAGGGACTCATGGAACCCTCTGTGTGAGGTGAGGGACTCATGGAACCCTCTGTGTGAGGTGAGGGACTCATGGAACCCTCTGAGTGAGGTGATGGACTCATGGAACCCTCTGAGTGGTGAAGGTACTCATGGAACCCTCTGTGTGTGAGCAAACCCCAAGGTATCCCTGTACTCATAACAACCCCTTACCTTGTTTTTGGCTAGGGCCGTTTCCCTTTCAGCATTGGCACACGCCCCCGCATGCCCAAACTGCACCTCGGCCGTGAACATGCGAGCACAGGTCCCCGTGCACCACGCCACCACTGGCTTGAAGAGCCGGCCCACCTTGATGGCATCACATAGGTCATACTCCTCAATACCACCAACCTGCCAAGCAGATACAGTGTGTGTGAGAGTAAATGTGTGTGGTGTGTGTGTGCATGTGTGTGGTGTGTGTGTGCATGTGTGTGGTGTGTGTGTGCATGTGTATGTGAGAGTAAATGTGTTTGTGTGTATAGTGTAAAGTGTTTGTATCTCAGAGTTTGTGTTCTGTTCGACAACAAAACTCTCAAACTTCCAGAGATAGTCCCCACAAACTACATGTACATGTAGCCCCCACAAGATATATTTATTCTGAATCGTCATGACCATGAGATGGTTTTAGGCTGAACCTTCCACCCACCCACATACAAGAGACATGTCTGAGGGCAAACTATATACTCTACCACAAGTATTCTATCACACCCGCTCTGAAAAAATTAAAAATGCCCCCACTGGTGGACACACATCGGCTCTGAAAATTCTATGAATGCCCCCCACTGGTGGACTCACACCTCCCTCTGAAAACTCTATGAATGCCCCCCCCCACTGGTGGACTCTCTCAACTCAAAACCTTTCGGTACTCATCTTTTACCCATTACAGGGTGACAGTCATGGATCCGCGACATAATTAAACGGTATGCAGAGATGACAGTCATCGATCCACGACACAGATTAAATCATTAATCAAAGCGATGGCCGTGCCAGACTCTATGTCAATCCTTTACCAGCATCATAACTACCACACAAAATGTCGTTGACCCTTCGTTGTGTCAGCCATGGACCCCCGACAGGTTCAGCTATCAGCGGCCACAGCAAGCTGCTTTTTCTCTCTAAACTATCACAGGAAAAAAAGTTGACGATTTTCTATGAAATTATACTCACCTGGGAGGCAAACAATACAGCCACATACAACAGTAGGTCGAGAAAAGGCCCTGACACCAGCTAAAAGTCAGCTGTAGCTACAGTTAAAATCTATCTATTAGCTAAACATTTGACAGAACTACATAACCTTACACTCTCTCAGATTTACATATGCTCAGAGGTCCAACACTTCATCAACTTCCACAGTAGAGATGGCGATTCGAACAAAAGATGAAAAAACAAATGCTTACCTCAGCATCTAGTCGCTTAGCTACTGTACTAGCTAAAACTCAGCAAGTATACATGGTTAGGTACAGCTTCATGTAGGCAGTTCCTTGAAGCCTGTAGTCTCGTTGGCATGCCTGACCCTAGATAGAAAAAAACTAGATACATACTGTGCTGTAGGTGACAGAGTTACTGAGCACGGTGAAGATGCTAGTTTAGCTGGAAGAGTACCAGCCAAAGCATCAAGAATACTCACACATTCGGAGAAGCCTCGCTGTGTTCCCGTAAGCATGGAAGTGATGGAAGTTTGGAACTGAAATCCAGCCCTCGAACAATAGCCTGGAATGCGGTCAACTTTTCCTCTTGAAGATTTGGATGTGAGTCACGTCTTCTCAGTGTTTGGCTTAAAATTGTATTTATCAGGCATCGGCTTGGATGAGGGATCTCACTTTATTCTGTCCTCTAAGGCCTACAGTACATACAATGCTCAGCAATCATATAAAAGTGAATCTAGCTACAACCAGTGGTATGATACTAACAGTGAATCACCCTAGCTTCAACCAGTGGTATGATATTACCAGGGAATCACCCTAGCTTCAACCAGTGGTATGATATTAACAGGGAATCACCCTAGCTTCAACCAGTGGTATGATATTAACAGGGAATCACCCTAGCTTCAACCAGTGGTATGATATTAACAGGGAATCACCCTAGCTTCAACCAGTGGTATGATATTAACAGGGAATCACCCTAGCTACAACCAGTGGTATGATATTAACAGGGAATCACCCTAGCTACAACCAGTGGTATGATACTAACAGTGAATCACCCTAGCTTCAACCAGTTATTACCAGGGAATCACCCTAGCTTCAACCAGTGGTATGATATTACCAGGGAATCACCCTAGCTTCAACCAGTGGTATGATATTACCAGGGAATCACCCTAGCTTCAACCAGTGGTATGATATTAACAGGGAATCACCCTAGCTTCAACCAGTGGTATGATATTAACAGGGAATCACCCTAGCTTCAACCAGTGGTATGATATTAACAGGGAATCACCCTAGCTTCAACCAGTGGTATGATATTAACAGGGAATCACCCTAGCTACAACCAGTGGTACATGTATGATACTGACAGGGAATCAC
The DNA here is from genome assembly GCA_028752905.1 of Cladorhizidae sp. MBARI D1340-BT2. Classification (NCBI taxonomy): domain Eukaryota; kingdom Metazoa; phylum Porifera; class Demospongiae; order Poecilosclerida; family Cladorhizidae; species Cladorhizidae sp. MBARI D1340-BT2. The sequence continues at coordinate 13,667,742 of JAQNBH010000004.1, read as the reverse complement.
CCTAGCTACAACCAGTGGTACATGTATGATACTGACAGGGAATCACCCTGGCTTCAACCAGTGGTATGATATTAACATGGAATCACCTTACAGTAGCTTCAACCAGTGGTATGATACTGACAGGAAATCACCCTAGCTACAACTAGTGGTATGATACTGTGACAGGGAATCTAGCTACAACCAGTGTATGATACTGACAGGGAATCACCCTAGCTTTAACCAGTGGTATTATCAGGGAATCACCCTAGCTTCAACCAGTTATTACCAGGGAATCACCCTAGCTTCAACCAGTATGATATTAACAGGGAATCACCCTAGCTACAACCAGTGGTATGATATTAACAGGGAATCACCCTCGCTACAACCAGTGGTATGATACTGACAGGATTCAACCTGCGGTATGATACTGGTGGTGTGCCAGGCCCTAACTAGCACTCTAAGGGTAGGTCATAGCACTGACGCCCAGAGTGTGGATGAAGGGATGATACTAACTGTGCATTCCAAACCATACCTCTCCTAGCACAACGAGCATCTTCACATTAGGCTCGTCATGGTAACGCGTCAAATGATCGATGAAAGTAGTTCCAGGGTATCTGCAAACACACACACACACAACACACACACACAACACACACACAACACATCAAGCTGAACAAACAATAGGCAACATCTCACAGTCCCAGAGAGGGTGTGGCTTATAGCACACACTTATATGGTTGACACACATTTCAAAATGGTGGTCACCAAACACAAAGACAACAATGATCGTACTCTAAAAATGGTGGTTCCTGCGCTACTTGTTAATCTAAACAACAACAACAACAACAACAACAGAGATGTTCTTCGAATCCAAACCCAGCCCACCCTCAAACTGCTAAAATCTCGAGTTCGGTTCTTTCCACTTGCCACTCCCACTTCTTGCTTGAATATAAGTGCTTCCTAATTTCTCACCAGAAGTCTACAAAGTGTCAAGTGACCGTACATTACAACTCGGCCTCCCCAGTTCTGGTAAAGGTCATCAACACAACAATCACGCCCACCTGGGTTTTTTTGTGAGCTGATCCAGTAGCTGCTACACATGTCTTTGTGCAAGGAATACGCGCAACTGCCACACATGTGTTCCTCTAAGGAATACATGCAGCTGCTACACATGTGTTCCTCTAAGGAATACACGCAGCTGCTACACATGTGTTCCTCTAAGGAACTACACATGTGTTCCACTAAGGAATACATGCAGCTGCTACACATGTGTTCCTCTAAGGAATACATGCAGCTGCTACACATGTGTTCCTCTAAGGAATACATGCAGCTGCTACACATGTGTTCCTCTAAGGAATACATGCAGCTGCTACACATGTGTTCCTCTAAGGAATACATGCAGCTGCTACACATGTGTTCCTCTAAGGAATACATGCAGCTGCTACACATGTGTTCCTCTAAGGAATACATGCAGCTGCTACACATGTGTTCCTCTAAGGAATACATGCAGCTGCTACACATGTGTTCCTCTAAGGAATACATGCAGCTGCTACACATGTGTTCCTCTAAGGAATACATGCAGCTGCTACACATGTGTTCCTCTAAGGAATACATGCAGCTGCTACACATGTGTTCCTCTAAGGAACTACACATGTGTTCCTCTAAGGAATACATGCAGCTGCCACACATGTGTTCCTCTAAGGAATACATGCAGCTGCTACACATGTGTTCCTCTAAGGAATACATGCAGCTGCTACACATGTGTTCCTCTAAGGAATACGCGCAACTGCTACACATGTGTTCCTCTAAGGAATACATGCAGCTGCTACACATGTGTTCCTCTAAGGAATACATGCAGCTGCTACACATGTGTTCCTCTAAGGAATACATGTACATGCAGCTGCTACACATGTGTTCCTCTAAGGAATACATGTACATGCAGCTGCTACACATGTGTTCCTCTAAGGAATACATGCAGCTGCTACACATGTGTTCCTCTAAGGAATACATGCAGCTGCTACACATGTGTTCCTCTAAGGAATACATGCAGCTGCTACACATGTGTTCCTCTAAGGAATACATGCAGCTGCTACACATGTGTTCCTCTAAGGAACTACACATGTGTTCCTCTAAGGAATACATGCAGCTGCCACACATGTGTTCCTCTAAGGAATACATGCAGCTGCTACACATGTGTTCCTCTAAGGAATACATGCAGCTGCTACACATGTGTTCCTCTAAGGAATACATGCAGCTGTTACACATGTGTTCCTCTAAGGAATACACGCAGCTGCTACACATGTGTTCCTCTCACATGTGTTCCTCTAAGGAATACATGCAGCTGTTACACATACATGTTCTTGCATGGAATACAACCAGTTAGTTTACTGGAAGATTCCAAAAAATTAATTGTAAGTGTCTCTGTATTACTAACTTCCTCTCATCATGCATACAATTATTACAATGAGTCAAGATGGCGGCATGGGTGGGAGATGTGGACAATGATGACAAGAGCCACAGCATAGACCTACAGCAAGACCAAGTACACTACTTGTGGCCATAGCAAGACCAAGTACACTACTTGTAGGCATAGCAAGACCAAGTACACTACTTGTGGCCATAGCAAGACCAAGTACACTACTTGTGGCCATAGCAAGACCAAGTACACTACTTGTGGCCACAGCAAGACCAAGTACACTACTTGTGGCCACAGCAAGACCAAGTACACTACTTGTGGCCACAGCAAGACCAAGTACACTACTTGTGGCCACAGCAAGACCAAGTACACTACTTGTGGCCACAGCAAGACCAAGTACACTACTTGTGGCCATAGCAAGACCAAGTACACTACTTGTGGCCATAGCAAGACCAAGTACACTACTTGTGGCCATAGCAAACCAAGTACACTACTTGTGGCCATAGCAAGACCAAGTACACTACTTGTGGCCATAGCAAGACCAAGTACACTACTTGTGGCCATAGCAAGACCAAGTACACTACTTGTGGCCATAGCAAGACCAAGTACACTACTTGTGGCCATAGCAAGACCAAGTACACTACTTGTGGCCATAGCAAGACCAAGTACACTACTTGTGGCCATAGCAAGACCAAGTACACTACTTGTGGCCATAGCAAGACCAAGTACACTACTTGTGGCCATAGCAAGACCAAGTACACTACTTGTGGCCATAGCAAGACCAAGTACACTACTTGTGGCCATAGCAAGACCAAGTACACTACTTGTGGCCATAGCAAGACCAAGTACACTACTTGTGGCCATAGCAAGACCAAGTACACTACTTGTGGCCATAGCAAGACCAAGTACACTACTTGTGGCCACAGCAAGACCAAGTACACTACTTGTGGCCACAGCAAGACCAAGTACACTACTTGTGGCCACAGCAAGACCAAGTACACTACTTGTGGCCACAGCAAGACCAAGTACACTACTTGTGGCCACAGCAAGACCAAGTACACTACTTGTGGCCACAGCAAGACCAAGTACACTACTTGTGGCCACAGCAAGACCAAGTACACTACTTGTGGCCACAGCAAGACCAAGTACACTACTTGTGGCCACAGCAAGACCAAGTACACTACTTGTGGCCACAGCAAGACCAAGTACACTACTTGTGGCCACAGCAAGACCAAGTACACTACTTGTGGCCACAGCAAGACCAAGTACACTACTTGTGGCCACAGCAAGACCAAGTACACTACTTGTGGCCACAGCAAGACCAAGTACACTACTTGTGGCCACAGCAAGACCAAGTACACTACTTGTGGCCACAGCAAGACCAAGTACACTACTTGTGGCCACAGCAAGACCAAGTACACTACTTGTGGCCACAGCAAGACCAAGTACACTACTTGTGGCCACAGCAAGACCAAGTACACTACTTGTGGCCACAGCAAGACCAAGTACACTACTTGTGGCCACAGCAAGACCAAGTACACTACTTGTGGCCACAGCAAGACCAAGTACACTACTTGTGGCCACAGCAAGACCAAGTACACTACTTGTGGCCACAGCAAGACCAAGTACACTACTTGTGGCCACAGCAAGACCAAGTACACTACTTGTGGCCACAGCAAGACCAAGTACACTACTTGTGGCCACAGCAAGACCAAGTACACTACTTGTGGCCACAGCAAGACCAAGTACACTACTTGTGGCCATAGCAAGACCAAGTACACTACTTGTGCACTACTTGTTGCCATAGCAAGACCAAGTACACTACTTGTGGCCACAGCAAGACCAAGTACACTACTTGTGGGCACAGCAAGACCAAGTACACTACTTGTGGTCATAGCAAGACCAAGTACACTACTTGTGGCCACAGCAAGACCAAGTACACTACTTGTGGCCATAGCAAGACCAAGTACACTACTTGTGGCCATAGCAAGACCAAGTACACTACTTGTGGCCATAGCAAGACCAAGTACACTACATGTGGCCACAGCAAGACCAAGTACACTACTTGTGGCCATAGCAAGACCAAGTACACTACTTGTGGCCACAGCAAGACCATGTACACTACTTGTGGCCACAGCAAGACCAAGTACACTACTTGTGGCCATAGCAAGACCAAGTACACTACTTGTGGCCATAGCAAGACCAAGTACACTACTTGTGGCCATAGCAAGACCAAGTACACTACTTGTGGCCATAGCAAGACCAAGTACACTACTTGTGGCCATAGCAAGACCAAGTACACTACTTGTAGGCATAGCAAGACCAAGTACACTACTTGTGGTCCACGGATGTGCTAATATTTCTCTGCCCACTGCCTGTCTGTGTGTCCTTGTCCTCAATGGGTGCTCACATAGAAGGTGCTGGGAGGGTGGACTAGGGGGGGGCGGGGGGGAATAGGGCTAACACCTGCGAGACTGGTAACGGCAGAGGTACTAGCCACAAAATGGCGGCCCACATGTGTGTATGCATATAAACAAGGGGCAGAATAACAGGCTATGTTGGGTCAGTTCTAGAGTTCTCCTCTGCAACTCTTGCCAAGACCTTGAAGGATGCCATAACCAACACCCTATCAAGAGGATAACTCCAACAACAACAGCAGCAACAACAACAGCATCAACAACAGCAACAACCAACAACAGCAACCAACAGCAACAGCAAAAGCAACAGCAACAACAACAACAACTTGTGTACCACACAAGAAAATGAAACAATTTTGAAGGAAGTTGATATGCTCATATTAAAGAAGTCACAGAAGCTCAGGTTGGGAGAGTGCTGGTGGACTGGTGTATCTGTTGGCATGGCAACCTTGGGCTTCAGTAGTTCTCATGGGGAGGGAACAAGAGACATAAACTAGAATGCACCCATGCAGACCACAACCAGTTGGAGACCCTTTACCTTTTTAATCATGCACAACAATTATAAATGGTAAAGGGTCCTCTGTGGTCTTCAGGGGTGGAGTTTGTTTCTGGTAGGGTATCAAATACACAGAACACCGTGTTCCAACCTCTGACATCACATGACCAACGTTTTATACACGCACACGCCCACCTGTCTCCTCCTATGGCCACACCCTCAAAAACGCCATCTGTTGTTCGTGAGATAATGTTGTTGAGCTCGTTGGACATGCCCCCAGACCTCGCTACATACGCCACACTGCCGGGTCGGTACAGCTTGGAGGAGAGGATGTTGTCGATCATGCCCCCCGTGTTGCCAATCCTGAAGCAGCCCGGCTTGATCCCTCCCACCTGCGAGGAGGAAGGAGACACGCCTTACACGATGGTGGTGATGGTGGTGATAGTGGGGTGATGATGGTGAACATGATGGTGGTGGTGTGTGGTGATAGTGGTGATGGTGTGATGGTGATGGTGTGATGCTGGTGATGGTTGCAACTAGGGCAATGGTTCAATACACCTCCACCAGCTGCTAGTGGCCACTGCCCCCTTTGATTTTGCACATCTTACACACCTCACCACACAGACAGCATTGGGGTATTGTGTATTGATTCCAAGGGAGCTTGTTCATTAAAGGGGGGAGGGGGATACATTTACTAAGGGGGCATGTTCACTAAGGGGGCATGTTCACTAAGGGGGCATGTTCACTAAGGGGGCATGTTCACTAAGGGGGCATGTTCACTAAGGGGGCATGTTCACTAAGGGGGCATGTTCACTAAGGGGCATGTCTAAGAGGGCATGTTCACTAAGGGGGCGTGTTCACTAAGGGGGCATGTTCACTAAGGGGGCATGTTCACTAAGGGGGCATGTTCACTAAGGGGGCATGTTCACTAAGGGGGCATGTTCACTAAGGGCATGTTCACTAAGGAGGCGTGTTCACTAAGGGGGCATGTTCACTAAGGGGGCGTGTTCACTAAGGGGGCGTGTCTACTAAGGGGATATGTTTTAAAAGCAAAATAAGGTAGAAAGACAAGTGGGTGTGGCTTACAGTGGAGGGACCAATGATGGCGACTCCTTTTCTGGCGGCCTCTTGTATGAGCTTCTTGGTCTTGTTTTCAGGGATCCCCTCGGCTATGATCGCAATTGCTTTGAACTGCATACACACACACATACACACCACATGATCATAAGTAGTTAAGCTAACCTATTTTGGTTACTTAGTGTTAGCTTTTGTCACTCGAGTTCGTTGCTCAGCAAACACTTCTTTGCAGAAACCCATGCAGCAGTTAGTCAGCTTATATATTGGTTATGTGTTAGTAGTGATTGCTGAACTGTCAGTACTGTACTAGCGTACTCGCGTGACTGTAGATTAATTGTCTAGCGTTGCCTTGACCTCGTGTGCACTTTGTCCTCTTGTTTTGGTCCTTCATCATTTTCTATTTGAATATAATCAAATGGCTGGGGAAGACTGACTTTGTCTATGATGAAGGACCCACGGTGACTGAAGAACCTGGTGACCAACAACATCAGAAACGCTAACAAGTTCGAGGGTGCTAAATAATGCCTCGAAGGTGCTAAATAATGCCTTGCATTAGCTGCCCAATTGAAGGCTGCGGTTGGCGATCTGAAGAACTTGATGTTGTCTTCGTTGCTGCTGCTGCTACCGTTTCCCTGCAGATTCACGCTAGCGATGTATACCTGACTGCAACCAATCATGCTACGGCGAAACCAGAGAAGCTGAACAGGCCCAAAATCGGTAAGGCCGCCACAACCGAGGAGTGGGGGGTACTTTAACAGCTTGTGGGCAAGCTATAAGATGGCAATAAAATTGCCAGTTACTGATGTCAATGTGCAGTTGTTGGCTCGCTGTGATGGTGAACTCCGAGGGACCTACACAGAAGCAACAAGCAGCTGGAGACCAGAGCTGAGGATGCAGTCCTACAGCTGCCATCAGAGGCCTTGCAGTATGCCAAGAGAACACCACATGTGGTGTCAAGGGCAATCCTGCAGGGTATGTCTCAAGATAGGGAAGAGGGTCTCCGCAACTTTGCTGCCAGACTTCATGGTCAGGCCGACGTCTGCTGTTTCACAACCAAGTGTTCATGCGACCCCCACTACAGTTAATTTTACCGAACAAATGATCCGTGATGTACTAATCCGTGGACTCATTGATCAGGAGATCCAGCAGGAGGTCCTCGGACACGAGAACCAGGACATGGACCTGGAGACAACTGTGAAGCTGTTTACCGACTGGGATTAAAAAAATATGACTTGATCCGAGTCAAACACAGAATGTCGGCCATTAATCAGAATTCAATTGGCATCATCGGAGCAGTCCTCCTGCGATTGTCTGGTCTCGGTGGAGGTGGCTATCCCGTGATGACCGCTCAAGTTTGTTATGTCACACCTGACACAGATTCCATGTACATTAGTAGGGAGGCCTGTGTTGATTTAAACCTGATCTCAACCTGTTTCCCGACGATAGGAGAGGCTAGTGACTACAACAAGCAAGCTATAGCTTCAGCTACAAAGAACGAGGATCTCGAGCACACACCAATAATCCCTAACCAAAGAGCCAAGGCTGCCCCATGAGAGTGAATCCTCCTCCCATCCCAACTACCGTACCATTCCCACCCACGGAGGAAAACATCGAGAAAATGAAGGCTTCCTCGACTATTATAGTGCTGGCACATTCAACACTTGCCCATACAGCTGATGACAGGACCACCGCTAACCCTCATGGTCGATCCAAATGCTCGACCTGTGGCGGTCCACATGCCTATACCCGTACCACTACATTGGCAAGAGGAGGTCAAATTGGGACTCGACCAAGATGTACGCCTTGGCGTTATTAAACCTATCCCTATTGGTGAGCCTGTCCCGTGATGCCACAGGATGGTTGTATGCAGGAAAAAGAATGGCAAACCATGACGTACTGTGGACCTTCAGTCTCTGAACGCCCACTGCACTAGGGAGACGCATCATACCCAATCACCCTATCACCAAGCCAAAGCTGTGCCCAGCATGAAGAAGAAGACGGTATTTGACGCGTGGAATGGGTATCATTCAGTCCCTATCAGAGAATGTGACAGGTACCTTACCACATTCATAACACCATGGGGCCGTTATAGATATTGCAACACCCCCGCAAGGTTACATTGCAGCAGGAGATGGTTATACCAGATGGTTCGATGAGATCGTGTCAGATTTCCCACAGTAGACCAAATGCATCGATGATACATGCATGTGGGCTGACACCATATAGGAGAGCTTCTACCAGGCATGCAAATGGTTAGAACAGTGTGGACGAAATAGCATTCACCAAGTTCAACTTCCTCTAGATGTGGTTCAGTTTGCAGGTTTTGAAATTACATCGTCTCATGTCAAACCATGCTCTAAATACTTGGATGCCATACGAAAATTTCCAACACCCTTGAACATCACAGATGTCAGATCAGGGTTTGCCTAGTAAACCAGGTCAGCTACTACGCATCAATGACAGACGAAATGCAGCCATTTAGAGATCTGAAACCAAAAGCACCGTTCTATTGGGATTCTCAACTGCAGCAAATCTTTGACAAATCAAAAGAAACCTGTCGAGGCAATCAAAGACGGTGTACAAATCTTTGACAAGGGCAGAAAGAGATGCCTATCTACAGATTGGTCTAAGGATGGCCTTGGATTTTTCCTACTACAAAAACATTGCACATGACATGTCAGGGTGACGTCCCCTTCTGCTGCAAGGATGGATGGAAGACTACCCTGGTGCGAAGCCACTTTACACATGCGGCTGAGTCCAGATATGCCCCCATTGAAGGGATTCGCAGTTGCAGTCGCACTTTAAAAAACTCGCCACTTTGTCCTTGGATGTGATGACCTCATAGTTGTGGTAGACCATCAACCACTTCTCAAAATATTGGGTGACAGAAAATTGGAGGATATCAAAAATCCACGATTGCTCAATATCAAGGAGAACACACTCCATTTCAAATTCCGGATTGTTCATATCCCAGGCAAGAAACAGCTAGCCATGAATGCAATCTCCAGAAGACCAGTGGGGCCCAAGAATCCCGAAATATTGGCACTACCTGATGACGCCCATGCAGCATCTCTCTACCCTTGGGATTGTTCATCATCAAAATTACTCTTGTCATCAAAATTACTCAGGGAAAATATCCTTGAAAAATTACGATCAGACGACGATGAGAATATCACCATAGACATGGATATCATGAACTCTGCTGCTCATGCACTTGACGACATGAAGGCGATCACTTGGGACATGGTTCGTGAGGCGATTGTCAGTGACCCAGTCACGATGGAACAACTAGAAACCATAGAAGATGGAATGCCGGACTCCAAACTACTGCTTCCACCAATGCTCCGGGAATATTTTTCCTTCCGGGAACATCTATCCCATGACAGATGGTGTATATGAGGACAGACTTGTTGTCCCATACGTGAGGGGGTACATAAATAGCTCCATTCTCCCCACCAGAGTGTGACTTCGATGACAGCAAGGGCTGACACATCCATCTTCTGGCCAGGCATCACTCCACAAATAGTTCACCTCCGATAAAACTGTGGGAACTGCAACAGAATTGCACCGAGCCAACCCAGTGCCCCTCCCACCCGACCTATCGACCCGGAGTATCCTTTCCAGTGCATCTGCTCTGATTGTTTTAACTACAGGGGAGCTAACTACATGTACCTAATCATCGTTGATCGTTACTCGAACTGGCCAATTATTGCAAGGATCAATGGATCAATGGGCCTTGTTGGTGACCTACGTAAGGAGTTTGTGACATATGACATTCCTGAGGAACTCTCTAGTGATGGTGGACCGGAATTCACATCGGCGGTCACACAGAAGTTCCTCAAGACATGGGGAGTTCGACACTGCCTCTCTTTCGTTGTCTTTCCACGTTCAAATTGTAGAGCAGAAATCTGTCAAGACATCCAAACGTATGATCATGAACAACACTGGCCCTAATGGATGTCTCTGAGTTCCAGAAGGCCATGCTACTATACAGGAACTCCCCAGACCAAGACACAAAAATGTCCCCGGCGATGATAGTGTTCGGCAGGTCCATCAGGGATTTTATTCCAGTCATGCCAGGACGATACAAACCGCAACAAGCATGGGTCGAAAATGGAAGCCTAAGAGAACTCGCCCTCAGGAAACACCACTTGCATATGGCTGAACGGCTCTCAGAACACACCGAGACCATACCACCCTTGCGTGTGGGTAACCACGTTCGGATCCAGAACCAAGTGCCACTGAAATGGGATAGAACAGTCCTGAGTCGTTGTCGAGGTGAAACAGGACGATCACTATGTGCTATGTGTAGATGACTCTGGCAGAGTAACATTGTGGAACAGAAAGTTGCCATGAAAATTCCAACCATACCACCCCAAGAAAAATAGCCCAATTCCATACTCGTGGAAAATCTTACAAAGAAAAGGAATTGTCATGCTCTCATCACTCCACCAACGCCAGCACCTACCATCCCGGTGGAACCCAACATCCTGGTAGAACCCTCGGCAACACCAATACATGTAAGGACACCAAACACAACGGTGCCTAAAGCTAAGGACATCACACCACTCATTACAGTCATGGGAACACAACCCTACCCCGAGGAGCCTACAAAAGAGACTACACCATCCACCTCTAAGACCCAAATATTGGGTGGCATCCCATGCGCACAGCTGACCCGGAAGACCAGCCCGATGGAACGATTTCGCTGTCTCCACTGCCAATACCACCAACACAACCATGTGCAACATCCACAAGACCTAAACGGATCACAAGACCTCCTACCCGCTATGATCCTAGTGTTTGGGGACCTATCATAGCTATACAAGTCCACCTTCGTACACTCGGTGAACTGAGGAGGAGGAGGAGGAGCATAGTTATATATTAGTTATGTGTTAGTAGTTATTGCTGAACTGTCAATACTCTACTAGTGTACTCGCGTGACTGTAGATTAATTGTCTAGCGTTGCCTTGACCTCGTGTGCACTTTGCTCTCTTGTTTTGGCCCTTCATCATTTTCTAATGGTTGGGGAAGACTGACTTTGTCCAACACTTTACCTATTTTGCGTTTTAATGCTCTGAGAAGCCAGTTAGCCATTTGGAGTCTTCCAGTAGCAGCTTGTTAAGGATGGCCCTCATGGCATGCAAGTTAAGGTGGTGAGAGAGAAAGGAAATGGACCGATAGGTACAAGATCCTTGAGGAGGAATAGCAGTTGTTGTGGTTGAGGATTCACTAAATTAGCGAAAGATTGGGAAGTGTATTTCGAGCTAAAACCTGCCACAGCCACCATTTCCATGGGCCTCCAAGAAGCCATGGGACCCCAAGAAGCCACCATTTCCATGGGACTCCAAGAAGCCACCATTTCCATGGGACTCCAAGAAACCACCATTTCCATGGGCCTCCAAGAAGCCACCATTTCCATGGGCCTCCAAGAAGCCACCATTTCCATGGGCCTCCAAGAAGCCACCATTTCCATGGGCCTCCAAGAAGCCACCATTTCCATGGGACTCCAAGAAGCCACCATTTCCATGGGACTCCAAGAAACCACCATTTCCATGGGACTCCAAGAAGCCACCATTTCCATGGGCCTCCAAGAAGCCACCATTTCCATGGGCCTCCAAGAAGCCACCATTTCCATGGGACTACAAGAAGCCACCATTTCCATGGGACTACAAGAAGCCACCATTTCCATGGGCCTCCAAGAAGCCACCATTTCCATGGGCCTCCAAGAAGCCACCATTTCCATTGGCCTCCAAGAAGCCACCATTTCCATGGGCCTCCAAGAAGCCACCATTTCCATGGGCCTCCAAGAAGCCACCATTTCCATGGGCCTCCAAGAAGCCACCATTTCCATGGGACTCCAAGAAGCCACCATTTCCATGGGCCTCCAAGAAGCCACCATTTCCATGGGACTCCAAGAAACCACCATTTCCATGGGACTCCAAGAAGCCAC